>CAWUFW010007239.1:600000-1034664 GCA_963921515.1 Calotriton arnoldi | reverse complement strand
AAGTTACGTATTGCCGACAGCAAGAATATCGTGGTCAAGAATATCGACTTAAGGTAAGTAATATTGATTTGAAAAATATCTAAGGGTCGATTCCGATTCGGGCCGGAAAAAGCACCGACCGACTCGGATCCGGAAAAAATACCGACCGACACGTACCCGTGGCGCCCGACACGCCAAGTACGATGCAAGGCGCGAAAAATCCGACCGACACGTAACGAAACCAAGTCGACCGACCGAGCCGCACGGAAAATAGCAATCCGGCCGGAAAAACACGCGAATCCAACCGACCGACACGCACCCGGAACAAATCCGACCGAAACGTACACGCCAACTCCAAACCGCAAAGTACGATGCAAGGCGCGAAAACCACGACCGAGTCGGACGGAGGACAAGCCGTACGACCGACACGCATACAAAACCGAGCCGAAGCAACACAAAACACCGCGACCGACGCGTACGCAGCATAGAAAACTGCACAAACACAGCGTGAACGAAACGGAAAACACCGTACGAGACCAATGCAGGGTCCGACTCGGTCACAAGAATGTTTCCAACATACACAAACAACACAAAGGAAAAATCACCCAAAAAAAGGCCAAACAAGCAATTACCAAGCCAATAAATACTGGGGGGGTGGGGACAGAGAACAAAGACACACAAACAACTCCACCTATATAAAGGACACAAATCACTACCATGAGCCTTTGCAAATGCCATTCCACTGCCAGCACCCAAGAGAAAGCAACCACACACCCACAGCTCATCCCTCACACAAGCCACACACCATCAGCACACCAACAAATACCTACCTCACATACACCCAGCAAAACACACACTCACACACCCTCACCTGCACACCAACACACACATCACCCACCATCACCACCCATCACCATGCCCCCCAAGAAGAATCCCAAGTTCCTAGATAGTGAATTGGAAGTCATGGTAGACGAGATCCTCAGGGTGGAGCCACAGCTGTTTGGCACTCTGGTCCAACAGACCCCCATGTCGCAGAAAACCAAGATGTGGGAGAGGATCATCAACAGGGTGAACGCCCAATCACCATGTCGGCGCACAAAGACGGACATCCAGAACAGGTGGTATGACGTGCGCAGGAGGGTACGGGACATGCTGAAGAAAGACTACATCAACAGCCAACACACCGGCAGTGGCCCTCCTGCCAAGCCAATATACCTCAGGCCCTGGGAGGAGAAGGTGCGGGCCATCCTTCCGCCAGTGAGCGTATATGGACTAGAGGACATCCCAGAGCCTGGTGAGTACACAACAAATGTACACAATAAACTGCCACAAAACACACACATCACTGTCAGGGGGAGAGTCAAACCATGCACTCATAGCAATTACACAGCAACTAGAACAGAATCATCCCAAAATGTGTATGTCAGTCAGATAAACACAACACATGCCATCAAAAAAGTCACATCCAACTGTGCCAACACATGTACAAACACAACCACAACTACAGCTAGGCAGTGGCACAAATAGAACTAACAAACACATCCACACATGTAGACACCACAACAACACCAACACACAGTGAAGACCACTCAAAGGAAGGAATTCTGTGTATGCTGGCCAAGTCAGTGTAGCCAATAGCATCATGGGAGTCGCAGTCACACATATTGCCCGCCCCAAAACTGTCCCATCAACACCACCATGAACCATGCGCACATCACAGGGAGTGGAGAAGGACTCACAAGATGGCTGACACTGGCTACTGCTGTGGGGAGCACAAGGCCCTGCTGCCAACTGTGCACCAACAAACAGCAGGACACCACTGACTGACATCCTGAGAGACAACTTCCACTCCCTGCAATGCAAGCACGTTCCATGGTGGGATATCTGGCTGGCTGGGTGGGAAGGGGGACTTGCAGCACTGACTATAGTCACCAGCACCTCCCCTCACACCCCCAACACAAACTCCACAGTACCCACCTGGTAGAATGCAATGCCCTCCATCCTAACACAAGATCCCACAAAGCACCACCACCCAGGGTTATGTTGTGTGAAGCACAGGGACACTCTTGGGACTCTTAGCCAAACAACTGCCAGGACAACACTCCCAGCCATCCTGTCAGCACAGCCAGCCCACCCCACAGGGAAGCAGAGTCAAAGGAAGGAAGCATGGGCATGCTGGGAAGGGGGTGGAGGCAATAGCATGATGGGAGTCGTAGTCACAGACATTGCTCAGCCTCACAACTGGCCCATCAACACCACCCTGAACCATGCTCACATCACAGGGAGTGGAGAAGGACTCACAAGATGGCTGACACTGGCTACTGCTGTGGGGAGCACAAGGCCCTGCTGCCAACTGTGCACCAACAAACAGCAGGACACCACTGACTGACATCCTGAGAGACAACTTACACTCCCTGCAATGCAAGCACGTTCCATGGTGGGATATCTGGCTGGCTGGGTGGGAAGGGGGACTTGCAGCACTGACTATAGTCACCAGCACCTCCCCTCACACCCCCCAACACAAACTCCACAGTACCCACCTGGTAGAATGCAATGCCCTCCATCCTAACACAAGATCCCACAAAGCACCACCACCCAGGGTTATGTTGTGTGAAGCACAGGGACACTCTTGGGACTCTTAGCCAAACAACTGCCAGGACAACACTCCCAGCCATCCTGTCAGCACAGCCAGCCCACCCCACAGGGAAGCAGAGTCAAAGGAAGGAAGCATGGGCATGCTGGGAAGGGGGTGGAGGCAATAGCATGATGGGAGTCGTAGTCACAGACATTGCTCAGCCTCACAACTGTCCCATCAACACCACCCTGAACCATGCTCACATCACAGGGAGTGGAGAAGGACTCACAAGATGGCTGACACTGGCTACTGCTGTGGGGAGCACAAGGCCCTGCTGCCAACTGTGCACCAACAAACAGCAGGACACCACTGACTGACATCCTGAGAGACAACTTACACTCCCTGCAATGCAAGCACGTTCCATGGTGGGATATCTGGCTGGCTGGGTGGGAAGGGGGACTTGCAGCACTGACTATAGTCACCAGCACCTCCCCTCACACCCCCCAACACAAACTCCACAGTACCCACCTGGTAGAATGCAATGCCCTCCATCCTAACACAAGATCCCACAAAGCACCACCACCCTGGGTTATGTTGTGTGAAGCACAGGGACACTCTTGGGACTCTTAGCCAAACAACTGCCAGGACAACACTCCCAGCCATCCTGTCAGCACAGCCAGCCCCCACAGGGAAGCAGAGTCAAAAGGAAGGAAGCATGGGCATGCTGGGAAGGGGGTGGAGGCAATAGCATGATGGGAGTCGTAGTCACAGACATTGCTCAGCCTCACAACTGACCCATCAACACCACCCTGAACCATGCTCACATCACAGGGAGTGGAGAAGGACTCACAAGATGGCTGACACTGGCTACTGCTGTGGGGAGCACAAGGCCCTGCTGCCAACTGTGCACCAACAAACAGCAGGACACCACTGACTGACATCCTGAGAGACAACTTACACTCCCTGCAATGCAAGCACGTTCCATGGTGGGATATCTGGCTGGCGGGGTGGGAAGGGGGACTTGCAGCACTGACTATAGTCACCAGCACCTCCCCTCACACCCTCCCCAACACAAACTCCACAGTACCCACCTGGTAGAATGCAATGCCCTCCATCCTAACACAAGATCCCACAAAGCACCACCACCCTGGGTTATGTTGTGTGAAGCACAGGGACACTCTTGGGACTCTTAGCCAAACAACTGCCAGGACAACACTCCCAGCCATCCTGTCAGCACAGCCAGCCCACCCCACAGGGAAGCAGAGTCAAAAGGAAGGAAGCATGGGCATGCTGGGAAGGGGGTGGAGGCAATAGCATGATGGGAGTCGTAGTCACAGACATTGCTCAGCCTCACAACTGGCCCATCAACACCACCCTGAACCATGCTCACATCACAGGGAGTGGAGAAGGACTCACAAGATGGCTGACACTGGCTACTGCTGTGGGGAGCACAAGGCCCTGCTGCCAACTGTGCACCAACAAACAGCAGGACACCACTGACTGACATCCTGAGAGACAACTTCCACTCCCTGCAACGCAAGCACGTTCCATGGTGGGATAACTGACTGGCTGGCTGGGTGGGAAGGAGGTCTGGCTGTCAACCAAACACAAGCAATGCAGACCATGTTCACACCCCAGAAAATACATAGAAATGCCCAAATAATGCAGGACAATGTGCCACACCAATATCAACCCCTGACTGTGACGACTTAGGACAATGCAATGTACAGGCCCGCACCCAGAGGCACAGTCACAACTGTCATGTGTGTCAACCACTGATGCCTGCAGAAACATGACATACATTGTTTGTGTCTCCCAAAAACAGGTGATGATGGGGACACAGCAGCAGATGCTGAGGAGTCCCAGTCCCAGGCTCAAGAGGATGCCGAGCTCACTGGCGTCGTACAGCCTCTGTCCTCCTCGGACGATGAACAACCTGGCACATCCGGTGCAAGTCAACATGCAGCACCAGCAGGACCACCAGCTGCAGCACCAGCAGGACCACCAGCTGCAGCACCAGCAGGACCACCAGCTGCACTCCCTGCACCCACCCCTACAACGACTGTCACCACGAATACCATCCCTGCCGACATGGACAGAATAAGGAGCAACACCAGCGCAGTGACCCTGGACCAACCTGGGGCCATGGACACCACCACCACCACCAACCCCCAAGGTGGACCAGGGTTATCTGTGCTTGCAACTGCACACACTGCACATGTCAGCAGGGGTGGTGGGAGGGGTGGGAGACAGAGGTCGCTGCTTGCAGACGTTGCTGGTGTGCATGACGACCCACAACTGGTACGCATAGCTGATGCGTACCAGTCCAGCACCGGAGAGCTCAGCCAGGTAGTGGGGCTCCTCAGAGACATCAAACAGCAGCAGGCTGCCCATCATGCCCGCTTGGACTCCCACATGTCCCACGTGGAGTCACACATGTCCCGTGTGGACTCACACATGTCCCGTGTGGAGTCCAAGTGGGATGTACTGCATGAGATGACGGCGGTGCACAGGGACATTTTACAATGCCTCCGCCAGATGAACAGCAACCAGTCCACACCTCCCTGTGTGCCAACAACATCTGGTGCCGAACAAACTGCAACTGCCACAGGGAGGGAGGAGGACTCTGGCGGAGAGTCCCCTGCACCGCAGCAGCCTGCACTTGAGGGCCCCCCCCAAGAAGAGGGGTCGTCCGAGGAGGGAAAAGTGAGAGGCCGATGGCCAAGCGCAACTCCCAGGAAGCCTGAACCTGTTCTGGATGTTCGCCTTTGTGCACAGACTGTTCACCCTGTTGACGGCAACACTACTCCCACACATTGCATGGGGAGTACAAGTTGGACCAATGTGTCAGACAACTGTGGCCCCGATACTGGGGATCCTGTCTACCCGGACTTTCAATTCACCTAGGAACTTGGGATTGCAAGATTCATGTACAGCACAACCCATCCTATGCACTATTAACACAAATGTAACACAATAAACACACTAATACACCATACTTGCCTCTGTCGTGATTCCAACATGGGTGCTGTTATGGGGATGATGAACTGCAAAATTACACTGTGTATGCGAACTGCAACAGCAAGGACAACACAGGCATGTGAGTAAAGGCAACGTGACACATATGAGGGAGACACACCACCAGGGCTACACAACACATACACACCTAGGCCATCTGACTCATTGCCTACACTGATGTTGCCAGGGAAGACGGTGCAATGCACAGACACCACACCCATTCCCAGTTGTAGTCAAGTAGCCCACAGGTGCAGTAAGCAAATGGCAGTCAAATGTGTGACCACAGACAACGCACATCACTAAGTGAAGCACAGGTTTATTACACAGTAGCAACATGCCGTAACCACTACAGATGCAAGGTAACCCCACCTGGTAGCGGGCACACAGTCAACAACTGTAGACGGAAGGAAGTCCATGGGTGTGGCGCACATCACCTGTAGGGACACAACAGCTACCAGCCTGGATGTGCAATCACGTCGTCGGTGGACACAGTTGACCAAACGAATCTGAAAGTACCCTGTGAAGGACAGAAATGACACACAGTCAAAAGCAATGCAGTACAGGACAGAACAGCAAAACTCATGCACAATACATGTTACAAGATACCCACCCAGAACCAAGTTAGCATGTCAACACTGTTGGGGAGTACAGCCCACCTGTAACCACACATCGCAACACACATCCAGTCAAGTAGCCCATGGACACACTCCAACAGCGCCAGAGCCCCACCCACACATCATGCCAACTCACATCATTCACATGACACCTCAGGATACTCACATTCAGCTAAAGAAGTTGGTGATGAGCTGTGTGCGGACATCACCATCACCATCATCATCATCATCGTCACTGGCATCGTGGTCCAGGCCAGGATCCTCCACAGGTGGCGGATGTTGGTCATCGTCATCCTGGATGAGAGGCAACTCCTTCCGCACTGCCAGGTTGTGGAGCATGCAGCAGACGATGATAATCTTGCACACTTTCGCAGGGGCATATGGGAGGGACCCTCCGGTCTTGTCCAGGCAGCGGAAGCGGCTCTTCAGGAGACCAAAGGTCCGCTCAATCACTCTCCTGGTCCGACCATGTGCCTCATTGTAGCGCATCTGGGCAGGTGTCACAGGGTTCCTGAGGGGTATCAGCAACCACGGCATGTTGGGGTATCCCGAGTCACCTACGGACAGACAAGTGCACATCAGCTGACTTGGAAAAGTGGGCGGAATACTACAGATCAGATCACACACAATGGCACAAAGTCAGTACACACCGACAAGCCAGGCACGCTGGTTCTGCATCTGTGCCATCATCCTGGGGATGCGACTACTCCTCATCACAAAGGCATCGTGTGCTGAACCAGGGAAACGGGCACACACGTGTGTGATGGTCATGTCTGCAAGACACACCACCAGTGCATTGACCGAGTGGTAGTGCTTGCGGTTACGGTAGGCCTGCTCCTGGGCCTGTGGTGGTACCAAAGCCACATGTGTCCCATCAATGGAGCCAATTACATGCGGCATCCTCCCCAGGGCATAAAAGTCACTCTTCACGTCAGTGAGTCGTCGCAGTCTAGGGAAATAGATGTACCGGTTCAGGAAGAGCAACATTGCCGCCAAAACATCGCGGAGCACACGGCTGAACATGGTCTGTGACATCCCACCAGCAGACGCCACAGTATGTTGGAAGGTACCGGTGGCAAAGAAGTGTAGGGCTGCCATCACCTTCACCTTGGGGGTCAGCGCTGTAGGATACGGCCGGCCAGGCTGCAAATGTGGGGACAACTGCACTGCCAAATCCTCAATCAGCTGCCTGGTGAAGCGGTACCATCGGATGCTGTCCCGTTCCACCATCGTTGCCAGGTCTGGGAATGGCCGATGGACAGCAGGAGCCCTGCAGTGCAGAGGAGAAGTAAGCAAGATCGTCAGTCACCCCACATATGCGGCATTGAACACACTCAAGATCCCAACATACATCATCATGAGGCACAACTACATGAAGTGTGCAGTACCGGAAGGACATGTATGGTACATACATGGCCAACATCTGTCAACACGGTCCTACAGGTGGCATCAATTTGTCCCAGGTTGGCCCATTGGATATCATGATGCCGTGTCACAGTCACCCCCCACAGTGACATGTGAGGACAGATGTGCCCCAGGCACCACAGCTCAACGACAGGTACATTCCCAGGGACCCTGTAATGCCACATGGACACTGGCATCACCTGGAGTATCATGTGTACACCACAGCAAAACAAACATGACCCCCACAGGTAGTGGCCACACTTGCCATGGCAGGACAGACATGGACGTCTGTGACACACACGCACAACATCAGAGTCCATGCACACACAACGTGGATGTGGAGACTGTCTCCCATTGTGCACATGAAATCAGAGACATTGTAAACACTACATGCACAAAGACTGTGGAGGGCCATCACTATTGTGCCACTGGGACACCCTGGCTCAAACATACCGTCCCACATGGGACTCACGGGGTATGTGACATGACATACACAAACACCACTGTGAAATGTGACCATGACACATGCACAGATATGAACAGTTGCACATCACAGTGGTCACGTACACGTAACACCCAGGATCCTGTCCCCATGAACACGTGCACAGCCTGGGGGTGGCTGCCCACAGGTGACACCCACAGGACAACATGTACACCAACATACACACAATAGGAAATGCAGCCTTACATGCCTTATGATAAGGTTTGGACAGGCTGTCGTGATGTAGGTGTGCCCCTCACTCCCTGGGAGCTATCTGTGGCTGGCATATGTCCATCTGAGACAGGCATGCTGACCTATGCCAGTCACATGTACAGTGATGCGTTGTACCGCAATGGACCGATCGGTGCCTCCGGCCGGCCCATTGCCTTCAATGTGTGCGGGTACGCGTTGTACCCCTGTGCGCGTTGTACCGCAATGGACCGATCGGTGCCTCCGGCCGGCCCATTGCCTTCAATGTGTGCGGGTACGCGTTGTACCCCTGTGCGCGTTGTACCGCAATGGACCGATCGGTGCCTCCGGCCGGCCCATTGCCTTCAATGTGTGCGGGTACGCCTTGTACCCCTGTGCGCGTTGTACCGCAATGGACCGATCGGTGCCTCCGGCCGGCCCATTGCCTTCAATGTGTGCGGGTACGCGTTGTACCCCTGTGCGCGTTGTACCGCAATGGACCGATCGGTGCCTCCGGCCGGCCCGTTGCCTTCAATGTGTGCAGGTACGCGTTGTACCCCTGTACGCGTTGTACCGCAATGGACCGATCGGTGCGCACCCATTGACAATGGGCTTGCCTGGCAACGGACGCGTTTTCGAATTTCGAACGAGTCGGTTGCTGTGAATTCAGTTGGTCACCCACAACAATGTTGCAAAATCATGTATGTCATGAAGTTGAAGATTTGAAGGATGCTGTGGGCGTGTTTTGGTGCTGCTATTCCATGGATTGGCCAGATTCAGAAGATGCAAACGACTTGGACCTATCACTTTGGACACAAGGGACAGGATCTGCCTCTCCAGCCCATATATATTGCTGGCTGTTCCCCTGAGAGCCCACTTGCCTGCACTACATGTTCCAGGACGACATCTGCCACTGCACTGCTGCTGTCTCTGCCCCTCTGGACCCTGCAATGGCACGTACTGTGGAGAGAGCCCCAGCCTTCAGCCTTGAGGAGAACCAGGCCCTGCTGGACAGCCTACTTCCACAGTACACCAAGCTGTATGGGACACCAGGGGAGCAGGTGAGTGTCCTGTGCACTGCCTTTCTGAATGTGCATTTTGTCTGACTAGCAAGGCTGAGAGTCTGCACGCCACTGGCTAGCAGGCTCACTGAGTAGTTGTCACCCCCATAGTGTGTAGTGACTTGCACTGGACAGGTATGGTGCAGTGACAGTGCTTCTGAACAGGGTTTTACTCCCCATGCAATGATACCATGTAGTGACTTCTGGAAAACTGTCCATGGGCAGCCGTGCACTGCCTGTGTACACCATGTGCCCCTGTGATTGCGACATGTATATGCAACTGTGTCATGCACGGATATGTTGCATGTGTAGTAATGGCCTTATCACTTTGTCATCCTGACAGGCTTCTGCCCATCGGAAGCAGGAGATATGGAAGGACATCGTCCGGGCTGTCCGGTCCGTGGGGGTCTACAAGCGCCGGATCCGCAACTGCCAAAAGAGGTGGCAGGACGTTCGGGGCTGGACCCGGAGGATTGCACGGGTCCAGCTGAAGCTGTCGCCTCCTCGCAGGAGGGGCGGAACACGGACCCTGACCCCCCACATGCTCAGGATCCTGGCGGTGGTCTTTCCAGACCTGGATGGGCAGCTGAAGGCCAGAGAGCAGCAAGGAGGGGGTGAGTCAAAGACTGCACTGTGAACTCTGTCTAACATGCTATGTGCCCTCCTCGGGCCTGGTTAAACTGCCACAGTACAGCAGTCATGTTGTCCAGGAGCCATGTCCCTCTATTGTGCACTGCCCACTCCTCATCTGATACCCAGGTGTGGCCCTTACATGCAGGGAATTCTGTCACTTAGGACTGTGTCCTTGCAGTTTGCTTGACTCAAGGTGGGAGACAGCATCTGTTTCCCTGACTCTGTGGTGGGCATCATGGGTGGGTCCATTGCTTACACAATGCCTGTATTCTGACATGTATTCAGCGTGTTACTTTGATCTGTGGTCCAATTGCTGAGCTGATCCACCACATGTGGCTGGGGTATCTGGCACACACCCATGCTGCGGGTGGGAACAATGTTTGGGCCCCAGGAGTATGTATATGACGTGTGTCACACATACTTAGCCAGCTGCCTACAGTCCAGGGCTCATCCCTCATTCATGTGGGGCTGGACAGTCATGCCTACTCCAGGCCATACAATACACTCTGTACTCCCACTCCCGTGTATCAGCTGACACATTGTGCGCAGTGATTTGACCCCTCAGGTGTCTGCCTCTGTGTCAGTGTGCTGTGGATTAGTCGCCAGGACTGCTGTGGAGTTTCTTGGTAGGGGCTCAGCATGCCACTGGAGATGTGACCATAGGAGACGATACTTGTGTGACACATAGGTGTCTGATCAGCTGCCCATGCAGACTGGGGCATGTGAATGTGAAGTTCAGGCAGCTGTTCCCCATGCACAGCAGAGTGTGAGGGGCTCAGGTTCAGAGGGTAGTGTCACAGGTCTACCATATGTCCAATAGGTATGACCTGGACAGATGAGGGTTAAGAGGATGTGTTGTGGGGGGGATGTACATGTGCACTTGTGCAGCTCCAGGACTTGCATTCCTCATGACCTACTATTGTGACACAGTGCAGAGTGTTGTTGTCTGGCTGCAAAGTCATACATCACTGAGACAGTGATGTATGACTTTGCCGTCATGCCTCCGCCATGGCATGTGTCTACTGATTGGTGAGCCTGCAGGGGAGTGACATGTGCTACATGCACACCTTAGTGGCGCTGGCTATCAGGACATGGGTGCATCATGGTGTCTGTCGCTGGTATGCATCACATGCATTTCCTATTTGACTCTGGGCATCCCTTTCATCCGGAAACCTGTACTGACTCAGTGGCAAGAGCTGTGATGTGTGCATGTCCACATGCCACACCGTGTCCTCTGCACTGTCCAACTACTGTGTACTTGGTGCATGTGTCAACACTGGGGTGTTGCAATCCAACAGACACCAGACAGATGGGTGCAAGGCCATGTGGGATGTGAGTGCCATGCTTGGCATCAGACTGACAATTGACTTCTCCTGTTCAATTAGGGCACTTTTAGCAATGTACAACTAATGATGCCAGGGCTTGCTCTGTGATGTGCTGTGCTCACAGTGGTGTGTGCGTTATGTGCAGGTGACTGATGTCTGTCTGTATCCCCATTGTTTGCAGATACATCCACGGCCACGGAAGGGGACAGCTCCACGGACCAGGAGGAGCCAGAGAGCCAGACTGGGTCAGCAGCCGAGGAGTGGTCGGAGGGACCCAGTGGCACGGAGGGCGAGGGGAGCCACACCGAGGAGTCCTCAGCAGCATCCACCTCAGCTGAGGACCAGAGCAACTCGGAGGATGACTCCCTTGTGGAGGCGGGTGTCAGCAGCCACCACACCCCAGCTAGTGTTGCTGTCCCCGCCACCACCAGCACCACCACCGCCCTCCCATCGGCTCCCATTCCCCAGGTCCGTGGAGGCTCCCATGTCCGGGAGCGTGTCTCCTTTGGGCCAGGCACCGCACCCCCTGCCCCTGTGTCCCCTGCTGCCCTGAGTGAGGAGTCTGTGTACCTCCTTCGCCAGCTCCATGTAGGGCAGACAGCCATGCTGAGTGTCCTCCATGCGCACACCGCGCTGTTGACTCAGCTGGTGTCGTTCATGGAGGGCATCTCATCGGGCATGTCTGACCTACAGAGGGGCAATAGGTCCATGGACTCCTCCCTGACGGCAGCAGTGTCCCTCCTCAAACGGTCCCTCACCCCTCCTGCCTCTGCTCCATCCACACTCCCCAGCACCTTACCCGTCCCAAGCACACACACACCGGCACAGGCACACACCAGCACACACACATCCAGCACACTGACACACACGCCAATGACAAAACGCACACGCACGCACATTCAGGGGACTGAAGCCAGACTCACAGGGGATGGGGCCCTGGAACACACACACGCATCCACATGCACTGCGCAGTCCTCAGTTCCCTCTCCCTCCAAAGCACCCTCCCTTGCCTCACCTGCAACCCCAAAGTCACAGCAGCTCTTCCTCTGTGACCTCGGCCTCTTCCCCACCGATGAAGCTGCTCCAGCATCCCGGGGGAAGAGGAAGCCCACCCACACGGAGCAGAGTGCCCCTCGCCCCCGGACACCCTCCCCCAGGCGCAGACGGACTGAGGCCCCCACCCGCAAGTCCCCCGGAGTCCTAAGAGCAAGACCCCGCCACCGCCCTGCAGCTCAGGCACAAGGTCTCCGTCCTCCATCCCTCAGGCCCCCACTGCACAGGTGCCCCCACCACACCCTGCCCCAGGTTCCCCCACCCACAGATATACCATCCCCAAGAGGATCAGGCCTTCTCCCCCTGCCACTTGCTCTCCCAGCACCACACCCCCGCTGCGCTTGTCTGTGCCACTGATGTGGTGAGGGTGTCCTCCCCCTCTGTCCAACCCACCTTGCCTGTTCCCCATTCTCCTCCCCTGGAGGTAGGCACTGCAGTGGAATCCACTACCGCCCTGTCTGACTTGGGCACTGCAGTGGCGGACCTGTCCACTCCATCTGCAGGGTCCACTGCAGTTGTGCCGGCACCCACGACATCTGAGTCATGCCCCCCAGTTGTGCCGGCACACACCATGTCAGACACCTCCACTGCAGTTGTCAGTGGCTCTCCAGCACCCACCACCCCTTCCCTGACTCCCCCTGGTGAGCCCTGATCCTGTCCCTGCGGTGCCTGGCCTGCCCCCCGGTTGCCCCTCCTAGTGGATTGTCCCTGGTTTTGTGCAGGCATGCGTAGGGTGACATCTGCCAGTGTCACCCTGTTTGAACTTTGACAATGGACTGGCCATTGGCCTTTGCTCTATTTTTTCTGGACGTCGTTTTCAATCAACACATATGCTGAATAAAGCAACTTTCTTTTCTCTAGTGCTCATGCTTCAGATGTACATGTTGTTGGTGCTGCTAACCATGCCCTTGCTGCGGTGATGGTGATATCTGGTCTCATGATTATGAAGTGTTACTGTGCAGGAACCCATGTGGTCCAGGGGGAATGTGTCCTATCTTGTGGTGTATCCATGTCATCAATAGCAGCATCTGAGGGTGTCATGTGTTCAGTATTTGGCAATGGGTTTCCTACTTACATTAGCAATTTCATATCTGTGGCTTCCACCCCTGCACATCTGTTGTGCCTGCCATCGTTGCATTTGTCTACTTCCCTGACCGTGTTGCCATCTCCACTGGACATGCAGGTTTGGGCATCAATGGGGAAGGACTCATCCGTGTAGTCAGTGCAACATTGCTATACAAGTGTGTTGGATCTGTGCTGATGATTCCGTTGGCACATCCATGACCAGGCTGATGTGATGGGAGCCCTCATTTGGTGCTAATTGTTGATTGTGTGACCAAGTGCTCAGCTGACATGATGGGGCCCTACTGAGGCAACATATGGCACAGCTTTCCTCACACAGGAGTGGAGTCCCCTCATGGCAGTGTGTACACGTGTGACATTGCCTGCGCCCAAGGTGTGTGTTGTATGTGCATGTCTGTGTGTTCACTTCCATTTATCTGCGCATGCTGTGATCCCTAGTGTTGTACCTGTTTGTGATGCTTGCTGACTTGAGCTATGTTCCCCCAAAGTCTTCTCCCTGTGTTCTCTGTGATGTGGGTGCATGGCACATTACTGGTCATCAGGGTGTCACCCATAGGTGTGTTTGCTGTCAGGGCTGAGTTTGTGTGCAGACGCAGATGGGTCACAGTCAGGTTTCCCTTGGCACTTGTTGTTTGCCCCTGTCATGTGATTTTCAGTTCGTGTTATCTTTCAGTGATTCTGACACGTTGTGTGTGTGACTGCTGGCACTCCTCAGGGTCCGGGCTGCAATGTTGGTTGTTGTCTATGTGTGTTCTTTGTGGGTGACCTTGGCTTCTTCATTGGTGTGTGACTGTGGCTGGGATCCCATTGGTTGGTGTGGTATCGCCGTCATGTCCATGTACAGCGTAGTGTGCAGTGTGTCAGACATTCAGGAGTCTTGTTGAGTGGCCATGTGTGATGTGTTTCTGCACCTTGGTTCCCACCCACCACCCTGGAATAGTCATGGGTGCATGTGCAATGTCACCAGTGCATGTGTACTTCACTGCTGCACATTGTTAGAGGTCGAGGGGTGTGGTCTTGAGTGTGTGCAGATGGGAGTTGTTGCCCAGCTAGTCCCCTGCCTCCATGTTGGCCTTGGCTTACTGGCCATGCTGATTGATTTGTGCTTGTGTAGGTGTGATGGTAGTTTGTTGCTCAGGACACCTGACTGTGGTTCACAGTGTGAACGACATTTAGCTTTGTCATCACAGTGGGATTTTTATTCAGCCCAGGGTCACCACATTGTGGGGGCCCTGGGGGTGGTGCTGTGGTGTGTCTGTGTCTTGCTGTGTCAGTTGTTGTTCCTACGTGCCTGTGTGACATGTGTGTTTTGTGCTCCCTCTCATCTGACAATGCCTGCTTGCCCACATAGGGGATTTGGATCCATGAGTTACCTTAGTGTGGCAGTGTATGCACATCTGTATGATTGGTATTCAGCTCTCCTCATGTGTTGTGTGGTTGCCTGGGGACACTGGCACCCCCACCCCTCACCTGCTGTGTATGATGACAGTGTTGGTCTGCCTGTTTGTGTTTGTGCATCTGCACCACTGCATTGGCATATCTTGGGTGTGCCATTGGCTGTATGTTGTTTGGTGTGTTTCCCCTGCTGTCCCTGGGACTCCTAGGTCATCGGTCAGCACAGTGATCATGGTTTGTGTGTCCCATTGCTGCCATGGTATGGTATCTGTTCACCTCACATCTGCTGTCTCCACAGGATATCTGCATTTGTGTGCCCATTGGTGCAAATATGTGGTTCTGCATTCTGATGGTCACTTCTGTCATTGTGTCATTGATGACTGTTGACGGTCTCAGCCCCCATGGGTGTTGTTTGTCTGCACATGGCCAAAGGAATGTCTCATTTGCACTGCAGTATTTGGCTCCCCCAATTTATGTTGCAATGGGACACATACACTACTTTGCCACAGATGAGTTTTTGGTTCTGTGACCAGGAATGATCCATGCAGTTTGGCAGTTGCAGCTCTTTCTTTGTCAACACTTACCTTTTGGTCACTGTGATGATGGGGGTGTAGACCCCATTGCCACAATGGTCAAAATGTGCTTCAGCTATGGACCCCACACTTGCCTTTTGGTCACTGTGATGATGGGGGTTTAGACCCCATTGCCACAATGGTCAAAATGTGCTTCAGCTATGGACCCCACACTTGCCTTTTGGTCACTGTGATGATGGGGGTTTAGACCCCATTGCCACAATGGTCAAAATGTGCTTCAGCTATGGACCCCACACTTGCCTTTTGGTCACTGTGATGATGGGGGTTTAGACCCCATTGCCACAATGGTCAAAATGTGCTTCAGCTATGGACCCCACACTTGCCTTTTGG
The DNA here is from genome assembly GCA_963921515.1 of Calotriton arnoldi. Classification (NCBI taxonomy): domain Eukaryota; kingdom Metazoa; phylum Chordata; class Amphibia; order Caudata; family Salamandridae; genus Calotriton; species Calotriton arnoldi. The sequence continues at coordinate 1,018,931 of CAWUFW010007239.1, read as the reverse complement.
TCACTGTGATGATGGGGGTTTAGACCCCATTGCCACAATGGTCAAAATGTGCTTCAGCTATGGACCCCACACTTGCCTTTTGGTCACTGTGATGATGGGGGTTTAGACCCCATTGCCACAATGGTCAAAATGTGCTTCAGCTATGGACCCCACACTTGCCTTTTGGTCACTGTGATGATGGGGGTTTAGACCCCATTGCCACAATGGTCAAAATGTGCTTCAGCTATGGACCCCACACTTGCCTTTTGGTCACTGTGATGATGGGGGTTTAGACCCCATTGCCACAATGGTCAAAATGTGCTTCGGCTATGGACCCCACACTTACCTTTTGGTCACTGTGATGATGGGGGTTTAGGCCCCATTGCCACAATGGTCATGGGCTGCTTGCATTGTGGGTGCCACACACATATATGTGTGGCACATGTGCTAGGGGGTCACATTGTATGTTCAAAGTCATGTTCGGTGTTGTAGGCATTTGACACAGCCTACACACGCTTGTCATGGTGGTGGGGGGATGTCTTTATCTTGCATTCCCTAGGTTGTGGTGTGCTTGTTGTGTCATGCATTGTCCATCCTATGAGTGGGGGTGGTAGTAGTGGTAGGCATCCAGCCCCCCTGGGTGTGGGTGGTAGTAGTGGTAGGCATCCAGCCCCCTGGGTGTGGGTGGTAGTAGTGGTAGGCATCCAGCCCCCCTGGGTGTGGGTGGTAGTAGTGGTAGGCATCCTGCCCCCCTGGCTAAGGGTGGTAGTAGTGGTAGGCATCCAGCCCCCCTGGCTAAGGGTGGTAGTAGTGGTAGGCATCCAGCCCCCTGGCTAAGGGTGGTAGTAGTGGTAGGCATCCAGCCCCCCTGGCTAAGGGTGGTAGTAGTGGTAGGCATCCAGCCCCCCTGGGTGAGGGTGGTAGTAGTGGTAGGCATCCAGCCCCCCTGGCTAAGGGTGGTAGTATTGGTAGGCATCCAGCCCCCTGGCTAAGGGTGGTAGTAGTGGTAGGCATCCAGCCCCCCTGGCTAAGGGTGGTAGTAGTGGTAGGCATCCAGCCCCCCTGGCTAAGGGTGGTAGTAGTGGTAGGCATCCAGCCCCCCTGGGTGAGGGTGGTAGTAGTGGTAGGCATCCAGCCCCCCTGGCTAAGGGTGGTAGTAGTGGTAGGCATCCAGCCCCCCTGGGTGAGGGTGGTAGTAGTGGTAGGTATCCAGCCCCCCTGGGTAGGGGTGGTGGTGCGCATTCAGGCCCCTGTGTGCATATGTGGCATTGGTGATGGGCATCCCGCCCCTATGGTGCTGCTGTTGCTGGTGTAAGTATATTCAGCATCCCCGTGTATGTGTGTGATGTGTCGTGTACGTGTTGTATGTGTTTTGTGGTTGGTGTCTGGCTTACCTTCTGCGCCGTACGCGTCCGTGCCTGTTCCGGTAGTAGATGTAGAATATTGGTATGATCGGGACGAAGGGATTCATGGTTGGTTCGTGTCGTTCGTCCTTCTCGTTGCTTCGCGTCGTCCTCGTCGCTTCGCCTCGTCCTCGCCGCTCTCGCGTCGTCCTCGTCGGTGCCGTGTTCGTCTCGTAGCCGTGGATCGTGTTGTGGCGCGAATCGGAGCTTATGTGCGCCTCTCCCGGATGCTTTAACGTGCCGTGCGTAGCGACGGGTTCGGCGCGTACGGGAAGCGCATCGTACTTGTCCGGCCGGACGGGGCTGCATTTTTCCTTCCGTGCGACTCGATTCGGCGTTTCCGGATTCGCCTCGGTCGGAGAACAGGACCTGGTTTGGGTGAGTACGGCTCGGCCGGATTTTTTGCTGTTGTGCGCATCGTACTTGCTCGTTCGGTGTGCTGTACGGATCGGTCGGGAAACAGGCTTTCGCATGGCTTTTTTCCCGACCGAATGGTATTGGGTGCGCCTCCGACCGAGATCGGAATCGGCCCCTCAGTGTTTAATATCGTTTGCAAAAATATAGTTAAAAATATCGGTTTTTTAATTAATGTTATGTATTTAAGTATATATTTTATATGTATGTGATGTATGATTTTTGTATAAGGATTGTTTGTATTTTTAATATATTTGTTACATTTTTAGTAGTTATTCATTTTTTTTCATTTGAATTTTCCTTTTTAGTTCCATAGCGGGTTGTGGGTTTATAGAGGAATAGGGTGGGAAGGAATTTAATTATATTAAATTAATTAATTATTTTTTATTTATTAATATTTGTTTTAATTGAGATTTTATAGTTTAAATGTGTAAAGTAATTTATTATTAATTAATAATTGGTTGTTAATTAATTTTAAATAATTAATTGGTAATTAATGATGGCATTTGTGTAATTAATTTTAGGTGTGTGTTGTAGGGTTTATAGGGGTAAAGGGTGTTAAGAAGTTTATTTATTTTTTATTATTAATTTTTTGTAAATTGAAATTAATTAAATTAATTAAAATGTTATTATGGTAATTGTGTAATTAGTTTTAGGTGTGTGTTGTGGTGTTTATAGGAGTAAAGGGTGGGAAGTAATTTGTGTTTAATTAATTAATATATAGTTGTTCATTAATGTTAATGATTTGATATTTATTTGGGGTAATTGTTTATTTTTTGTGTGTGTTGTTTTTACTTTTAAAGGGGTAAAGGGTGGGTGTTAAATACATTTTATTTACTTTAATATTAGTGGTTAATAGTAATAGTTTTTAATTTAAAAATAAGTTTTAATCCCCAGTAACACCGGGAACGGTGCTTTTGATGGAGCTATAACGATGCCCCCTGGGCGTAAACCATAACTGTCTGTACTTACCGCGGAGCCCGAGCAACCTTGGCCGATGCCCGGTGGAGCTGTCCTATTCAGCTATAGAGGAGTTTGGCTCTGGTTCACCCCCTCGGCCTTCACCTACCCAGCCTGACATTGGACATTGTTTTCCTCGTCTCCCCGTTGTGTTTCTTTTCCCTCTCCCGCCTCCTCCCTCCGTGACTCTTTGACTGCCTCCCTTTTTCCAGCCCTTCGTGAATCCATGGAGTCTGCTACCTTTATTGTTTTTTGTTTGATTTTGTATATCCCGCCACTCGAGGATAATGCTATCGGCTTCTGTAGGTCCTCCCTCTTGGCGGTTTCAACCTATCCTCTTTTCCGCTGGACTGCTCCTTGTTCACCTGATTGTTCTTCTCTTCTAGTCTACCCCCCCCCGTTGGTCTCCCTCACCCCTCCCTTCGTATACTTTCACCGATACCCAGGTCGGTTTTGTCTGTCTCTCACTTTGACCGCTTTGTTCCCCCTGAAGTACTTTTCCCCTTTGCCGGTCTGCCTGACTCTATCTGCACTCCTAAACTCTGTTTACCATTCCCCCTCTACCTTTCATTCCCCACAAGACGCACGTCTTGTCATGCTACGCGCTAATAACTCTTATTATTGTGTAATCTCATGTTTTTTCTCCTATGTCTATACTTGGCTCCTGTAACTGATGTCATTATGTAACCTGTAACTCGCTGATCCTCATGTAAAGCGCTCTGATACCTCCGGGTCTATCCAGCGCTATATAAAACTTTCCAAATAAAATTGTTTTTTATTATTTTATGGTTTAATATAGGTGTGTGTTGTGGATATTATAGTGTTAAAGTGTATGTAGTCAATTAATGTTTATTAGTTTTTTTTATTAATAATATTTTTTAATTGATTAGTAATTATGTTAATTATGGAAGTAAATTTAATTTAAAATGTTGAAGTGTTTTGTTTTTGGTATGGTGTTATAGGGTAGGAAATAAAATAAATAAATTTATGCATTAATATATTTTTTTGTTTGTCAATATTTCCAAGTTTGAAATATTTTTTTAAATGAATTTATAATTTTATTTTATATAATATTTGTATGTTTTTGTTATATGTAATTAATATTATAAGATGATTTCTTTTTATATATGTAATATATTAGATTTTTCATTTTTTAAATATTGTTTATTTATTTTTGTGATTTTTTTTTTTTAAATGAAATTTTTTTGTTATAACTGTTTGAGCGTGAATAGTAATTTTTGTCTCTCCGCTCTCCAACACCTTCCCTGATGTTGCACTCACTGGAGTGGGAATAGTAATTTTTACCCCTCCGCTATCCAACACTTTCCCTACTGTTGCACTCACTGGAGTGGGAATAGTAATTTTTATACTTCCGCTATCAAGCACTTTCCCTACTGTTGCACTCACTGGAGTGGGAATAGTTAATTTTACCCCTCGGCTATCCAACACTTTCCCTACTGTTGCACTCACCGGAGTTGGAATAGTAATTTTTACCCCTCCGCTATCCAACACTTTCCCTACTGTTGCACTCACTGGAGTTGGAATAGTCATTTTTACTCCTCCGCTATCCAACACTTTCCCTACTGTTGCACTCACTGGAGTTGGAATAGTAATTTTTACTCCTCCGCTATCCAACAGTTTCCCTACTGTTGCACTCACTGGAGTGTGATTCGTAAATTTGTATCCCTCCGCTATCAAGCACTTTCCCTACTGTTGCACTCACTGGAGTGGGAATAGGTAATTTTACCCCTCAGCTATCCAATACTTTCCCTACTGTTGCACTCACTGGAGTTGGAATAGTAATTTTTACCCCTCCGCTATCCAACACTTTCCTTACTGTTGCACTCATTGGAGTGGGAATAGTGGGGCCGATTCACAAAAGTAAGCTGAGACAAAATCCTAAACTTACTACTTTTGGTATTCACAGAAGGGATTTAGTAGTAGTAAAGTTAGGATTCTTAACTTTACTACTACTAAATGCCTTTGTGAATACTCGAAAGTCGTAAAGGTAGGATTTTGTCTCAGTTTAGTAGTAGTAAAGTTAGGAATCCTAACTTTACTACTACTGAATGCCTTCTGTGAATACCAAAAGTAGTAAGTTTAGGATTTTGTCTCAGATTACTTTTGTGAATCGGGCCCAGTAATTTTAACCCCTTTGCTATCCAACACTTTCCCTACTGTTGCAGTCACCGGAGTGGGAATAAAAATGTTTACCTCTCTGCTATGCAACACTTATCCTACTGTTACATTCAGTGGAGTGGGAATAGTAATTTTTACCCCTCCACTATCCAACACTTTCTCTACTGTTGCACTCTTTGGAGTGGGAATAGTAATTTTTGCCCCTCATCTATCCAACACTTTCCCTACTGTTGCTCTTATTGGAGTGGGAGTAGTAAATTTTACTCCTCTGTTATCCAACACTTTCCCTACTGTTGCACTCACTGGAGTTGGAATAGTAATTTTTACCCCTCCGCTATCCAACACTTTCCCTACGGTTGCACTCACTGGAGTGGGAATAGTAATTTGTACCCCTTCGCTATCCAGCACTTTCCCTACTGTTGCACTCAGTGGAGTGGGAATAGTAAATTTTACCCCTCCGCTATCCAACACTTAGCCTACTGTTGCACTCAGTGGAGTAGTAATAGTAACTTTTACCCTTCCGCTATCCAACACTTTTCCTACTGTTGCACTTTTTGGCGTGGGAATAGTAATTTTTACCCCTCCGCTATCCAACACTTCCCCTACAGTTGCACTCTTTGGAGTGGGAATAGTAATTTTTGCCCCTCCGCTATCTAACACTTTCCCTACTGTTGCTCTCACTGGAGTGGGAATAGTAATGCTTATCCCTCCGCTATCCAACACTTTCCCTACTGTTGCAGTCACTGGAGTGGGAATAGTTATTTTTACTCCCTTTGCTATCCAACACTTTCCCTACTGTTGCGCTGATTGTATTGTGAAATTTAAGTTTAAATATTTTTTAATATTTTAATGTTTTAATTTATTATAAATTTTTGTTTTTGTATATTTTAAATCATTAATATATATTTTCATTTTTTATATTATTTTAAACTTTAACATAAATTAAAAATAATAGTTTAATTGTTTTAAAGTAAATATATATATATGTATAAATTATTATTTTTGTGTGTTTATTTTTTTTATTAAGTTTATTTGTTATATGTTATTAAAATGTATATTACATTTTTTTTATTTTGTTAAAATTATATTTTACCCCTTGACCGCGATCGGAATTCCGCTCGTGTGCTGGACATTCCGATCGCGGGTGCGGTCGTGACGAGCTCAGCTCGTCATGCGCACAGCGCTACCACAGCAGCATGACGAGCTGAGCTCGCCACGCGCACCGAAGGGGTTAATATATATTATTTTATTTTATATTTATATAAAAGTCAATATTTTATACATCTATATTTTTTACATCGATATTTTTAGTCGATATTTTTGTACTTACCTGTTTAAGTATAGGAGTTCATATTTTGTAGTCTATATTTTTACTCGTTATTTTTAACATCGATATTTTTTACATCGATGTTGTCTCAGTGAACCAGAGCAATGTTTTATAAGATTTCTGATCTTTACCTGAAACCCATAAATGTTTCTTTACTTCCTCAAATATTTTAAAGCTCATCAATATCAAATTTTGTGTAAAAGTTAGTGAATGAGAGTAATTCAGCAGATAAAGAATCATTCTTCATAACTGGAACGTGCAAATCCTCACTCAGATTTTTTCTCTACAATCAATACTACTTGTGTGTCAGAGAGGTGTAACATTGCGGACAGGGACCAAATCACAAAGTTATTTACAGTTGTAAACTTATGTTTATGCACAAAAAGATACATTTATGCCTGACATCCACAAAAGGATTCTTGCAAGGAGTAAAATGTCAACTACTATGTAATTATGTCACAACTGTATACAGTTTTGCAGCAGTAAGCGCTTTCCAAGTGTTTCAGACTGGGTAGATCAACATGTGGTTTACTGTGATAAGTTGTGAATACCTCCAAAATGTGTCAGTATGTGGACATTCACAAACTCCTCTGTGCCCCACAAGTAAATCTCACTCCAAGATTGGAAGAGGAACCAAACACCCACAAACTTTGCTGGGGTGCAGGAGAAAGGCTTTCTTCATTTTGAAAATAAAATGAAAATAAAAATTGCATTTGCACAATGGGCTACCTTTCCTCACTTGAGAGTGGTATTGTGCATACCACCCAGCATTGTGAAGATAGCAAATGTCACGTGACATTCCCAGTAGAGCTTGTGGAAACCTGTGACTTGTCCAGTTTTCCTTCCACACTATTGTGAATATTTGTGAATTTAAATAGGTGTAAATGTTTTGTGAATCGTGTTCACCAAAGAATACCTCTGGAAGTGGATTGGGAGGTAAAGTAGCTGTAATGCAATGGCTCCTCGTGTCTGGCCAAAAAAATGCATGTTGTTGGGCTGAGCTCCACATAAGTCGACCCCTAAAGTAATGATACAAAGGAACCCACAAAACTTTCCCAACTTTTGGTGCATTCTGGATACAATCCTCAGGTTGCACGGAGGTTACATTGCATTGTATTGTATTGCAGCATTTATAGTGCATTTGCTACCCCTATGTGGGCCCTCAAGCGCTTGCCTACATCAGTAGCATGCAACACCTTGTAGGGTGTGTGGTTGGAAGGATGTTGTCTTTGTTTTGATCCTACATGGGAAGTGTTTTCATGTTGTTGTGCAGGATGACACCCGACATGTGGTTATCGTGTTATGGGACGCAGCACTTAGAAGTGTGTTTGGATGATGAAGTGTGAGAGACAGACGCACTGTTTTATGGTCTTCGGTGTGCTAGTAGCTTTGCACAGCTCTGCAGGTCCCTTTTCCCTTTATGATATTTCATATGATATAATCTGCTCAGCTGGTTACTGCACTGGGTGTCCAATCTGAGAGTGTGTGTATGGTTGTGGTCAGAGGAGCAACTAGAGCCAAATTTCGGGGGGGGGGGTAAGAAAAAATTTCGGGGGGGGCTAATTCTTCCAGCAATAGGCAGAGTGGAGATGCAGGGGATCTAAGAAGGGGTGAAAAAACAACAAAGCCTCTAACAAGCGAATGGTCTTTTAAAGACCTGTGAAGTACTCGGGTGCGGCTGTGTGTGTGCCGGGAAGCTGTCTCAGCCCAGTCTGCCACACACGACGGGGGGGAGCCCTTTGAGCCCAATGGGCGTTGCGCGCCTGGTTGTGGTCCTGAGTTGGCATGGTTGTAGGGAGAGTGAAATGGAGAGATCTGTTCGGATGGGCATTTTTATTATCTTCTCATATCAGGTTGTGTTTTGGGAAATGTAAAGTGAGCTTGGGAATGTAAAAATCATTACTGCAATGAATGAAAGCACCAAAATAGTTAAACCTATTAGCTCACGTCCATCTTGGAAACTGTAGGTTGTAACTCAAAAAAAATGTGATGTGACTACTGCCAGCGCTGGGTTTAAATGGAATAACTCTAGCGTCTCCTCTTTTGAGGCAGCTGTTGCAACTTCAGTGTGCGCTGCAGTCTCAGGCTCGCTGCTCTTTTCTGGGGAATATTGCGGATTCGATTGATTAATTGGACTGCTCCATGCCCGGATTCATCGGGGTACGCTTAAACTGCAACATATCTCGCGTGCTACTATTGATTAATATGTGTGGTGCTTGGAAGCCTCCGGCCCTACCAGAGAGGTGCCGCCAATAAAAATAAATTAGTACAGTAGTCCCGGGGATTTAGCTCTCGGTGGGATTTTTAAGCGCTCACGTTCTTGTCAGTTACCTAACAACAATCTAACACAGGCGTAAACAGGGAGAATCAATCCAGCGCGGATTCACGGAGCGCGGACGCCTTTCAAAACTGCAGACATTGTCATATTTTCCAGCAGATGCTCAGAGGACGGGTTCTTTCCACAGTCAGGGGGAAAACACAGATTTACTAAACACCGTGACATAACTTGTTTTCACAGTGCTTGCTTGGTGACGTATGTTTTATTACCTTTGCTGCCACCGTGTTAGCTCCTGCAGTCGCTCGGCGAAGGATGTATGGAAAGGAGAAAAACAGACAAAAAAAAATGGCAAGCTGAGGCTGCATAGCTTGGCGAGGTTAAAATGACAAAGACATCGCTGAGAGGATTGGAAATAAAGCATCTTTCCTTCTCTAATCTTTTGTCTGTGAGTCTGCGTCTTTCTTCAAATGATCTGTGACTGATGTGGGATGAGGACGGACAGGCAGAGGCAGGCGCTATGTAATCCCGCTGTATTTGCACTGTGCTGGATGCATGCAGTACGTTGACTGTACCCATCACATTACGCTATCCATCATCCAGTGACATCGGTCCAATAACAACACCGGTGAAGAGGGAGCTCAGGGCGGGCAGAACGTGCCTCGGCTTTTTTTTTTTTTAATCAGCATCTTGGTAAGAATTCCAACTCTTTGGCAAATTAAACAGACAGCTGTTTTCTTCTACTTAAAACCACAGCTGCATCCAGATGCCTGATCTCGTGAGTGAATGAATGAATGTGTTCTTTAATATGCACGGAGTATGGACCGGATCACCTCTAGATCCTGGACTCTGGAGCACAGCAGTGTCATAACGCAAATCATGTGGAGCCCCCTGCAGGATCAGGGGTGTAGCTTGGTCAGTAAGACTTGGGGGGGCGGGGTCGGGGGGAGCTTCACATTTTCCGAAAATCACGATGGCAGATCATGTTAACTATTATGGGAGAAGCATAGGGTGACCAGGATTTTAAAGCCAAAAACTGGGACATTTCACAAAAATAGAAGGACTACAATTTTACTTCAAGCGACCGCACAGAATGGCAGCGCTCCTTAACAGAGAATTACAGAGCACGCAGTTAGAACATACATAAAAGGCAATTTTTAAACCCAGTAGCTTGCCTGTAAATTACATTGCTTTCTTGAAACAACTGCTAACTATCCCTGCTTTGTAAAACATAAAAAAGCACATCCCACCGTTTTCAGTCGACCCTCTCTAAAAACCGGGACATGAGCTAAATTTCCTGAAATCTGCTGGGACAGCTGGTGAAAAACCGGGACCGTCCTGGCAAATCAGGGACACCTGGTCACCCTAGAGAAGCAATGCATGGGCATGAAGACCAATGCAAAGGGAAAGGAATGTGGATTGTGAGCGGTACTTAAAACACTGTATTTTGTAAAATACCTATGTTTTAAGACCTTCAAAACATAAGAATGCGTCTGGTTTTGTCTAAGTGAGTATACAGAAACCCTAGGTGAAATTTGAAAGACACCTTACCATACCCGACTACAAGCTCCTGTACCCCACTATTTACTAAATAATACATTTATTAGGGGGTGTGTAACACTCTAAACACCCTTCCCGAAGCTATGCCCCTGTGCAGCATGTGATGAGGGGCACCTGAGTCGCCCATACCTCACTGATATTCATTGGCATTGGGCTGAATGACGGCCCCCTGAAGGTTTGGGGGCCCTCTCTGAACAGCAGAGGCTGCTGGGAGCCTTCTTTACGCCCATGAGAACAAGGTGTGCAGTGTATCATGGCCATTAACAGACAGAGGGCCATATTCTCAAGGAAGTGGCGGAGAGAGGCGTTAGCCTTCTTGGCTTAACGCCTCTCTCTGCCACTTCGGAAACGCGAGGCTGCACCCTATTCTCAAGGATATGGTGCAGCCTCGTGTTTCCCCCTGCGATGGCGCTATGTTTCACAACTTAGCGCCAACGCAGGCACCCTTGCACCAGAGTGCAAGGGTGTCTGCAAGCAGGGAGGTTTGTTTATGTACAGGAAGGTGTCCCTTCCTGCACATAAACAAACCTTAAATGCCAGTTTGTAACTTACATACTTACATGTGTGCTGCTTCATGCAGCACACATGTAAGTTACAAAACGGCATTTAAAAAAAAGGTTTGTTTATGTACAGGAAGGGACACCTTCCTGTACATAAACAAACCATTTCATTTTGCTTTTTCCAAGTGTGCTGCACAAGGCAGCACACATGGAAAAAGCAGAAACGAGGAGAAATAAAGCATTTCTCCTCGTTTAGCCACCTTAAGACCAGATTTTTCCTGGTCTTAGGTTTGGCGCTACCTCCTATTTACGCTGCCCTTGTGAATAGGAGGTAACGTCAAACTCAATGGGTGTTGCGGTGGAACGCCCACCGCAACACCCACTGCACACCCCCTTCACGCTAAAAACAGCGTGAAGGGGGCCCTATGCATAAGCCAGCGTTAATCCGCGTTAAGCCACTTAACGTGGCTTAACGCTGCCTTGTGAATAGGGCAAAGCCCCTGTCGACACAACAACGTCACTGAAAGTGACGTTGTGCTGGCGATGGGGGCTTGAGAATATGCCCCAGAGAGTTTGTTCTTTAAGCCTTTTCAGTGAGTTGCACAAAAGAAAGTTGGGAGGGACCATCAATTCTAGAGTTTGGGCCGCCCCCAGAAAATTTGTAGTCATCTCTGCAAGCAACTCTAGTTTTAGGAAAGTCTCCCCCAGCATACCTACATTGTCACAGCTGTTACAGTATGAAGTTTTCCTATGGCATACCTTGATATGGCTCTCTTATACATGCAAGGCTTAATTTAGAAAATCCTAGACTTTCAAAATGAGACACTGAAGAATTTAATTAGGAATTACTTCAAAGACATCAAGCCTGGATAAAGAGGTTTACTGTGAAACACATGTTGACTGAAAAAGGAAAATCGATGAAAAGTTTTAAAGTAAGCAGTGAGAAATGTCCTTTATGCTGGCGTGACCTTGCATAATTTCTAGCATTTTGCTTTTCGAAACTGGCATGTAATTCCTAATAATACCTTACATGAAAAAGATTTCGTCCAGGTAAACAAGCTATTTGATGAACAACCCTAGTATGCTTCACCAAATATAAGCAGTAGTTGATTTTGAAGCCATGCACCGAAATTTATTTTGAGATACATTTTTACAAAGCTGACAGTTCAGGTAAATTCTTTTTGCTTAAAATGAATAATTTAAGGAAAAAAGTGCCTTCTTTATATACAGAAAAATGCCATAGAGAGCGAGGCTGCTAATCATAGGGGCAGATTTACTAACATTTGGCGCAGCAGAACACAGCAAGATAATTTGCTGCACTACAGTGATGCCCCATATCTACTAAGCTACTCTTAGAACATTCCTGCTCTCTCGCCCCACTGGCACGCTAATGGCTGCCAAGCCTCAACACAGGCACCCTTGCACCATGGTGCAAGGGTGTCTGCATTGCAGGCAGGATTGTTTTTGTGAAGAAAGGGACACCTTCCTGCACAAAAAACATTCCTCTGAGGCTTTTTCCTCTTTCTATGTGTGCTGCAGAACAAGACATATTTCTCCTTGTTACGCCTCCCCTGGTAAGGCGTACCACTTTGACATGTTCCCATGTTTTCTAGTGTTAGTAAGTCTGGAAATGTGCCAAAAATCATTGGTGGATGCGTGGGAACACCCATGCTCCAACCATGGAACACTTTTCCAGAACAGAGTAACGCAAGGATTCAACTTGCGCTGCCTTGCGTTATTCCAGATTTACTTTGCCACACAGAGCCACACAAGGTGGCTCTGCATGGCATAGTAAATCTCACTTCAGGGTTTACGTTGCCCTTGCCCTCAGTAAACGTGGGCTCCAGTATCAACTTCCTCTTCCTGTCCTGAAGGCTCCTCCCTGTTCTTTCTTAAGCTCCCAATCATTTTGATTTGGGTTCTGGAGGAACCACTTCACTTAGCCTTTTTCTGCTATCTGCTATCTCTGCTGTATCACCCATCCCTTGAACTTTTCAGATTTGTTTGTGTGGAAAAAATCAAGTAACTTCAGTTCAGTTCTATGCAAAATGCATGGTGTTTGAGTTAGGGCAAGCACCACAATGTTCCTCTTTATAGGGTTTTTCTTATTTTGTTTGTTGCTGAAAGGCCTGGAGGTTGGACTATGGAATGCTGGGCAGGCCCTTGTGGGGATAAAGGTATAAAATAAAAGAATACTGGCAATGGGTATTTTATTGTGGTGGAGGCCTGTGGGTATATTTCTCCTATTCTTTGTTTTTCCCATATTTGTGATTATACTGTGGTGTTTTACCATCTCAGGCCAAGTCTGCTGCATGCTATTTATTTCTTTCAGCCGTTTTAAACATATTTTCTACATTCTCACTGCTGCTGTGCTAGAGATATATTATGGGCCTGGCAATGGCCTTGAAATAATGCAAACTTTAAGTAAGGTCGTGGTCTGCACATACTTGTTGGTGGTTGGGGTGGGGTGGTTGCAGGAGTCTTCTAGGCCCATATAGCATGGCATGTTCCTTTGTTCTCAGCCACCTTCTTCATCATGTACTTGTCCACCATTTATGTGAGTGTTAGATTAATGTGCATTTTCTTCAACTTTCACAAGTGTTTCACAAGGGTAATTGGTGCCTAGAGTTGTTTGAGTTTGAGGCATTTTAAACTATTTGTTAATCAATTTTCTATCAGTTTACATGTGGCTGTGCTGATGACTTTTATCTTAATTGAATCTTTCATTTTTGTTGCTAATTTACTGTTGGTGTATGGGCCAGTGGCTCATTTTGACTACATATGTGTGCAATTATTTCCCTGGAATACTGCATGTGTTTGTTAGTAGTGCAGGGGGAGGAAAGGCCCGATACAGGGCAGGCAGTCATCTTTTCTTTGAAACTGTGAAAACGTACGCCTATCTCCGGACAATAATTACCTTTGTCGTTACTGATAAATATCATATCTGTCAGTTGGGTGCTAAGGGTCTGGCACATGGAATGGGGTTGAATCATTTTTTAATAAAGAAGGCCGCAGGCATTTTGAGCATATGATATCAATTTATGGAATCAAAATCTAACAAGCTTTGAGTTATGCAACTGAAATTGTTCCCTTCACTGCTTTGCCGTTCCTAGATCTAATTGAGAGAAATATTTTGTCAGTTCTGCTCTAGGAATTCCTCAGTGTCAGTTCAAGCCATACGGTTAGAATTTTGACCCTTTAGTGCCTACAGAGCAGAACCCATTGCACTGATCCATTGAGGCTTTTGGCTGATTCATTCTTCTGAGGGCTGTCTGAGACAGCTGTTCCATGAAAAGATATTTGAGCGGAAAGGACACGCAGTTCTTTCCAAAAGAATCTCTGTTATGCTCTGCAGGTATTTAAGCTCTCTCATACAGTTCTGTTGAGCTGGCCCCTCCTCCAATTAAAATCAAATTTAAAAGCTCTAGTACCATTGGTCAGCACTAAACTCGAGACAGACTACTGTCTGTGGTTTCATAGCTATAAAGTGATCACACATTCTACTCAGACCAAAGCAATTCATCCATATCTTAAAAGTATGTCTAGTGCTTTCCATTTAAGAACTGTTATGGGAGCCTGGGAAAAACTACCTCACGCCTGAACTTTATGCCATAATGGAATACAAAATCTAAATCACGTAATTATTGTTTGTCAAGTGTTAAACATACAAAGAAGAACTTTTAAACATCCTCTCACTCTTAGATTCAGTATTTCCTCCGCAAAAGAAGCATTGTCTTTTATACTATCTTCACAAAATGAGCTTTTAGGCTATAATGTTGTTAAAGTTTTTAGAAGTTTTAATTTTGGCTATGAAAAATATTTTATTATTGATTCTACTACATAACTTTTTCAGTTTTGCTTTATTTGTTATGGTGGAAGCTTTTATTTGTAGGTCTGTTTATGTGTAAAAGGTATTTTTATGACCAACTACTTTATACCTGTATTCTTGTTTTAATTATAATACAGAATTATTTTATGTTGATCACAGTCAAGGTCTAAAAACGTGTGAAACCAGAGTGTGTCTCGTAGGTGGATATCACATTTTGTTCTTCATGCTTTCTGACTTTCTAGGTGTCGTGCTCATTCCTCATTTTGTGAAACCAGTCTGTTCCTCATAGTTGCCCATCTCGTTTTTGTTCTCCATGACTTCTGCTTTACCTAGTCACGTGCTTGCCCACCATATATAATATTTGGGCTACATTTATATTAAAATATTAAAAAAGGATGCACAATTTAGTAAATTTAAACTCCATTGATTTACTCTGGCCCCTGTTTAGGATTTTCAATGAACTCTTTCTTCTTTCATGTTGTAGACTGGTGGGCCGGTTTGCTTTCTCTGGTATTGCCACAAACATTGCATGCATCAAGCACATATGCAGGCAGTCACCCATGTGTTTAAAAGCACATATACAACTTGTCTTTGCAAGTCCAAAACTGCCTTGATTTGCAAATGTGGGCCACTGTTTTAGCTATCTGATTCGCTTGTGGGGGGAGGGGGGACACTTTTGTTTTGGTGACCGGGCCTACCTTCTGTCTCAGTCCAACCCTGATTGCTAGTTCAGCTGCTCCTGTTGAAATAAGAAGCTTAGGGGCATATTCTCAAGGACACATCGCCGAATTAGCGGCACTTTACCGCCACAAAAGTGGCGATAGATTTATCGCCCTATTCACAAGCCTGCGCTAACAGCTGACATCGTCAGTTAACCTGCGATAGCTGACGCCGAATACAACGCCAAGGCTGACAGCGACAACTAACGCTAATCATATGCAGAGTAGGCGTTCCCGTGCAAAAACTCATGATAACACCACTTTGCGATATTCTCAACGACCAGCCATAAGGCACGTTAGCAGCAGGGACTCAAGACCTGCTTTTTCCTGATCTTAAGTAGGACGAAAACCTGCAGTATAAAGGGAGCCCAGCCCAGAGCCACATCTGAAAACCAACAGATGCCATGGAGCTACTAATCATGCAGCTTGGAGACCCAATAGGGCCACAACACCCACCGCCACCACCCCCAGGACCACCCCACCCCCGGACTGCCACCGAGGCAGCGCAGAACAAGACAGCGAACCTTCCGAAAATGCACCAGCCTCAGAGACTTAACGCCAGAGGATGTCACTGCCCACTACAGGCTCAAAAGGACAACCATCACCCACATTCTGACCCACATTGCCCACAGGCTGACGGTACCAACACAGCGGACAACCAACATCCCTCAGCAGACAAAGCTGCTGGCTGTGCTGCACTTGTTGGCCTCTGGTACCTTCCAACCAACAACTGCCAGAGTCGGAGGAGTCTCACAGCCAGCCCTAACAAAGTTCCTCACACCTGTCTTGGATGCCATCATCAGCTTGATACCCAACACCTTCACTTCCCCCACACTGCGCAGGAACAGCTGGAGACCAAGCAAGGCTTCTACGCCATAGCTGGCTTACCGCACGTGTTGGGGGCAATTGACTGCACACATGTCCTACTTGTGCCCCCTGCCGACAGTGCACACAATTATGGCAAAAGAAAGCACATGCATTCCATCAATGTGCAGGCAATAGTGGTCCACCGGGGACTGTTCACCAATGTCGTCGCCAACTACCCAGACAGTGTGCATGATTCCTACATCTTCCGACAGTCCATCATCAACCAGCGCTTTCAGGATGGCACCTATGGAAATGCACTGCTCATTGGTAAGTACCAACGGAACACACCACACACCTCAACTCCACAATCATACAACCCACAACTGTAGGAATGCACACGTAACAAAATCACATACAACATGCCAACCAACATGCCCACCTACCAGACACGACAACACAAGTAACTGTGGTAACAGGGGCCAGACATGTAGACAAACCATCCACAAAGGCATAGCCCCTCTGCCACACAATTGCAGAATGTGGGGAGAGGTGGGAACCAAGAATGTGCGAAGGAGGCAATGGACCCATGAATAAGAATGTACACAATGCCAAGTGTGGCGGTGATGTGCTGGACAGTCTTGAGTATGCAGAGCACAGACATGTCCATGTGGACATATACTGCTGGTGTCTATAGTGCTGTGGACAGTGGACGCCACCATGTCACCCCAGGCAGTGGGGAAGACCTTGGACATGTAGCTATGTCACCCCCCCCCCTGTAAGCGTAGTGGGCTGGGCCGGCGTACGCCAGTCCAGCACAGGAGTGTGAATAAATAGCCCGGGGCTCTGGGCGTGGTTCACTTCTGGGATGGCCACCAAAGTAACTACTGCGTGTGTCTCTGTGTCCGCCATATCCTGACCATAGGCCCACACACACGTGGCCAACCACCTTCAACGGACAAATTGACACCGACGACGAGGTGGCTACGTCACACGCCACCCGGTGCACATCTTGTCATCGCCTGCAAGGGCGTGTCTGCCAGGGCGGCACCCCTCACCCTGCCACGAGGACACCGCTGTGACCGGTGGTGCCCGCGCGATCCTGTGCGCCTGCTGCACCCCAGCCCGCTGGACCCCAGACCCGTCTGGCGCCCATCGGTGATTGCTCACCCCTGCGCACCCAGGCATCACTGCTCACCTGCCGCCACTGGCGTGTCTCCAAGAGGGCCCACCACGTGCCAGTGCAATCTTCAAGCTTGAGGCCCGCGAGCTTGGCAGCCTCCTCAGCCGATTGCTGACTTCCGCGCAACAGGCCCCCAGCGCACCCTGCGGCACCACACCGCGGAGTTCTGTGTGTGCTGACTGCTCCCTCCGGCCTACACTGCGGTCCAGCAGGTATCACACAAATCAAATCCAGTCCGGACCTCCAGGCCTACTGCATCATCGCAGGCTGCACACCCACTCAGCTCTTCAGGTGGGCCTACCTCAGTGCACCGCAAGTCATCGCCACGTGGCGGTAGGCCCGTGCCGGACGCAGTGCCTAAGGTGCCACTACCTCTGTGCACCACAAGTCACCGTCCAGCCTCCAGGCCTACTGCATCATCGCAGGCTGCACACCCGCTCAGCTCTTCAGGTGGGCCTACCTCAGTGCACCGCAAGTCATCGTCCCGTGGGGCTACCCCACAAGTCCGCCTCCAGCAGCCAACAGCATGTCCTCGGTAACACCACTGGAGCCCTTCACAGTCACGGGGCCACCCCCGTCCCAGGCAGGCCGCTGGAAAGCCTGGGTGGAACGTCTGGAGATGTACTCTGAAGCGCACGACATCCCAGCACCGCGGCGGCAGCCCACGCATAGGCGTGTGAGGAGTGTGAAGAAATGGCCCAGGGCTCTGGGCGTGGTTCAGTTCTGGGCTCAGGGTGTGGTTCAGTTCTGGGCTCTGGGCGTGGTTCAGTTCTGGGCTGGCCACAAAAGTAACTATGGCGTGTGTCTCTGTTGTAGTGTCTGCGCCACCCGGCCCTTGCAATGTAGCATGCACCCGGAGGGCGGGCTCGCCCGAATGGATAAATAAAGGAGCGCAAGAACGCTCGGGGTCTTGGCTCATACATGCCAACTGTTGTGTGTGTACCTTCATTGCCGCAGCATAAGCCAAAGGCCTAGCCTCAATCGCAGCGCAAGTTCAGCCAGGCCTGAACTCCACATCTGTGTCCGCCCTATCCTTACCATACGCCTACACACACGTGGTCGCTCACCTTCAACGGCCAACATTACACTGTTGTTGTCAGGCTTGCGGACATGCGCAGACAGGCATGACAATGGTGTGCCGTAGGAGTGCAAGTGATGCAACCGCGCAGAGCACACAAGTAAATAGGCTCGGGGGAGGGAGGAGCAGCTGTGAGGCTACGTAATACACATTGACCCCGCATATTTGCCAGAAGCAATACATGGCAAACATGAATCCCAAAGTCACACAAATCACACACCACAAAACTTGTAAGTCTGCTGACACAGCATGCAGAACCACCAGTGTACACTAATCTCACTTACCTCTCACAGGTGATCAAGGATATGCACTCTGCCCATGGATGATGATACCCCTCCGAGCCCCGAACACCCCGGCCCAGAGGCAGTACAATGTGGCCCACAAATGCACCAGGGGCATTGTTGAGGGCACATTTGGCGTGTTAAAGTCACGTTTCAGGTGCCTGGACATCACAGGTGGAAGACTCCTGTACAGCCCAGAAATATTGTGCAAGATGATCATTGCATGTTGTGTATTGCACAACATATGTGTACGCACCAATGCCCCATGGATCCAAGTGCCAGATGCATCGGACGATGATGAGGAAGATGAGGCTGCAGGTGGACCGCACCCCACTGCAGCTGCAGCAGGAATAGCCCAAAGGAACACAATAATTAACAATTTCTTCGAATGAGCACGTCACATTGTGACAGTCCTTAGCAATCATGGAACAGTACAAAATGACCACATGAACAGCATGTGCAAATAAATTCATTGCAACACACATTCCCTGTGTGCATGTCAGTCCTCTGCATTAGCACATCACTCTGACAAGTGTAAGTGCAACATTAAGTGCTAACAATCTCACAAATAGCAAATAGATGGTGGGCATGTCACCTCTGTACAGAGAGGCTGTTCAGGGTGTCACGTATTCGGAATGCCATTACAGGGTGTCAAATGTAGTACGTAATCCCACTCATCAGCGTATCACATGTGTACAAAAACATGACATGAAGGCTGTCATTGATGTTCAAAAAAAGACAACAGGGTGTCATTTGGGGTCAGATATGAAATTGCGGGTGTCATTTGGGGTCAAATATGAAATTTCGGGTGTCATTTGTGGTCAAATATGAAATATCGGGTGTCATTTGGGGTCAAATATGGAATTGCGGGTGTCATTTGGGGTCAAATATGAAACTGCGGGTGTCATTTGGGGTCAAATATGGAATTGCGGGTGTTATTTGGGGTCAAATATGAACCACCCTGATGCAGAGATGCACCCTGTGACTCAAGTCCCGCAACATGAGCAACATGGATGTAAGGGGGATGGGGGCACAGTGAACACCTCAGCAATATGGGAGATGCACACCAGCCAAAAAGCCAGCAGGAATACCTTACGTAGAACACACCAAGGTGTCCCCTGGACATATGTGCCATGTACAGATCACATGTGTACACGGACGTCATCCATCAATAGTAGTGAACAGTGTCAGCTAATAGGTGCAAGGTGAGAAGTCACGCGCCTCCTCACAGCTAGCTGTACCCATCACTGTCAGAATGAAACAAAACAACACTGCTACATCAGTGCATGCAAATTTGACCGTGAGGGCACGTACATGGCTGGTAAGGGTACAACCGTGCCGGAAGGCAAAGCAGTGACACCCCCCCCCAAATTCACATCACATTTCCAGAATGCAAGCAGATGACAAACTAACATTAGAGATGAAAGCTCCTTTGTCTGAACTAGAAGGCGGTGGCACATCTGCACCTCCGACCTTGGAATTGCATGCGCCCGGCACCCCCTGAGAGATACCATAGCAGCTGATGAAGACTCCCACACTACGCACAGCGCTAACCAAAGACCAACGTATACACACCCCACACACAGAAATCCTTGCTCACAGCTCTCTTGCATGAAATGACCTTCACACTTATGCACAGACCATCCTAGGAGTCCAACCGCTGCACACTCAAACAAATCATTGCTCCGAGCTGTGGCATCCACATAACTTTGACTTTTTTACACACAGCCCTATTTCCTACATTGACGTGGGGCTAAGTTGGGAAATTGCGAGATTGTTGTTTAGGAGCAATGAGGCCACAGCTAGTTCACACATTCCCAGTCATCTCACTGCCTATCTGGGTCACGGTCAAACATGCGCATTGATATCAGTTCCCAGGGAGTACCTTTTTTTGGAATCAGTGCCCCTATATTCATCCATACTTTCATACTTGCTTGATCATTGACATGACGCATCTGTGTGAATTAGAATGTTTTAATCACATTCGGTGGAGTGTTGAAGCTGGAACAGTACATGGCCATGCAAACCCCACTTGACATTGTTGCCCTGTGGAGGGCCAGCCAGAGTCCTTTAGGGATTGACAAGTGCATCGGAAGAGAAAGAGTGCAGTCCGCAGTCTGATTGCTGTGTCATTGGTAACCAAACCAAATATGGCAGTCCATGTCGAGGGCCATGGTGAGTGTCGCAGAGTGTATCGGGGGACAGTGGAAGGTGTTATTCCAGGGCATGATGCAGAGGGCAGAACCAAGCTGAAACAGGCCATATGGCGGAGATGAATGCTACCGCTTCCTTCTTACCACAAAGGCAGAATCATCCACATCATCGTCCTCTGATGTATGATATGCCTCACATGTGGGTGGTGGTGTTTTGTCTGCAGCACTGTGTGGCACTGACACATCAGGGGCCGGAGATGGATTGTCTGCCGTACTGTGAGGCACTGACACGTCAGGGGGCAGAGATGTGGATGGAGTAGTAGCAGCAGCATTCATCTGCGCCAGGCCTTGTGGCAGCAATGCCATGATGAGGATCTGCAGGGCATGGAAGATCCCAGCTACATCTCGCTGGTGTGCAGCCGTGGCAGCCATTCTTTCCGCCTGCATCCGCTCCATGTTCTCCATGATCCTCCGCATGTGTCCCAACTCCTAGGCTGTCATCGCAGGAGCCACTCTGACTAGACAGTTGTTCTTGTCTCAGAGTCATTACTCCAGCGATGTCAGCCATGGCTTGTTGGAGAGCATGGAGCGGACTGTGGGTGTCCGTTAGGGACTGTAAGTGGTCCCTGATGGGACTTAGACACCCACGTATAGCATCTAGTTTGGCTGCCATGAGGTCGAACCCCACCCGCACCTGATCAGCAATCTTCTTCTGGCCCTCTAACACACGGCATTGGAATGCCATGTGTTGGTCGTGGGGGTCCTGGGAGACAGCCGTGGTGGTGGGTGCTTCCTGCTGTGTGGCCTGTGCAGGGGGTGGGGTCTCCTCGATGCTGCTGGGCTGCCTTGCTCCTGGGGGTGGGGTGCTGAGGGTGTCCATGAGCTGTTGGAGGGCGTCGGTGTCGATGGTGTGGAAGTCCTCTTCATCATCAGTGGTTTCCATCATCATTCTTTGGCTCACTTCGCCACCCTAGTTCAGACACAGCTATATGCAAATCAGTCTTGACCCTGTGCCTCATGGGAACAGTCCAGACCGAACTGCCAAGCCATTTAGCTCACTGCACCACCCCAGTGCATATAGCTGTGTCTGAACTGGGGTGGCAAAGTGAGCTAAAGAATGATGATGGATTCAACCCAGATCTGTGACTGGGGGGGAGTGTTTGAAAAGTTTCAGCACTCCATCCATCATCTCCTTGTGTTTGCTTTGTTCGCCCTAAGTTGGCAGGGTATGCCCAGACGTGGGTCCCTTGCTTACTTTGCCACTGGATTCAAGCTAGCCTGGCTGATGAGGGCTGTTAGCCCGAAACCGGTCCCAGGATGCTTGATTCTGGTCCAGGGAAGACATGGCTTGGCAGTTCGGTCTGGACTGTTCCCATGGGGCACAGGGTCAAGCCTGATTTACATATAGCTGTGTCTGAACTGGGGTGGCAAAGTGAGCTAAAGAATGATGATGGTTTCAACCCAGATCTGTGACTGGGGGTGAGTGTTTGAAAAGTTTCAGCACTCCATCCATCATCTCCTTGTGTTTGCTTTGTTCGCCCTAAGTTGACAGGGTATGCCCAGACGTGGGTCCCTTGCTCACTTTGCCACTGGATTCAAGCTAGCCTGGCTGATGAGGGCTGTTAGCCCGAAACCGGTCCCAGGATGCTTGATTCCGGTCCAGGGAAGACATGGCTTGGCAGTTCGGTCTGGACTGTTCCCATGGGGCACAGGGTCAAGCCTGATTTACATATAGCTGTGTCTGAACTGGGGTGGCAAAGTGAGCTAAAGAATGATGATGGATTCAACCCAGATCTGTGACTGGGGGTGAGTGTTTGAAAAGTTTCAGCACTCCGTCCATCATCTCCTTGTGTTGTCTTATTTATTTTAACCTGGATTTAAATTTGTACTTACTGGTAGCGAGAGTGAGGTCCAGAGAGGGAGCCCCTCGTTTTCGGCAGACAGGCAGGCTGGTAACCATAGAGGGGGATATTCTCAAGAACGTGTGATAACTACCGCAAAAGTAGCGTAACGCAACTCTCCACATCGCAGTCCATCGCGGGAAAATAACACCGTGGTAACGCGGCATTGCCAAGCCGGCGGCAGCATGCGATAGGCTCACGATAACGCGACAAATGCCTGCGATGAAGTCAACGCGACGCCGCAAAAATGCGAAACACGAACGCAAAAATAGCTGCGATGAGGCCAAGCGCGATACAAAAATCAGCGAAAACCAGCCACAGGCCTTCAATTTCCACACGTCATGCAGGAAAATGCACCATAAAAGGAAAAAAAAGAACACACCAAAACCTAATCAAACAGCGTAGCACCATGGATGCACCCGGACCGAGTGCAGAGGACAACCCGAACCCCACAAGCCCCACGGAGGACCAGCCAGGAACCCCGTTCTCGGGGAAGGGCAAGGAGAAGGGGAAGAGGAAGACGGGGTTCAGTCCGCAGGAAGACCGGATCAACGTCACGGAGGTGATAGAACACTACCAACAACTGTTCGTCACCTCCACTACATCATTGGCAACACAAACGGAAATATGGCAGTCAATTGTCAACAACGTGAATGCAGTTGGAGTGCCGAGGAGGTCAATGGAGGAGGTCAAGAGGCGCTGGTATGAAGTGCACAGCCAAACCAAGGAGAAACTCGCTGCCAACAGGAAGGCAGCAAAGGCGACTGGAGGTGGGACTCCTGCGCCACAGGAGGAGCTGGATGAGCTGGAGGAAATGGTGGCCACAGTCATCAGTGCGGAGACGGTGCAAGGAGTTGGTGGACTGGACACAGCTTGATATGACCTGACCCAACAGCAACAGGGTGAGTAACGACCAGGGCCTGGGGGAACGGAGGGAGATGGGCACAATGGCACACATGCACAATCATGCGCAGCACACTGCACACCCACAATGAGTGTGGAACATGTCCCTGATACCCTTGGCACACTGCAGCACACATAGAAACACCAAGTAGGCCCACGTCCATGTATCAGATAGGGCTGTGCGTGTAAATGTCAGAATCGGTAGCCCGCCTGAAGTAGGGTCTCCCATCGCATGTGGCTACAGAACATCTCTTCACATGACGTACTCACACACATCAGTGTGGACACAGTCTGTTTGAATGGATCATATTGATCCACATGGCAAGAAGTTGGACACCATACTCACATTGCTGAAGACACGTAAGAGCACAGGTCTACCAGCAACTATCCCAAACACAATGTCTGGCTCACAGAGGTGGAGCTGCCAATAGGGATCTACCACCTATGTACCAGAGGCAGTCTGTCCCTCCCTGTGTACGGACAATGCTCATTGAGGCACACAATTTGTCATAATAATCAACACTCATCACAGTTGTACACTGGTGAAGTTGCATAGACTTTATTAGCATGTGCGTGTCAGTACGTGCAAGTGATGGGCCACAACAGGCAGACAAAAGCTTAGGACACTTACAGGCAGAATGGGAACGTGTCGAGGTGCAAGGAATGGGGTGGCAACAATGTACACATATCCTTACGGTTGGCAACGGTCTCAGCCCACCTTGCCTTGTGGGTCGAGTCATGTGATGTTTGGCGTCTGCTCATTGCCCCGTGTCAGGGGACACGACTCACAGCCCATGGGATCTGCATGGAGCTGTACCACCGGACTGCGCCGACTGTGTGCTCTGCTGACAGTGAGCAGGTGAAAGGGACCAACAAGGTCACATGTCGTGCTACATTGCCATGTGTGTAGTCTCCCTCCAGCAGTATGTCAGATTTAGGAACTTTGCCAAACGACGCTGTGCAGCTCCGCCCATGGGGCTGCAGCACCTTGCACAGGTGTGTGACAACACGCGTCGGTGCACGCACATGCATTCTGAGTCCGAGCGAATGCAGACATGTCCACTGTTGTAGTGGCTTATGGGACCATTCCTCCACGATGCAACACGGTGTTGGGACCTGTGCTCTGGGTGTCAATCAGTTGTGGCTGCAGGAAGGTAGTTACTCGTCCATGAATGCGAGCGCTGCTTCATAGGCAATCAGTTCCAGAAGTACATCGTTCTCGAATCCAAGGAACACGAGGGCGAGCCAATCCATTAACTGGTCCGGACAGATGTGCTCCGAGCACGCAGTTTCACCAATCCGCAACACAGCCCAATAGGGGAGCGCCTCGATGTGGTCACTGCACATGATGACTTGTGCAATCTCCCATCCACTGCTGCCGGCACAGACACCACATATCAAAGCATCCGATGCCCGGGTATCCCGGTTGCACTCCTGTTCGTGGGCCAACAGGGGGCACACACACAAGTCGTAATCCAGTTCAGCTACCGTTGTGTTGGATAGGCAGACCTCCATGGGCCATTCGAATGTGCATGATCGACAGTGGAACCATGGCTGGATGCATGTGACGTACGCAAACCGGAAACTCAGACGGTAACTGATTCGCAAAACTGCCATTAGCAGAGCTCCCAACAGATGCAGCATTCATGCACGGTACAGTTTCACGTGACTGGGGTTGTGCATGTGCCCGGGATTGCCTGCCATTGCGTTTGTTGGTCTCGTACCACCGGCACTCCTCAGCCTGGCGGCAGTTCTGTGGACGATATGCCACAGCTTGGAGTAATGAGTTGTGTGTGTGTTCAACGTTTGGACGTATGGGTTGTCTTTTTTACCGATGTGTTGGGGGCATGCCATGCAGGTGTAGCTCGAGCAAGGACAAGTGTGTGTGGGGTGTGGACACGTTGCTCTTTCATTAGCGCAGTCCGTGGTGTGGGAGTCGCCAGAGTCTGGCATGGTATCTCACTCAGGGGGTGCCAGGCGCATTGGAGATCAAGGTCGAAGGTTCAGATGTCCTTCCACCTTGTGTATTGAGACAAAGGAGCTTTCATGCCTGATTTTAGTCAGACTACTGCTTGCATTTCTGGAATGTGATGTGGCCTTCGCGCTGTAATTGTTGCCAGGCCTTGGATTTTGGGTGCACCAATTGCGAGACACACGCAACAGTTGGCATGTATGTGCCAAGGGCCCGATTGTCCTTGCGCTCCTTGTTCAGTCTCTCTCTCTCTCTGTCCTTTGATGAGTGCCTGACTCACCTTCTTATCTGGGATATTGTCTTGCAGGCTGTCACTTACAGATTGTCCAGGGATGACCCGCCATGACTCTTCCAAATAGTTGTTTGGTGTGAAATTTGATTGTGATATTTTGTTTGGACTCTCAATGGTGAATGATTGATTCTGCTTTTTCTGTACTCACATGACTGTTAGTTGTTGTGATTCAGCGGCATCAGGCGAATGATTTTGTTCATGATTTCGTGACGTTGATGTGCAATCTCTTGGTCCGGGGGAGGTGGGGGGTGCCCGGGGTGGGGCCCCGGAGGGGGGGGTGGTCCGGGGGTGGGTGGCGGTGGGTGTTGTGGCGCTCTTGGGTGTCCGTGCAGCATGATCGTTGGCTCCATGGCATCTGTTGTTCTTCATGTGTGGCTCTGGGCTGTGCTCCCTTTGATGGTGCAGGTTGTAGCCCGACTTTGCACATGGTCAGAGCAGGTGTTAATTTCCTGCAGCTAACGCACCTTATCGCATGTTTTGTGTTCTCATCGCCGATCTGGCTGGTCTTTGGGAATGTTGAGGTGTGGTGTTGTCGCGGCTTCTTGCACGGGAACGCCTACTCTGCATCTCATTAGCGATAGTTGCCGGGGTCGTCAGTGGCGATGTTTTCTGCGGCTGCTATCGCAGGTAAACTGGTGGCGTCTGCTGTTTGCACCAGCTTGTGAATGGGGCGGTAAATTTCTCGCGACTTTGGCTGTGATGAGGTGCCGATAACTCAGCGATGGATCCTTGTGGATATGCCCCAGAGTGCGGTAGAGAGGTAGTGTTACCCCTCTCTATCATAGAGTGCAATTCAGTGCCAGAGTTCAGCGTGCTAGTTTACTGACCTCTGATGCTTTAAAATGGTGGCGGGGCAGCAGGCGCGCAGCGGCTGTGCCGCTGGCACGCCAATGGCAAGCCCATCTGTGCCTGTCCGTGCCAGAACAGGTCCAGGGTCCAAGAACCCTGCCCAAATTCAGCAGATATGTACCAAGTACACCGTGAATCAGCTGCTGAAACTCAGGCCTACCGCTGAACTATGCGGTGACAATGGAGGGCAATTTGACTGCCGGTCTGAGGAAGTGCAGGTATTCAAACATTGCAACTATGAGTTAAATGTGTGAGATAAACTCAACTCTGATGTTGGCAGATCTCGAGCTGAGAACACTTCCTGGAAACTAGGCCTAATCAATTGCCGCTCCCTCCCTAAGCACAATATTCAAATTAGTTTGCTACTGGAGGAGGGAGACCTTGGCGTCTTGTTTGTTTCAGAAAACTGGCTTGATGATAACTCCATACCGGATATTATAATGGCGCTCTCCCCGGGTTTCAAATCTACAGACAAGATCGTATAGGAAAGGTGGGAGGGGGTCTTGCAGTCCTGATAAAAGAAGAATATAAATGTGTCATTAACCCCCTTTCCATTCTAGATTGTGAATGCTGTCAATTCACCATCACTTTCACTCCTACATATACCTTCTCAGAGCTGCTAATTTATAGGCCCCCAGGTCCTTGTCTTGAGTTTTTAGATAGCTTAATAGATACTCTGGCCAGTTTTATGATGAAGAAAGCTCATATCACCATTCTAGGAGATCAAAACTTTCACTTTGATGATCAGAATCTTCCTAACGTTAAGAGGCTGTTGCAAGAAATTGAGGGGCTACAATTATCCCAATTAATAACTTCTGCTACAGATATCAAAGGACATATACTTGACCAGTTAATCTCTAATGATCCCAAAATCTCATTATCCTCCCCAGTACATGTGCTTTGGTCAGACCACCATCTAATTCCTTTTGCGCTGTGTAATATTGGAGATGGGAAGAAAAATCACCAACCCACCATCAATACCCAGGGGAGGAACTGGTCTAAGCTTAACCCAGAAGCTTGGGGGGATCTTCTAGATTCTTCAGCTCCCAAGATACCGGGAAGTATTGAAGAAGCATATTCCAGTTGGGAAAGCTGGATCACTCAATCATTCGACAAGGTCGCCCTAAAAAAGATTTTCAAACCAAACCCGAACACCAAAAAGTCTCCTTGGTTTAATGCACAGCTAGCGTCCTTAAGAAAAAACTGTAAAAAAGATGAAAGGGAATGGAGGAAAAACTATGACCTGCAACTTAAGGCTAGTTATAAGGCAGCCATTAGGATCTATCATAACAACATTAAAGATGCTCAGGCAAAATTCTTTGAAAAGAAAATTAATCAGGCTCAGAATTCATCTAAGGAACTCTTTAAAGTGGTTTAATCCCTAACTACCCTAATTCATGATAATCTTATCTCTCAGGCTTCGGAGGAAAAATGCAATGACCTAGCCACTTACTTCCATAAAAAATTCATGGAAATATACAGCTCCCTTCAAGGTGGTATCGAGACAACTATAAGCCAAGAAAGAGATCATGGGTGGACCTCCTCCATTCCGGCTTTAACTTGCTTCCCACCTACTAATAAAAATAATGTTCGAACTCTAATGGAAAAGATCAGATCAGGCTCCCCACTAGACCCGGCCCCACCCGCTATACTCTGCAAAATTATTGAGGGCTTGCTTCCAACAATAGTGGAAACCATTAATCTTTCATTAGAGGCAGTTGAAGTCCCAAAAGCGTGGAAACACGCAATAATCAAACAACTATTAAAAGAATCCAACTTAGATTCAGCCCAACCTAGGAATTATCGACCTATATCACTTCTACCATTTATTGGTAAACTACTAGAGAGACATGTAAATAGAGCTCTATCAGAGTTTTTGGAAAATAACCTCTGTCTTCATCCTACGCAGATGGGCACAGCACAGCAAGAAATCTGCACTGCTAGCAGTGTCAGAAGAACTAAAAATGTCCCTTGACCAAGGCAGCACAGCTGCCATACTTCTCTTAGATCTAAGTTCGGCAATTTGTACCGTCGACCATTCTATTCTACAAACTAAACTTGTGGAAATCGGTATCCAGGATAAAGCCTTGGAGTGGCTTATATCATTCCTAAAGGACAGATGTTTCCAAGTCATGGAAGCTGACTTCTTCTCAGATACAATGCCATTGACCTGTGGGGTGCCACAGGGCTCCTCACTTAGCCCTACATTGTTTAACATCTTTATGCGGCCATTGGCCGACATAGTCCAGGAGTTCGGTATTTCCATGATATCATATACAGATGATACACAGCTGGTGGTCTCACTCGATTCCAGAACTTAAAGCGAATCAGAGCACCTAGCGCCATGTTTGGAAAGGGTTGTGAAATGGATGACAAGCAGTTGTTTGAAGCTGAACGGGGACAAACCTGAGCTGATGGGCTTCGGAAATAAAGCAGTCCCTAGGCGTCTGAATAGCTGGCCAAATTGTCTAGGTATGTCACCAGTCCTGAGTTCCTCTATCAAAAATCTTGGATTCTGGATAGACAGGGAGCTAACAATGGAGACCCAAGCAAATAAACTGGCAGGTACTTGCTTTGGGCTACTCAGAATGCTCCATAAGATTCTGGAGCTTATCCCTTTGCCGCTGAGAAAGACAGTAATACATGCACTGGTTACATCACACCTTGATTATGGAAACTCCCTTTATCTGGAGCACCAAAATTTGTTATAAAAAAACTCCAGGTCGTGCAGAATGCTGCAGTTAGACCTTTGCTTAGGGTCCCAATTCAGAAACCAGTGGGGACGCATTTGAAAGCACTACACTGGTTACCGACCGAGGATAGAGTCACATTCAAAACACTTTGCCTGACACACAAAGCCAGAAACAATAAGGGCCCTGGTAAAATCAGAGACTTGGTGAATGCATATATCCCCAATAGATGCCTTAGATCCCACGCTGAACGTCTACTAACAACGACTAGAATCAAAGGAGCCAGATGGGAGGTAGATCCTGCTCTCATCTGGCCCCCAAGCTATGAAATTTACTACCACGTGAACTTAGACTCCTGGAAAGAGAAGCAATCTTCAGGAAAAAGCTGAATACTTGGATTTTCCATCAGTACTATTAAATTTCCCTCTGACGTCTTGTACCGTATCTGACTCCTAGCGTTGGGAGGCCCTTGTGCAGCTATGCGCTCTACAAAATCCTATAACATAACAATATCGCCTTTCTTGCCCTTCCTCTTTTCCATTCTTATTCCTTTATTCTCACCTTGACTGCTTCCTGGTCCTTTTGCACTCGAATTTCATTTGTTTTCGCTTTTCTATTTTTCTATCCCCTTCGTAATTCCCTTCTTTCCCTGCCTGTTTTTGGTTCCTATTTCTTTCACTTTTATTCATTCTTTCTCCCCTCTTTGTCACAGCCCCTCGCTATTGGCATCCTTCCCTCCCACTCTCCTTGCTCCCCTCCCTCTCCTCCCTCCCACGCCCTCAGGCAACCAGTCCACTTCGGTTCGCCACCCCCGCAGCTCCAGACCCCTGCCTCGTAGACTGCCGCTCCCACCTCCCGGGGCTACTTAATGAGGCCGCAGCATGGCCACGCTGCCGGTGTACTAAAGGCAAGCCCATCTGCGCTGGACCGTGCCCAGCACCAGAAACCCTGGCTCCACTGCCTGCCTTCGGCACTCCTCCGATGAGCTCCGAGCCCTTGACCCCAAGAGCCTGGACATCAGCAGCGGCATTGTTTCCCCTCAGTCCACAGATGTACCCTTCACCTGCCACCACTGCCGCTTCACCTGCGACGTAGGAACCCGCGTGACCAATACCCAGTCAACACCGGACCAGAGAAGGCTGCTCCACTGCATGCTGCTGAATGCCTGATCCCTCTGGAAGCACGCCACAGAAATCTGGGACAGCATAACCACCCTCACCCTGATGTGAGAAACCTGGCTCACCCCCTCATCAGCACTCAACATCGCCACCGCAACACCTCCTGGATACAAGAATATCCATGCAACCACTCCAGAAGACAAGGCAGAGGCATCGCCATCATCCACAAGGACTCCCTCAAATGCACCACCTTGGATGATGACACAACACTGATCATGGAACACCTCCATTTTCCAATCCAACCAGACGCCAAACGACCATCAGAGGAACCCTCGCCTACAGACCCCCCAGCCCCCATCCCAGCTTCTGAAACTCCATCCCGGACTTCATTGCTCCTCTGGCAATCAACTCCAACCACTACATCTGCCTGAGAGACCTGAACTTCCACCTAGAAAACCCCAAAGACGGCAACTCCACCACCCTACTAGAGAACATGAGCAACATTGGTCTCTTACAGCTGGTCACCACCCCCATGTACAATGCAGGACACGCACTAGACCCCATCTTCTCTACCAGTGACAGAGTCAAGTTCTCCCACACTACAGAGCTAACCTAGACAGACCACAACATAGTCCACTTCACCTTCGATGGCCCGCTTGAGGCCCCGACAAGACCTCTCACCCACCCATGCCGAAAATTGAGCAAAATCACGGAACCCCTCTGGAGGTTCAAAGAAGCAAGACCTGTCTCTTCTGTCACCCTCAAACTCAGCGTTCAAAACTTCTCCAACTGGATCTCCACAGCCGCCGGTACCATCACCCCCGAAAGGAACATCACCAGCAACAGACCCCCTAAGCACGCCAGTAAGTTCACCACTGAGCTACTCACCCTCAAACGCCACTGTAAGACCCTATAGAGACAATGGCGCTCTAGCAAGACCCCTGCCAACCCCGCCACCCACAGAGTCCCCATCAAAAGCTACCACCACCATCTCAGGGAGGCCAAGAAGGAAGCTCTCACCAACTGCATCGAGGCGAACACCAATCACACCAAGAAACTCTTCAGCATCAGCAGAGAATTTTCCTGGCCATCTGCGACACTCTGGCAGACTACTTTCGCCACAAGATCACCGACATCTACAGCAACTTCGACTCACAACCCATCGACCTCAACTACTTCCGCATCCAAACCAGTACCTCCCACTCCCACCGAATCACCGACTGGAAGCAACTCACTATTGCAGACACCAATTCCATCATGGACTACAACCACTCCGGAGCCCCCACGGACCCCTGCCTCCACCACATCTACAACCTAGGAAGGGAGGTAATCAGCAGCGTCCTCACAGAAATCCTCAATACATCCATCACTACAGCCACTGTTCCTGATGCCTAGAAGCATGCAGAGTGAAGCCCCTCTTGAAGAAACCCTCCACCAACCCCAACAACCTCAAAAACTACTACCCCATCCTGCTATTCCCTTTCCCAACCAAGGTCTTGGAAAAAGCCATCAACTGTTTGCTCATGGACTACCTCAAAGAAAACAATCTGCTCTACCCCTCCTAATCTGGCTTCCGGCCCAACCACAGCACCGAGACTGCCCTGATCACAGCAATGGACAACGTCAGAGTCCTCCTTGATATAGGAGGAACAGCAGCCCTCATCCTCCTTGACCACTCAGCAGCCTTTGACACCGTCTCCCACTATACCCTCCTCAACAGACTCCACCACATTGCCATCCAAGGAAATGCACTCAACTGGATATCCTCCTTCCACTCCAGCCGTACACAGAGGATCCATCTAGCTCCCTTCTCCTTTACACGCAAAGACATTCCTGCGGTGTCCCCCAGAGCTCCTCCCTCAACCACACCCTCTTCAACACCTACATGACACCTGTTGCAGATATCACCCCCACCCACAGACTCAACATCATCTCATATGCCGATGACACTCCTCTGCCTCACAAAAGACACTGACACACCTGGATGAAGACCAACTGCTTAAACTCAACTCAGACAAAACAGAGATCCTCATCTTCGGAAACAAGCCCTTCCCATTGGACAACACTTGGTGGCCCATCTCACCTGGCCCCTCCCCGCTCCTACTGGCCATGCACGCAAACCTCAGAATCACCCTGGACAGCCAGCTGACCATGAAGCAGCAGATCAACGACGTCTCCTCTGCCTGCTTCCATACCCTCTGCATGCTCCGCAAGATCTTCAGATGGATCCCCGTCTCGACCAGGAAGACAGTCACCCAGGCCCTTGTCTCCAGCCAACTCAACTACGGCAACACTCTCTATATCAGAACCACTAAACAGCTCCTGAGCCACCTCCAGACCATTCAGAACTCAGTAGCTAGACTCATCCTTGACCTCCCCAGAAGAACCAGCACCTCCCCTCACCTCAGAGCCCGCCACTGTCTCACTGCCTGGGAAAGAAGCCTCTTCAATCTCCTCACTCATGCCTACAAAACCCTCCACAATTCCTGACCCGCCTACATCAACCACCACCTGATGTTCCACCAGCCAACCAGTGGTCTCCACTCATCCACACTCACCACGCCCACATCCCCCGCATCCATCGAAGCCGCTGCAAGGTCGTTCCTTCTCCTACCTCACAGCCAAGTCATGGAACGACCTCCACCTACGCACCTCCCCTTCACTGGAGGGCTTCAGGAAGAAGCTCAAGACCTGGCTCTTCGACCACCATAGGCATCTGACTGAAGCTCACAGATCCCCAGCGCCTGGAGACCCCCGGGTGACTGGTTACAAGACCCTATGATTGATTGACTGATTGATGACTATGGAGGGGCAGGTATATCTTCCTGCTGTCTTCAGGCCGGTCTGGTATTTTGCTATTTGTCTCCCTAGTAGGACTGGCCTCCAGCAGGAGCAGCAGACTAGTCTAAAGAGAGAAAAAAATAAGTTAATTGTAGTACCCACTACAAGCAGCATCATCATCATCATTGTTATTATTACCCCCTGCAAGCACAAGTCTGTTTAGTCAGTCGGACAACATTACTGGTTCTCAGGGCCACTGCAAATGTGATTTTGCATCCCTGGACGTTTACATATAGTTACTTTTTGCAATACTTGCCATTAATTCATTGAATACTACCTGCATAGTTAAAAAAGAGATAAAGAAATTAAAAAATGAATTCATGAAGCAACATTTTTGCCACACACAACTAACAATAGTTTTTTTTTTTTAAGACTAAATTGCAAGGTTATGCTGCCACAGAAAAATGTGCAGCTATAATGCATGCAGCACAAGTTATTTGACTTTTCATACAGCATAATTAATTGAGGTTATTCAGCCACATCATTTTGGACAGCTATCCACACCAAATAGTACTACTAGTCGTAGTAGTAGTAGTAGTAGTAGTAGCAGTAATAATAATAAGAAGAAGAACTCTGTATTATTATTTTTTTTTTCATTGATCCTGATTTCCCCTGCCAGCAGCGGCTGGTGAAATTTGAAAGTGAAGGGATGTAATCACATGCCCAGAACTTTCCCTAGGCAAATAGGCATAGCAAGAGAGCCCAAGCTTACTAAGGGAGTTTTGGGTGGTTCTTGCCCACCACCCAAGACAATTTTGAAAAAAGACCGGAGAAATTGTGCATTTTACACACTATTTTGCCAATTAAATTGGTTATAAAGTCATTGGTTTAAAATGTAATTCTGACTGCGTACCATTGCAATGTTCATATACGTTAGAGTGCGTACCCCTTTTTTTTTTTTTACAGGATTTAAAATTATCTTAAGCGCAATAGTATGCACTTTACCAGTGCAAATCAGGAATATCCATTCCAAATTAATTATGGTACTCAATTTTGACTACAAAAATATTATGAATGGGAATATCGAGGGTAACTATATCAGTTTTGTTTTCCATATTAATATTGAAAATTAAAATATCAACTAGTTAATTATTGTGGCATTAAAATATGACTTTCTATATAAATTGTTTTCCTATCTTATTTTCAATTAATGGTTGTTAGGAATGTAAATATATTGGAAATGATTTAACTTTTAAATTTAAATTGGTTTTTTTGGGTGGTTTTGGTTTTATTGGGATATTCAATGGTGAGTATTTTATAAAATGTGTTTTCATTATTTTTGTAAGTGTAATTATTTTAATTTATATATGTATTAATATTTTTTATTCTAATAATTTCTTATTTTTAGATTTTTTTCATGGAGATGTGGATTAGAGTGAGTAGTGTTTTAAAAGAAACAATACAATATTAATAATTATCTTGGTTTAGTTAAGTATTCTTTAGAATTTAACTACTTTTGATAATTAATAATCTTGATTTTATTAATTCAATTTCAAAACTAATTCATAAATAATTTAAAGAATTATTTAAATACTTTTATTTATGTTTCATTTATCTTTTAATTATATTTATTTAATTTCAATTAATAAAGCAATATTTCATTTTGTGTAAGGTGTGTAGGTTTCAATTTACAATTAATTAAACATTAAAATAAAGGTAAAAATTACTTTTCTATGCAAAAAATATTTTTGCGATACAATTTTTAAAATTATTTGTAAGGCTCCCTGTTTTCAGTTTTTACGGATTTTTACAGATAAATACACACAGAAAGCAATGTGTTTTCTGTCTGCATTTATTTTTAAAAGTGGATAAATACAGAAAATTGTGCTTCTTTTAAGTGACTCAGTGCTATTTTTCATGAATTGTAGCCCAACAGTTGAGCAGATGTACAGCATGGGAAATTAAAAAGCAGGATGAAAGTTCTTTAAATAATGGCATATATCATCATACATTTGTGGTATAATGCTAATATTTAGTGGATGTATTGTTATGTAATATTTGGTAGCTTAAATAGCTAAATCACAACAGAGATCAAAGTATGAGTACGCGTCTATCAGCTAAATAAATATGGAAATGTACAGTTTTACAACTTTATTTATACACAAAACACAAAATAAATATAGATAAATACAGATAAAATGGCGAAAAAATAAATATGGATAAATACAGACGGAAATGTTGAAAAAATATATACCATAAAACCGGGAGCCCTACATTTATTTGTGAGAAAAGCAAACGAGTCAGAAGAAATTTAGGATGAGGAAAGGGAATGTAAAAGGAAACATAAAGAGGTGGCCAGGGTTAATAAATAATAGGTTAATTGTTCCAGGCCTAGTCCAATATTTTTTCCCCAGGCCTTCCTGTGATATAGGTCTTTCAGTCTCACATACAAACTACCTTACTTACATTTCTGCACTCTTCACCATTAGAATGGTAGCTCCTACATCTAACCCAGTGCCTATTCCCCCTCCTATCATTGCTAACTCATTGTCTACCCAAGATGTGGTGTGGGTAAAGTGTGCTGAGCTGCCTTATGCCCAGGGAAATACAGCATCCATCATACCTGGTCCCCATCCAGTCTCTAACGTGCAGGTTTGCCAGAGCAGAAAAGCTCTATCGGATAAGTCAACTCCGTCAGCCATAGTGGGGTAGGAGTGCCTAGTGGGGGGTGCCTAGTCACATGGCACCTTGCACGGTTTGTTCATAGAGGCCCGGGATAACCCCTCCTCTAGACGTGAGATGTTGCCTCCCCCATCAAACTTTGTTATTCTAAATTTACCCCCCAAAGCTACGCCCTATGTTGTTGTGCTGGGCAATGTGTATCCGTTTAAAGCTTAAGAGTTTTAACCATTTGAAGAACAAGGTCACACATTGGTTGGATTCAAATTCATCTTTGGGGGCTCGTGCTGGGTAATGGATTGACATGGTACATAGGGTAAACTGGTTAGGAAAGGATGAGAAATCCTTTGAAGGAGACTGTGTAATCATAAATTTTAATAGGCCTCTTGTCTTGCTTCTATTAGGCGCACGTGTACAAGTATTACCCTATCTTCAATCTAGGCTCTCCCTCTGGGTGTTTTTCTACAGACCTGGGCCAGTGGTCCGTTCGTCACAGCTTAATCAGTGGCAGATCCCAAGGAGCAAAGCTCTGGCACTGGGTGACCAGCATACTCATTTTTTTATTGTTTGTGAGAAAAGGTAAAGAGACAGAAGAAAACTAGGATGAGGAAAAGGAATGTAAAATGAAACATAAGGAGGTAGCCACGTTGAATAGGACACGTTACAACGCACGCGATACAACACATGTCATTACAACACATTTTTTACAACGCGAAGTCCATTACAACGCATGTCGTTACAACGCATGTCATTACAACGCATAATCCATTACAACGCAATTCCTATTCTAACTCCGCTGGGGCGTTACTTTGGGGAATGCGTTGTAATGGATTATGCGATGTAATGACAAACATTGTAATGGATTTCGCATTGTAAAAAATGTGTTGTAATGAAACGCGTTGTAACGCATGCATTGTAAACGATGTTTCCCGGCCACGGTTAAATGGCACTACAATAGATAGAATGCAAAGTTAAGAAAATAATTAAAATATAGAAAAGAAAATATAGAAGCCATTCTGTATAAGATAGAGGTGAGAATATTTAATGTTAAATCTCAAACAATCATGCATATGGGTAAACAAGTGGGGCATACATCTCTGGTGAAAATAAACTGATTGATAGAGACGCAAGCCCTAAAATAGGTTAATTGTTCCAGTGTAGTGTAGTTCCTATTTCCCTAATAGGCTCTGCGCATTGGAATAATATACCCTATAGGTTTGACATAGGACTGAGGTCAGTATGCCCCTATCGAGTATATTAAACTTAATTACTTTGTGCCAGCTAACTCAGAGGCCACTAGAAACTCCTTGTAAACAAGAAGGGAGTAGTTTCAGGCAACCGCATAAACATGACAACTTTGTTTCCCTTTAGAATCGGAACACTCTCAGAATCGTGGAAACAACAGATAACAGTTTCACTAATCGTGCATGCTTAGTTTTTTCAGAGTTACACAGAAAGAATAGACGGGCGTTTCAATAAAAGGATTTATTGAACAGTCTTGTTTCTCGTGTAAGAGATATGAGCTGTTACAATCATAAGACGGTATGCGAGATATATTATGTACAGCGTAAGCAGTAGAAAGAAATAATACTGCGCTAGCATTATCTTTTAGCTATGACACATATATTCATATACATAAATAACATAAGCTAAAAATGCGAGTACTCATAAGATGCTTCTCTAACTAGTTCTACCCCAGTGTACCTAACCTAAGTGTAGTGCAAGGTAAGAAGTAGGTGATGTATTCTATAGTATGGTATGCTATAGTATGCCAAGTCTGGTATGCCAAGTCTGGTATGCCAAGAGTCCCTCTAGGTTCTAGTCAGCTCCATACCTTGAGAATGAGAGAGGTGGGAATCTCTTTCCGGGTCTCGAACTCTAACACCCCGCGAAGGGAGTCAGAACACTGGAAGCTGGATTCTCTGCGAGCAGGGATGACAGCGTCTCTTGTCAGTGCGTCAGGCCGGGACACGGGCTCCTCTAAAGTCGAGGTCTCCTCCTACTTGCTTGGGCAAGGGAAGGTATATTTATACCTGGTAGGTGCCTTGGAATGTTAGCATTGACGTAAAGTCGGGCAGAGGAAGACGTCAGGAATGAACCCTTAAGGAATAGCGGTTCATGCATAATAAATGAGTTCTTGGAGAAATCAATAATCCTGTGCTAGGGGAACTCCCAAGAGCTTAAGGGTCCGGTTTCTAAGAACTCGTTGTGACGTTGGGGTGGACGGATGTAGGTGACCATGCCTGTATTTGGATAGCATGGCTAATGCCTAAATAAGGACTGGGATCTTATGCCTATATAAGGGCAATGCGAATTGTACCTATATAAGGACTTGTATCAGGAAAACCTATATACGGACACCTAAAGCGGAATACAACACCCACTCCACTTTCGAATGAACGATAATACTAAGGGTCCGATTCTGATGCGGGTTGGAAAAGCTTCCCGACCGAGGGCCTGATTCTGATGCGGTGAGGAAGGCCTCCTAACGGCATTTGCTCCTACCAAATCGGATCGGGAACGTGTCTTCCCGACCGAGGGCCCAATTCTGATGCGGTTAGGAACAAATGTTCCCATTGAAGTCAATGGGAGTTCAACCAAATCGTATCTGGAAGCATCCGGATGCATCCTACTCCGCCGGTCGGACTTTCCCGATCCGAGTGGGTCGGACACCATTTCCCAACCGATTCGGTCGGGAAGCTTTTCCAACCCGCATCAGAATCGGCCCCTTAATGCTTAAACATTAAATGCTAAACATTAAACTGAGTACCACATGTTGCTAAAAACATTTCTAAAAGTATACTAAAAGAAATTTAAAAAAAAAAAAAAATTGTTGCTAAACATGTAATGCAATAAGAACTGTACATTTAAAAAAAAAATTTCATTCTAAGCATATATTTGGAAATAAATGCAACAGGAATGATAAAACAGAAATATATACATATGACGAAATGGTTGACAAGTATTCAAAAAATCAAAGCCATTTCATATCATGGTACTAAATGAAATTGTGGTAAAATAAGGTGACAATGTGTCCCTGGAAGTATTCAAAGAAGTCCGTTCTATATGAATAGTTCTACTGTAAGCAGATTGAATTGCCATGTATTTTCAAAAATAGAGAAAGAAAAAAAAATTAAATTTTTAGGAAGAGTTCCAAGTTTTGTTCTGTTTTGAAAATATGGAGGCCAAATTCATTGCTTCCCTGGTACACTGTGAGCCGAATCAAAGTCAGTGTATGGGTCTGGTGTAAACACGAAATCATCTATTCCTGTAGACAAAAGATCGTCTACCGATGTCGGTGACAGTTGGAACACCTCGTTTAGAAGGTTAACTGCACAGAGATGTGAAGCATCGCCTTCATTATAGGATGCTGCAGCAATGTTCACGTCCGTTGTTACCTGTGTGCCTGTTGATCCATCTTGTACCTCAGCAGCAGCAGGAAGCGTCTGTGAGATCTCAACGAATGCCGTCATCAGGATTGGTAGCCTCTGGGGACAACACAGAGCATGGGCCTTTATCAGGTCCAGCAGAGTATCGATATCCATTGGCATGACTGATGGGAGTGTTAGACAGCAAGAGCACGCATTCTTCACCACAAAGCAGGCAGCGTAGAACAGGTAAGATGCAATCTTGCCAGATTGGTCTAAATGACAGAAACCATGTTGTATTAAATTCCCGTAGACGAGGTATGCCCAAAAGTTGCACTATGCGCTCACGGCACTTCCGTTCTAGGAGAGCTTTCTCCAAATTTCTGGGAGTGACGCCGGTTGATAGGCTTGCCATAGCGTAGTAGCAGGAATGAAAACAGGATTCCTGCAACGAGTGCTAGAATTAATGGCACACCACCAAACACCGAATGTGCGAAGTTTGGAATGATTCCGAGGACTGCCTGAAAAGGTGTTAACAGTCCTGAACAGATGGTCTTAAATACATGTACAATCCCGCTCGTATCAGACATGTTTAAGATACGTCCCATCATTTTTACGAAATGTATAGGGCAGTTTGTACGAATTAGAGCCTGTATCTCAGCCGAAGTCCTTGCAATTTGTAGATCATAGATTTCTTTGGCCGAGGTCAAAGGCACTGTTTGTTGTAAAAGCATGGCTTTCATTCTGCTTAAAGTATCAAAACGTATAAAAGAAACATTCAATGAAGGCCATAGAGGCGACTCCCTGATTGTGTCTATTTGGGGGAACAATACTTGCATACAACAAGTAACCCTGGAGCTAACCGTTACCAGATATGTGATTCCTGGCAACATGCCACAGCAACTCTGATCATTCAACATGAGATAACTCCCGTTGGAAAGTTGGCCAAACGTTGGATTAATCACAGCAGCCGGTGTACCCTGCAGATGGCAGGACAAGTTTGCCACAGAACCATTACAAGCCCCGTGTAAAGAAATGTCCTGACATATGAGAGATCCGCTCAGTGCATTTTCACAGTGTGTACCGCTTAGAAACACTTCACGATCCCCACTCCAACATCTGTATTCGTAAGGTAAATCCCAGGATGTCTTAATGTAATCTTTACCCAACCTTTCATATTTGCCTGCTTGCATTTGTTTAAGGCAATGCTGAAAATGAAAAGTAGTGACAGGCAGAGTTATTTTGCCATGGATAAGCCATTCTGTAGCTGGTTTTTCTGCTACCGTAAATGATAAGTTTTCCAGTTTTTCAATGCTCAGCACTGTATACTTTGCTCCCCTTTGTGCCGGTTCGACCTGTTTGTCCATGAGATTGTATTCTGAAAACAGAGATGACGTGTTGATAAAACGCCAAGGCACATAGCCTGCACGCAAGGATTGCAGCGTCCAGCCTAATAACATAATAGAACGTAACTGAAATTAGCCTTGCTGTAACATGGCTAAATCTTGTTCCAGTATGTCAATAGCAGAGGATACAATGTTGTCCAATGAATAAATTCTGGATGACAAAGTTGTTAACCCATTGCCGACCACAGTGAGAGATTTCTCTAAGTTAATACGATCAAGCTCACGTATTTTTTCTGCGGCCTCTGCCTGTGAAACCTTCCATACTTCATTGTAAGCAGCATAAATGCCGGCATATATGAAACATTTTTGATGCGTTTTCTTGGTCCTAGCAAGAAATCCCTAAGGTCTGCGTCTTCTTTAAGTAAAGATAAGTGTTGTTTCACATCCTCGAGTGTAGATTTTTGTAACCAGTCGAGGCACAATTTTCCTACACTGTATGTTGTTACTACCCCCGGATGTTGTCGTTGAACATAACGTGGGTCTGGCCTATGGATAGTAAAGCCCTGTATTCTATTCAGGAATCTTTCTTGACAGATGTTTGTGTCTGTGGGCCAGAGCAACCATTTTTCCCAATCAGGATCTGACCTGTTGTTTTGTAGTATTGTGTCTACTGTGACCGCTCCCTGTGTAGTGCTATTACTTGGAGGTGTTGGTACAGAAGGTGTGTTCATGTCTTTGATCTTGGCTAAACCAAGGCAAGACGTTTGTTGCACAGTGTCATTCACAAACATTATTTGCTGCGGGATGATACAGGCTCTAAACAAAGCCTCTATCCCCTGCACTTGCCAATCTTTAGAAACCCAGAGAGATTTTGTGTCGATTGTGTCTTTCCAAAAGTCAAATCCTTGTCTAGACAGTTGGGTAATAAAGGCTGCAGAATAAATCTGTTTTGTATTAGTTAACATAATTTTCTGTCCTGTTTTGTTTACATTCTTATAGTAAAATGTTTCTGGATCAGATGTATTGTACCCTGAAAAATATGGAAACTTATTTGCAAACGTTTTTGAACTACCCCTTGGTGGTGTATGACAATGTTCCCATTGGTTAAACATAAACACATTTCTAGGTGTTGCAGATTTATGCAAAAAATGATGACCATAGTGGTTGTAACAATAAAGCTGTTCGTAGTCTGATGAACCCTCTAAGTATTCATTGTTAGAGAATGCTGCAGACCTTTCTAGATCAGACATCATGTCATTAACAGTCTCAAAGTCCCAATCATCAGAATAGGTACTGGAGGTAATAAAGTCACTTAATGAAATTTTAAATAAATGTGGAATCTTCAAAAGTTCCGTAGGGCCGAATATGTCGAAATCGGTTTTGTCCCAAACTATACCATCCTGTATAGGAACGCCTGTGATGTTTACTGCTGACAAGTCTCTTGTTTCACGATGGGATGATTTGTGTGGTTTTAAAAGTAAGTTCACATTTTTACTTTCAGTGTCCATACGAATGTATCTGCCATTTATAAGCACGCTAAGAGTCATTACTAAAGCTAGCCAAAGCAGAAAGAAAAATATTCCAGAAATTATCCATAGTTCAATCCAAGGTGAAACTAGATAAGTCTCTTTCAGAAAATGAAAAAAGTCTTGTACTTGTTTGAAAGTTTTTAGGACTGGCGTCGTTTCAGGCTCACTTGGATCCTCAGAAAACGTATCAAAGTTAATGAAATAGCCAGAAGCAGTTCGGTCAATTGTTGGAATTGCATCAGGATTTGTTGAAATCGTTGGAACCAGTTGATCACGTGTTACGTTGGTGTAGACAGGTGTATCTGGACGAACTGTTACTTGAGTTTCAAGAGGGATGAGTTCCATAGCATTGTTGCTTAGTCCTTCATCTCTTACTGCTGAATTCTCGATGGTTTATGAGTCTTTCAGTCTGAACCTCTTGGATAGTAGCGAGAGGAGTGCGTCTGCTACTAGGTCGGAGTCCACGAGGCCTACTATTTAGTATTGGCCACATAGTGTGGTTTGATGAGGTCGATTGACACAAATCTTTTCTCCTTTTTTCCAGCAAGGGGCGGCAGAAGTACTGTTCTTGTTCCGTGGACGGCTAGGACAGTTAATGGTTGTCTGTAAGAAGGTCCAAATTCCTTCTTGTCCGCAATCTTCTCTCTGACTAGATCCCCAACTTTTGGGATCCAGACAGGCCTTGCTGGGACTGCCGGTATTTCCCCAGTGGTGGTTGGCTTCAGGAACACGTTGCTTTGTTTCGATCTTAGGTCATTTAGATCCTGTAAAACAGCCAAACGATCTTTGATATCAAAGGGTTTATTTTCCACCACTGTGCCTTTACATTCGAGATCAGGAACCCACATTCTTGTCCCAAATAGGACCTCATATGGAGTGACCCCCCTAGCGACATTCTTGGCAAATTATTTAATGAGCGTTGGACCCCATAAAGATGTTTGACCCACCCATCACCCGAACCTAATACTCTAGCTGTTATAGACTGCTTTATGTCCCGGTTTTTCCTTTCCACAACAGAAATTCCCTCAGGATGAAACAGAGAGGAGTACCGCAATGCTACGCCCAAACAGGCCATGGCTTCTTTGTAAGCCCGAGAGCTAAACGCAGGGCCCTGGTCAGAATGTAGCGTGCCAATTGCGTATGTGCCGATAAAGACTCGCAAATCTTTTATAACAGTTCAAGTGTCAGCCGAGCGCTGAGGCCACATCCATAGGAACCTTGACTTAGGGGCCGATTCCGATTCGGGCCGGAAATCTCTCTTACCGAGCCGGACCCGGAGAGAATTCCGACCGAATCGGACTCTGGCAGTCCGACCGGATGAGTACGATGCGTTCGTAGGCTATCGGACTCGATTCGGTCGGACTCCCATTGAAGTCAATGGGAGCCGGTCGTACAACGCGTACGCGGGCTCCCATTGACTCAATGGGTGCGAGGCGAACAAGGGCGCCCCCTACAGCGTGTACGCGGCAAAGCGCATCGTGCCGTACATGCACAGGTAGGGGGGACCCATGGGTCCCCCCTGTGTGCGACTCGCGCGGCCACGCGTACAGGGGGGTCCAACGCGGACCCCCAAAGTCCGGCTCCGACAGCTCTTTCGAGCCGGACGG
Organism: Calotriton arnoldi; assembly: GCA_963921515.1. Taxonomy (NCBI): domain Eukaryota; kingdom Metazoa; phylum Chordata; class Amphibia; order Caudata; family Salamandridae; genus Calotriton; species Calotriton arnoldi. The sequence continues at coordinate 975,292 of CAWUFW010007239.1, read as the reverse complement.
CGCGAGTCGGTCGGACTGCTCGCGGTGCGCATCGTACTTACCCGGCCGGGGAACGTCTCCATTGCGCGGTGCAAGTCGGGTCCGTGTGAGTCGGTCGGAGCGTGTTGAAGCCGCGTACGAGTCGGTCGGCGAATTCGTGGGCGCTTGCATCGTACTCGCTCAGCCGGACCCGCGTACGATTCGGTCGGGAAACAGGGCTCCGAATCGGATCCGGTAAAGCCGAATCCGATTCGGAGCACTACCGGCCGAGATCGGAATCGGCCCCTTAGTGTTTGTGGGATTGCATTTGTCATAAAGGACGCCTGCGCGTAGATAGTCTAATGCTGTCTAACAATGGTGTCTGTACTGGGCAGGCTACTTCGTAGTCTGGTGTCTGATGGCGTTCTCCACCACGCTGTCTATTGCAGTCTCTGCAGTCATCGATGAAGATGTGAATCTGTGTATTCATTCCAGGCCACCAGTACATCTCTTTTAATGTTAATATTGTTTTAGAGATCCCTTGATGTGACAGACCCTCCCCCAGATGTGCTTCATAAATCGAAGCTGCTCTACGTTCCATGTTTGGAATTACCCTATCCCCCACTCCAGGGATTCGAGCAAAAGGAATGTTGTTCGCATCAATTACATAAGAGTACTTGAGTGGAAATGTATTTGGTAACGCTGCACCACTGCCTTTGCTTGAAGCATTGACAGCCAACAATATCTCACTGTCTATTCTCGTTTTTGAACGAGTGATCGCAGCTACGGAAGCCGTCTGAACAGCCCCCTTTGCGGCTTCATCAGCCAATGAATTCCCTGTAACGTGAACGCCATCACGTTGATGACTCAGCGTGTGTATCATGTGAGCTTTTGGTAGTTCGTTTCTCAACTGAACTACTTGTTCCCAAAGCGTTTTATGCTTTATTGTGCCACCTTTTGCATCTTTGAATCCGTTTTGACGCCAATTCTGTATATATTCATTATATGACTGAACACAGTAAAAGGAATCGCACACTATAAGTGTGGGGAATTCGCGATCTGTATTTTCAAGTGCCAGTGTGAATGCTTGTAGTTCAGCTCGCTGAGCTGTACAATCTCCTAGAGATTGAGTTTTAGTGACCATTGGTCTGAAGTTACCATCGCGCATGCGACCTTTAACGATTGCGCACGCTGAACTGTAAGCTTGCTTACTCCCTGTCGCGGGTTGTGCTAATCCGTCAGTATAAATTATAAATTCGTACTGATCGAGAGGCAGAATTTCAGTGGGCAGAGGACATTCATGTTCATATTGCAGGAACGCTTGTGTTTTTAAATCAGGATCAAAAACATATTCATCATCTGTTGCAGCAAGAGAATTAACCCATTGTATCCATCTAGGATGTAAAGCTTTTGCATTTGGAATGCTCACTTTTGTGACCGCCTCTAAGGCTGGTACAGGAGTTACGACAATAATGCGTCTCCCTTGAGCTAGAGCTCTTTCTTTTGCTACAACGGTTTGAACTGCTGTCAGTATTTTTTCTGTTGAAGTGAAGCGCATTTCTGCTTGTGTATACAAATGTGATTTGTATGCTATAGGTACTTTTTCACCCTCATTAAATGTTAAATAGGTGAATCCGCATTGACCCGAAATTATTCAGATCACTAAATTGCGTGTATTTACGCGTGTTTGTAAGTGATTTGTTGCTAACATGTTAGCTTGGAGTGAACGCAGGATTTCTGTGTGTTCTTGTGTCCAATGTTTTGTTGAAAAATCAGGTTTGATTAATTCGTAGAGAGTTTTAACCCTTTCTGCGTAATTTAGAATGTAAGTTCTTCCAAAATTTAGGAAACCAAAGATGAATTGTAAATTCTTCAGCATTTTTGGAGGTTGGAGCAGCGCACACTTTTCTAAAAAGTTAGCTGCCAGGCTCTTGCCTTCACTTGAAAGCTCATATCCTAGGAAAAGGACATTGAGATGGGCAATTCTGGATTTTTAAAGTTGGATTTATAGCCCTCAGAGGCGAAGCCCAATATAATGGTACTCACCCTATTCAAGTGCCTATCTAGGTCATCGTCTGTCAGATAGATGTCATCGACATATGACAATGCCTCATTATCATAAATTTGTAGTAACTCTGTTACTCTTGCTGAGAATAACCCCGGGCTGTTTTTGAATCCTTGTGGGAGTCGACAAAATTGACGCTGGGTCCCCATTATTGAGAAAGCTGTTAAGTACCTGCTTTCAGGTGCTATGTTTTGACAAAAGAAACCATTTGAAATGTCCAATGTGGTTTTATATTTTTACGCACAATGTTATTCATTAATGCTGTACTATGTGTATTTTGCACTGCAAATGTTTTGGAACAAGTGTTCAAGTGTCTGTAATCCAAAACTAGACGATATGTATTGTCTGGTTTGGATACAGGAAACAAAGGATTGTTTATTGAGGAGGTGCATGTTTCAATCACCCCTTGGTATTCAAGTTGATCTAAGATCTCCCTGACCTGTTTTTTAGCTTCTTGCTTTATTGGGTACTGCCTTTGTGCAGTAGGTTGATTTTTTAGCTGTATTTTGTGGTGAGGTGAGTCCTCATCCCATCCTACATGATTTTTGTATAATGCTGGGGCCTGGGCAACTGCCCATTTCCTGGCATAAGTATATTTTAGGTGAATTGGAATATGATTGGAGAAGGCTGGCATAATGATGTCCTCGCCATGTGGGCACTCCTTGACAAAGTTTGGTGGCCAGTCCTTTTCTGCTAGAAGTATATCATAACCCATTGAAAGTTTCTCCCAAAAGAGTGCTTTCACTTTTCTTGGTATGTCTCCCTCCATTCGGAGTGTTATTCCATATAACTTTTGTGGAGTACTAACCCTGGTGTCTACAGTCTCTACTATGATGTACTCATTCAAGTCCACTATCTCCAGAAGTTCCTTCAGGTTCTGGCGAGCTATTGTTACTTCTGCTGCACTGTCCAGCATTGTCTGAGCCCATTCTCCGTTCTTGAGCTGTGATCTCAGTATCCTCGGCATGTCTGATCTTCAGACCTGCTACCTTCTTTTTGTGAATTGAGGTTTTGATTTATTTTTCTGAACGTGTTTATCGTCTTTGGATTTCACGCGTTCTTCTTTGTGATCTGACCGTCCTCTTCTTTCTGATGTCTGTGACGATATCTGAAAGGTACGAGAGGAACATGTATCAGTATCTTGATATCTGTCAGGTTTTCTTAAATTATCCCTATTCCTGAGGTTATACCTCCTTTCAGAGGGCTCGTTTTGAGGAGACCTACCTCGGGATTGAGAACGTGTCTCGTTTGAATTTTGTTTATTAGTTTCCCACTTCTTTTTAGAAGATGTAGGATTTTGTTTAATAGAGTCCTTCTCAGGACTTTCAGATAGTTTTGGCTTCAAAGGTTTTCCACCCAAACTATCTCTGCCTAATTCTGCATAAGATTTTTCTATTATTCTGGGTATTTCATGTTGATGTTCTGTTACATCAAATTCCCTTAAGCGTTGGCAGATCGCCACTGATGCTGCCTCCCCTTTAATATTAGATAATATTATTGTTGAGACCTGGTCGAAGTTTTTCAGTAATTTCATACCTAAATTCAGAGCAGGTTCTGCCCCGTATTCGTTTTGAATTTGTTTCAGGACATCTGGTATTACTGCAATTGATGGAACACCATGGGGCATATTTACAAGCCCCTTGCGCCACTTTTGCGCCGCCGTTGCGTCACGCATGTGACGCAGCGGCGACGCAAACCATGCACCGCGTTGCGCTATATTTACAACGTGACGCATCTAGAGAGATGCGTCACATAGTAAACCCCTGCGCCACATGAAACCTGCGTCAGGTGTCATGTGGGCGTACCGGCGCAGGGGGGGGCGTTCCGGCACAGGAACGCCTCGGAAAAGTGACGTAGTGAAATCTACAAGATTTCACGCAGTCACTTTTCCGACGCTGGTGAGTCAAATCCTTACGCCAGCTTCAAGCAGGCGTAAGGATTGACGCACCATGTTAGGGATAGGGAAGGTTGGAACAGTGCTGGAGTTGCGTCGCGCTTGCGACACAACTTCAGCACTGCGCCAACCTTCCGCCGGCAGATGCGTCACGCATCTGCTTATCCTTGCGCCACGATGCGCCGCATTGTAAATGCGGCGCATCGGACGTGGCGCAAGGGTAAACTTGCGTGACGCATTTTCCCTGGCGCATCCCTGCTGATATGCAGGGATGCGCCAGGGAACGTAAATATGCCCCCATGTGTTTTAGTATAGATGGCAGCAAAGACTGTGCCCCAAGTGGTGCAGTCTTCCAGTTGTGGTGTGATCCCCATTGGTAAACAGATTGTTAGGATTCTGTGTTTCTCATAAGGGCTAGTATTTGGAAATACCGCTTCGATTTGAGTAAATTTTTGAGCTATCCAGAATGGAATTTGTTCACGTTTTGTGGGCATTTTACCCATGACTGCGTGTAAAGTCTGTGGAGTAATTTTTTGTGTATACCCCTGTTGGGGTGTTTGATTTGGAATGGTTATAGGTGGTTGGACTGTGAAAGTCCGCATGACATATTGGACTAATTGTCTGTAAATTTTTATTAACTCTTGTAGTTGAGTAAGTAATTACTCATCTGACATTTCTTCGATGTCAGGATGAGGTGTGTAGCCGGCTAAAAATTGGCCATGTTGCTCCTGGTCCACCAAGTGGACCAAGCCTGGTAATGTTTTTGTGATGTTTTAGGGCGCCTTTAAACCAGAGATTATGCTCCTGGTATGTAAGTGGAATTTCAATATCCTCGAAAGGAATATATTCCTCTGGTGGTTCATCTTCTTTAAGGAAGTGAAATACTTTTGTTATTGGATTTGATTCTGGTAATACAATCCATGAATAGAATACCTCTGTCTAAAAGGATTCGTGTGCCTCTATCACGAAAACTGCTCTAACACCTCTTGGTGTTAGGCCGTGTTTTATAAGTTTTAGAGTGATGGCTCTCCTTAAGTTTGGAGGGATGTGTATAACACCCTCATCGGTTTCATTTAAACCTGTAAAATTAAAAGCTGTTACGACTGGATCAGCCGCAGCTACACCGTTCTCGGTGTGAATATCCCCGTTCAGGGACATTTTATGAAAAAATGCAGAACAAGTTTCAAGGAAACAAAGATAAGGTGCACAATATTTTGGAACACTGTATCCTTCAACATTGAACAAACCATACAGCTAATATATACGATTTTTGTCCTATTTAGCTTTGGCGGATACTTAACCCTACCACTCCAGACGTCTTATGGAGTATGTGAGTAGGGGTCTCTGAGAAAAGCACGACTGAGTTACTCAGTATCTAGCGTTAAATTAGTGCCTTCCCAAACGTTGGGCGCCATGTAGTGTAGTTCCTATTTCCCTAATAGGCTCTGCGCATTGGAATAATATACCCTATAGGTTTGACATAGGACTGAGGTCAGTATGCCCCTATCGAGTATATTAAACTTAATTACTTTGTGCCAGCTAACTCAGAGGCCACTAGAAACTCCTTGTAAACAAGAAGGGAGTAGTTTCTGGCAACCGCATAAACATGACAACTTTGTTTCCCTTTAGAATCGGAACACTCTCAGAATCGTGGAAACAACAGATAACAGTTTCACTCAGCTAATCGTGCATGCTTAGTTTTTTCAGAGTTACACAGAAAGAATAGACGGGCGTTTCAATAAAAGGATTTATTGAACAGTCTTGTTTCTCGTGTAAGAGATATGAGCTGTTACAATCATAAGCCGGTATGCGAGATATATTATGTACAGCGTAAGCAGTAGAAAGAAATAATACTGCGCTAGCATTATCTTTTAGCTATGACACATATATTCATATACATAAATAACATAAGCTAAAAATGCGAGTACTCATAAGATGCTTCTCTAACTAGTTCTACCCCAGTGTACCTAACCTAAGTGTAGTGCAAGGTAAGAAGTAGGTGATGTATTCTATAGTATGGTATGCTATAGAATGCCAAGTCTGGTATGCCAAGTCTGGTATGCCAAGAGTCCCTCTAGGTTCTAGTCAGCTCCATACCTTGAGAATGAGAGAGGTGGGAATCTCTTTCCGGGTCTCGAACTCTAACACCCCGCGAAGGGAGTCAGAACACTGGAAGCTGGATTCTCTGCGAGCAGGGATGACAGCGTCTCTTGTCAGTGCATCAGGCCGGGACACGGGCTCCTCTAAAATCGAGGTCTCCTCCTACTTGCTTGGGCAAGGGAAGGTATATTTATACCTGGTAGGCGCCTTGGAATGTTAGCATTGACGTAAAGTCGGGCAGAGGAAGACGTCAGGAATGAACCCTTAAGGAATAGCGGTTCATGCATAATAAATGAGTTCTTGGAGAAATCAATAATCCTGTGCTAGGGGAACTCCCAAGAGCTTAAGGGTCCGGTTTCTAAGAACTCGTTGTGACGTTGGGGTGGACGGATGTAGGTGACCATGCCTGTATTTGGATAGCATGGCTAATGCCTAAATAAGGACTGGGATCTTATGCCTATATAAGGGCAATGCGAATTGTGCCTATATAAGGACATGTATCAGGAAAACCTATATACGGACACCTAAAGCAGAATACAACACCAGGCCCAGTCCAATATTTTTGCCAGGCATCCCTCTGATGTGGGTGATATTGGTCTTTCAGTCTCACATATAAACTACCTTATTTACATTTCCACACTCCACCATTAGAATGCGCCTTTGCCTATTTACTTGATTTGTGATGCACCGTATGTTGTGAAATACACTTTGCAGCACATTAGGGAAGGGAAGAATATCAATGAATGTTCAAGATAGAGAGATTGTTACTCAGGTAGACTGAAATGCTTGAAAACTAATAAAAGGCGGGCCCATAAAGAATAAGGGGCGTTTACCAAAGAAGGGACCTGGGGTAGTATTGATAGAGTTTGCCTAAAGGGAGATGGTTTGTTTGAAAAATGTAGGTTTTTTTTAAGGTCAGTAAATTGCTGGGCTTCCATGATGGGCCAGAGCATTCCACAGAGCTATTTCCTGTACTTTTACTGTTTCCCCTCCATAGTTCTTCCATCTGTATTTGAGAGTAGGTGCTTCAAGATCTGAGGTTCAGCGCAGGTCTCTAAAAGGAGGTTTGAGCAAGATTCAGAGTACTGATGCAGAGTGCTTTAAAAGCAGTTGTTACCTCGACTGGGAGCCACCGAATATAATAGCCTCAATAGTACAAGTGCTCTGATGTGTTCTGTGTTATGGTTCAGTTGCAGTAGTGGGCCTATCCTTCACAGTTTCATCAGATAGACATTACTATTCTTTACAATTGTTGTGATCTGCTGAATGAATGATAACTCATGCTCAACCACAGCTCCAGGTTTTCTAAACTATTTAGTGGTATGGGGTACTAGACCAGCTCTGGTAGCCATTCAAATGGTGATATAAAATTGTCATAGTTTCTTATGAGCATAATTCTGGTTTTAGAACTGCTTAGGCACACAAAATTATCTTTTATCCAGTAAAATAAGCAGCTCAGGCAATTGGTGATCTCAAAGCAGGATACTTAATTGCTTTAAAGTCCTATGTCGATTGTGTGTCATCATAATATCTTTAGAAATGCATTTATTGTTGTGGAGTTCTGTTTGTTGGTGAATGCTTGTAAATATCAAAGAGCAGCTGTGGAATGTCAGATCCCTGGGTTACACCAGCTGTGATTGGTTTGGTAGTTGAGGTGGTGATACCAACATTTACTTGTGGGTTTTCAGTAAGAGAAGAATTAATTGATTTGGAAAAAAGCAGAGCATGTAATGCTGACCCACATTTTTAGTTATTGAAGGAGTCTGCTCTGATTGACTGTGTCATATGGTGTGAGCCCTTACGACAGTCAATCATAAGATGATATTAACTGTGGAGTGCTTAGCAGCCGGCAAGGCTAGTAAGTCTTCCTTTATGTCTGTTGGTGTGGTTTTTGTGCCTTCGACGTAATTATTTTTGATTTAGTCCTAAAAGAATTGTACTGTGCCAAGTGACTCTACTCAAGACTCTATCTAAGACACATCAAACACATTTACATTAGTGTTTCCTCCACTCAAGATAACCAGTAGTGATCACCCCTATGCATCCTGCACAGTTGTCATCATTAATGTCATTAAAAGCTTTATCAAAATAAAAAGCCATTAAGTGAGTAATGAAAAAGATAGTGCCGGACACAAGTCCCTGGATCCATAGAAAAAACATCCGCAATATGTATTCCCAACTTATCATGAATTTTCATAGAACTATCCTCTTTAAATACATTTGTGAAATACAATGATCTTGTCTTCCTACATCTGATTATCGTTTTCTGAATAAATCTACATGTTGCCAATACATTCTTTCCATTTTATTAAACATTTATTTTATTTTTACTCAACCAGATTTCATTTGTGTTTTTTCTGCCTCACATGCCTGTGAATTTGCCATGTCATACCAAGAATAACCACCAAAAAGCCAAGGATTTCTCAGAATTTGCCAAGGATAACCACCATTATGCTAGTTTGACCAATATGCTACAGCTGCACAACATAATTCCAGAGTTTGCCAACATTATGTCAATAATAGACATTATCATACTAGGGATAGCCAGCATTCTGGTACTAGTGGTCCAATTAGGCTCATAATTATGCTAAGGATGCATCCAATGTGCCAAGTTTCTACCAATGAGGCAGGGGTGGACACCATTATGCCAGGTGTGGCCACGACTAGGCCAAGGGAGAACACATTATACCAGAGCTAAAATTCCAAAGATGACGCCAATATGTCAAGGATAGATATCCCTAGTCCATGAGTGGCCACCATTATGTCAGGGGGAGGTCACCATAGTAGCAGGAGGGCCATAATTTGGACAGGAGTACTGAAAATGTTTAAAGTACTTTTGCATATGGACAGTTGCTTTGTGCTCTAGATGGCGGTTCTTCACCTATACTAGGGGTACCTCTCCACAAGTGCAAACCTACAGGTCCCATGGTTCCAAAAATAGATACACAGGGAATTCTAGGTGGTTGAGAAGCATATTCAGTCCTTGTTTTACCCTTCTGTATTACATTTTGGTTGTGTTGAGAATATCTGCAAAGTGGGTCCACATTTTATTGCCCACTCTTATTTTTTTAAATACGGAATAGTATTTTAGGAAAGGTGTGTAGGAATTGAGGCCTGCTTTGTCTATATGAACTGAAGTACAGGCAGTCTGGGAGGGAAATGCTCCTAGACTGTCTCCCCAAGCAAGAAACTATAAAGGCAAACATGAAAGTAAGATTAAAGAGGCATCTTTTTGATGCCTTCACATTTACAAAAACAGAGAAATGCTCTACAAAAGTGTCCTGTTTAGTGAAGCAATCAGCCAGAACATTAGACTTGAGAGTGAAAGGCTCTTTCTTGGATAATTTAAACAAATTAGATTAATGACACTGTAATTTAACATATAGCAAAAAGAACAAGGAAACCCTGGAAGTCAGCAGGGACCAAGGGTAGAGTTGTGCTTTACAGAACAAGGGTCCCACACATATTGGAATGCAGAAATACAATTTCACAATTTAATAATAAAAATTGGAATTAACAAATGTTTTAATATAAAGATAGGTATTTAATACGAGAGTCCATGAAACAAGGGAATAATAACACGTGAAAAATAAGGGTGAGCAACCGTGGCAAGGCAGAGGGAAATCAGCCGATTTCCTTACCCCAGGCAAGTGACTTAAAAGGTGACTTTTCAGTATGCGTGAATATAAATAGACAAAAGTCACAGTTGAGGTTACATCTCATACTCCACAGAGAATATAAATAGCGGTATAGAGTTGAGAATGTATGTGTCGATGACGTTTCAATCCCGCAGAGAGTATCGGGATCTCATCAGGACTAATAGATAGAGCAGGTGCCTGAGAAGTTGCCAGTTGTGCGGCAAGTGTGAGAGCCGCGATGTGGGGGGCCAAGGCGAGGTGCTGGCGGTGGGTTCCGCCAGGAACAACCAGGCGACAGGAAGTATGCGGGAGTACATATGGATAGCGGGCATCCAACCTGAGTATAACAGGTAGCAGCTCCCAGCCGGGAGGCTGCAAGGTGGAAGGGCGTGCCGGACGGCAGGCCGCTGGTTGGGATAAAGTCACCACAACCCCAGAAACGGGAATATGAGCCGTGCGCCGGCTCGGTGGCTGATGCAGGAGGGACAGCGGAAGGCCGTGGGATCTGGGATAGGGCGAAGAGTGGCGGACAATGCCGGAAGTCGACACATACATTCTCAACTCTATACCGCTATTTATATTCTCTGTGGAGTATGAGATGTAACCTCAACTGTGACTTTTGTCTATTTATATTCACGCATACTGAAAAGTCACTTTTTAAGTCACTTGCCTGGGGTAAGGAAATCGGCTGATTTCCCTCTGCCTTGCCACGGTTGCTCACCCTTATTTTTCACGTGTTATTATTCCCTTGTTTCATGGACTCTCGTATTAAATACCTATCTTTATATTAAAACATTTGTTAATTCCAATTTTTATTATTAAATTGTGAAATTGTATTTCTGCATTCCAATATGTGTGGGACCCTTGTTCTGTACTGTAATTTAACAGGCACAGTGGTCCATAAACTGCTAAGATATTTTTAAAAGCATAGCAGAAGTTGTTGAGGGACATGAGACTATAGTAAGTCTTAACAAAGAGTATTCACACAGTAAGCGGGAAACACACTGAGGAAAGGGAGCCAGTAGTTTCTAGCTATAATTTATAGTTAGAGACTTTCCATGTACTGAATACAGGAAAACAACTTCAAGCCTCCCACACTCAACAAAGAAATTTCTGTGAATCCAAATGATTAGGAGGTAACAGAGATCCAGCTAATATTGCTGCTGCAGCTGTGGATGCTCTGGTTACTTTTGGCACAGTTACTCCTTTGGCACGTTTTGCCACAGTGGTAGCTCTTTGAAAGTGGTGGAGTGTTTGGCACAAGTTCACCACCTTTTATTTTCAAATTTTTCCTTTGGTGCCTCCTATAGATTATGAATTACCTCCTGTGTGCCAATGGCAGCAATTTGTCATGGATACCCCCTTATACCTAAAATTACATACAATATGCCAGTACCTGGAATTTTGACATTGATGCTGCCCATATTCCACAGAAGACCCATACATCAAAAAATACTTCCAGGATTCAGGGTCAACATCTTATCATGGCTTGATTTCCCCAACCCGAACCAATGGCCCCAATATGCCATGGTTCATCACTCTGCAGCAAACAATTAACCCTAGTATACCAGCACCAGTGTTTTGTCATAGGTGTTCCCATATGCCAAGAATTACTTCCACTATGCCAGGGCTGCATTTTGCCATGGGTGTCCTCCCTCCTTCCAAGATTTACCTCCAATATGCAGTTGACAGCATGCTATCACCAGTGACCCCATTAGCCAAGAATTATCTTGAGTATGCCATGGCCAGCGTCTCACAAGCATAAAGCACGCTAACAAATACACTCAAACTCCCACTCCCACTCACTGATACTCCCTCTCTCATTCACTCTCCTTATCACTCACCTAACTCACTCACATCCTCTCACTCATTCTCACTTCTGCTCACTGTCACTAACACACAGACATACTCTCACACTCACTGATTCTCACAGTTGCTCACAAACACACTTACACACATTTACCCTTTCATATTCACTGACTCTCACAGCTGCTCGCGTAAGGTGGGCTCTGCTTTGAACTCCTGGAAAACATGCACTCTACTTAATAAATCATATTCGGTAGACCCTTCAGGCCTCTGGGCCCTGGTGTAACTACAACTGCTGGACCATTGATAGCTACCCCACCTGACTCACTTCCACTCCCTCTCACAATCTCCCTATCACTCACTCCTTCTAAATCATTTACACTCCTTTACTCAATCCTTCTTACTCACTTACGTAATCATACTCTCACACACTCCATGATCCTCATTCACTTTCACTCTTGCAGATACATTCCAGCTCTCCCTGCTGCCTGTAGCTGCCTCACAGCGCTATCCTGCCTCACTGCCTGGCTGACACTGGGCTGCTCCTGTTGAACAGGCCTCATCAGCCAGACCTCAGCCGCCTTAGCCCATATTTCCCCTGCACAGAGACCCAGGTTCCTGTTTCCAGAGTTGCTCACTCGCCTTTTTTCCTGTCAATCGCTTCCCACCTCCCCAGCGCCCCTCCCAGGACCTACTTAATGGAAGGCAAGCCTGCCTGCCCCCGTCCATGCCTGGCCGTGCCCAGTGCCAGGAACCTTGGCCCTCCGGACTCCCAGAGGTACTCCGCCGCAGACTTCCTTGCCCTGAACCCCGAAAGCAACAACAACTGCTGCTGCACATCACCTCGCTCCACAACGGGACCGTTCACCTGCCTCCGCTGCAGGGTCACCTCCATCCCAGGACCGACCAACCTTGCAGTAACCTGTGCCATGTCTCCACCACCAGTTGTTACCTTCCCAGAACCACTGCGATGTCTCCTGATGAACGCCAGATCACTCTGCAAACATGCCAACAAAATCTTGGACACCAACACCACCATCGCCCCAGAAGTGACCTTCATCATGGAGACCTGGCTCATCCCGACTTAAACCCCTGACGTCACTGCCACAACACCCTACGGCTACAAGATGAAACACTGAGACCATACCAACAGACACAAAGGTGGCATTGCCATCATAAACAAGGAACCAATCACCTGCACCACCACCAAAGACAACAGCATGCCAATCATGGAACACCTGAACTTCCAACTCCACACTGACCACAAATCAACCATCAAAAGCACCCTTGCATACTGACCCCCAGGACCACGAACATGCCTCAGCAATGCCATCACAGAATTAATCACCCCACTTGCCATTGATTCCGAACACTACGTCTTTCTGGGAGATCTCAACTTCCACCTTGACGACCCCAAGCACACCAACTCCACTGACGTCCTGGAACGAATGGAGGACATCAGCCTCACACAGCTGGTTTCAGATCCCACGCGCAGAGCAGACCACACACTGGACCCTATTTTCACGTCCAGCAGCAGAGTCATAAATAGCCACATCATGGAACTAACCTGGTCCGACCATTTTATCATACACTTCACCATTGCTGGTTCACCTTGCACCGCCTCCAACCACCACAGCAGTCCCTTCCGCAGATGGACCAAAATTACACAGCACCAGTGGACCGACACGCTCAGCATCACCCAGCCGGATGCCTCCACCAACCTAGATCAATCAGTAGAGCACTTCAACGCCTGGATCACTAGCGCCACCGACCGGGTTATCCCCACCAAACCAGCAAAAATGCACAGATCCACTAAACATGCCAGCTGTAACACCCCTGAACATAGTGCAGCAAAATGCAGATGCAAACATCTAGAAAGAAATTGGCGAACCACCAGAAACAACACTGATCGAGCCACCTTCAGGTCCACCCTCAACAACTACCACCACCAACTGAAAGATGCCAAAAAGAAGGCCCTGGTAAACCGCATTGGGACCAGCTCCTACCCGACAAAGGAACTCTTCACCATCGTCAAAGAGTTCACCTGCCCATCAACCACCGAAAACTCAAGCCCCTCCTCACAGGAACTCAACGACGTTGTAGCAGACCACTTCCACAACAAGATAGCCACCATTTACAGGAACTTTGATTCCCAACCCACTGTCCTCTTCAGCCTCCCCACTCCCACGAAGACCGCCACCGACCACCTGCTCAGCACACCGAACACTACTGCCTTAATGAACTTCATGTACTCAGGAGCACCCTCTTCAACCTCGGAAGTGGCAAAATCAGTCACCAGCTCACAACCATCCACAATGTCTCTATCACCACAGCCTCTTTTTCCGATGCCTGGAAGCAATCAGAAGTCAGACCCCTCCTCAAGAAACCCTCTGCAGACCCGAGCGATCTCCAGAATTACCGCCCCATCTTGCTCATCCCATTTCATGCCAAACAACATGCTGGACCCCACCCAATCAGAATTCAGAATCAACCACAGCAGAGAGGCAGCCCTGATAGCAGCGACAGATGACATCTGCACCCTACTCGACAGAGGAGAATGCACCGCCCTGATCCTTCTTAACCTCTCTGCAGCCTTCGACACCGTCTCCCACCACACAATCATCGAACGTCTACACCAGATCAGAATCAAAGAGGATACTCTCAGATGGATGGCATCACTCCTCACAGGGCACACCCAGAGAATCTGCCTCTCTCCTTGCACCTCTCAACCCAAGCGCACCGTCTGCAGCATCCCTCAAGGTTCGTCTCTCAGTCCAACCTTCTTCAACCTCCTCATGACGCCCCTAGCAGACTTCATCAGAACCCACAACATCAACATCATCTCCTACACCGACAATGCCCAGCTCATCCTCTGACTCTCAGCTGACCCCACCATCATGAAGTACAACTTCCACAACTGCATGAAGAACGTCTCAGCCTGGATAAAGGACAGATGCCTGAAGCTCAACACAGACAAAACTGAAGTGCTGATCTTCGGCAGCCACATAACCATCTGGAATGACTCCTGGTGGCCAACAGAACTCGAACCCACCCCTACACCAAAAGACCACACCCACAATTCTGGACAGTAAACTCTCCATGAAACGACAGGTCAATGCAGTCTCCTCAGCCTGCTTTCACACTCTCTGCATGCTCTGCAGAATCTTCAAATGGCTCCCAATCAACACCAGAAAAACAGTGATGCAGGCCCTCATCATCAGCCATCTGGACTACGGCAATGCACTTTACGCAGGAACCACCAGCGAACTCATGAGAAGTCTTCAGACGATACAGAACGCAGCAGCCTGACTGATCCTCAACCTGCCCAAAAGGACCCAGATCACCCAGCACCTGAGAGACCTTCACTGGCTCCCCACCCAGGAAAGATGCCTCTTCAAACTCCTGATCCACACCTACAGAGACTTCACAACAAGGACCTGAATACATGAACCACTGCTTGAACTTCCACCAACCTTCCAGAAACCCCCGCTCAGCCCACCTCGCCCTTGCACAGACACTGGTCATCCTCCGCAACAGGGGACGTTCCTTCTCCCACCTCGCTGCCAAGTCTTGGAACGCCCTTCCCCTACACCTGCGAACAGCACCATCGCTGACAGACTTCAAGAAGAAGCTCAAGATCTGGCTCTTCAACTAAAACCCGCAGCCCAGTGCCTGGATAACCTCACAAGTGATAAGCCTCACTATATAAGTGCTGTATGATTGATTGACTCCCACTGACACCCTCAAACATACTAACACATACTTACTTTTAGTCAATCTCATTCATGCTTAATCAATCACAAATACCCTCACAATCATGCACTGAGGCATGCACAGAGAAATAACACTGTCTTTTTTCTTTACTTACATTGTTTTCTTTTCGGGCAACTTGGAGGCTATCATCAGATTATCAGGAGCGTGGGGAGAGGGTGAGAGTAGTGACCCAAACCCTTTCAGTGTTCATGAAAACACAAAAGCTGTGTTTTCATGAATGTTGCTAAGTAAAATAATTAGAAGTTGTGAGCTTAGGTAAGGGTCATTAAGTGTCGGCTCACAGGACGCAGGACTGTGTTCTGAAGCTCTGTGGTGGAGCCGCCACTGCTTGGAGGGGGGAGGAAGAAATTCTTCTCTATTTGAGAACAAGAATTTACCTTATCAGTGCAGAAGGTTCCTGTTGTGATGAGAATCACATATAAAAGTAAATGTTTATTCTTCGGGAGAACAGCACAGCACAACTGCTCTGGTCACAAACTCCAGAAATAACCCTTAGAATCAGAATGCTTGCCATGGCAACTAAGAACAACCAAGGGCTAGGGAAATAATTCTAAAGGAAACATATTAAAGAAACAGTACATGTACATGTAATAGGGAATATAACACATCCCTCCTCTTAACAAAATTTAAACATAGTCTTTCATTTTAACTGGAGGTTTTAGACATCTGCCACCAGTTTTAATTCTGGAAGCAACAGACTCCGACTCAGTTGAAATCCCAATATCCTCATGAGACTTATTTCCAAAAGGCTCACATGGCATAAAAAACGTACCACTTTTGATTCCAATAGGAACATCCTGATGACACTTAACAACTCGTCTTAGGTTCCATACTCTTCCATCTTGTGTCACGACACTATTGATATTTACTTTAACCACTCTAATGGCGGGTCCATATTTAGAAGTCCCTTTTGTGTTGAGGCGTGGTTTCCGTATTTTCACCCAATCCCCAACAACAAAAGAGGGTACTCTCACATTCATTTTAGCATCATAGCACTCTTTCATCTTTTCTTGTTTTTGTTGAACTTTAAGAGAAATCTTTTGTACATCATTACTTACAACATCATCAGACATTTTCTTTTTAATCCACTAAGGACAAAGTTTGGATGTCGGTTCTCTCCCTCTCAAAAGGCGGAACGGGCTGAGATCTGTAGTGGAATGAGGAGTAATACGATACATCCAAAGCCTTTCTCTCAGAATAACTTTCCACTCTTTACCTGATTTCCTAGCCACTTCCACACCATCCTTAAGAACACGGTTGAATCTCTCAACCTGTCCATTCCCTGTGGTTCATAGAGAGCAGTAGTATAATGCTTTATGTCATACAATTTCAAGAAATTCTCCATCTCATGCGATTTCAATTGCACACCATTATCTGTTATAAGGACTTCAGGGCTCCCTTCTCTAACAAATGTCTCTCTGAAAAATTCAATAATGGTTTGAGTGGTGGCATGCGGAACAAACTTAACTTCAGGCCATTTAGAGTGGTAATCAACGTTCACCAAAGCATAACGAGCTTCTTGAGGTAAACAATGAAATGGCCCAGAGACATCAAACGCAATTTTCTGCCACGGACATTTTGGCCATGGTACTGGTTTCAATGGAGCATGATATGGTTTCAACATTTTATCATTATTAATACATTCAGCACATTCTCTCACAGTCCTGGCAACCATCTTGTCCATACTTGGCCACCAAAAACTAGATCTGACCAACCTTTTCATGGAAGACATTCCAGGATGTCCCTCATGGGCAAGTTTAAGGATAATGACTTGCATGGATTCAAGGGGTACACATTTCCCATCTTTGAAAATCAAATCACCTTCCACTGCTAATTCAGTGGATACTTGTGAAAAGGACTTAACCTCAACAGGAACACACTTACTTTTTGGCCATCCATTAAGAATAAAATCTCTAAGTACATTCCAACTCTTATCAGCAATCACACCCTTCTTCCACTCCTCTTCCGAAATGGTAGAAAATTCCTTAGACACAAAGTCACTAACAGATGCAATCATTTCAAGGTCTTGACGCACTTCCACATCCTCCACACTAGGACAAGGTAGACGGGAGAGGCATTCAGCTGTAACATTGTGCTTTCCCGGAACGTACTCCACACTAAAACTATATTCTTGTAGTCTAGACATAAGCCTACTTATCCTGGCAGTGGCATTCCAACCTCCTCCAGGTGACAAAATAGAAACCAGAGACTTATGATCAGTTCTGAGTACAAACCTACTCCCCCATAAAAAATTGCGAAAATGCTCAATGCCCCACACACAACCCAAAAGTTCCCTCTCAATAACAGAGTATCTTCTTTCAGTTTCACTGAGAGTACGGGAGGCAAATGCAACACACCATTCTTCTTTCCCACACTTTTGGGACAAAACACCACCAAGTCCACACAAACTGGCATCCACTGTAACAAGGCACAACTTGTTCATGCAGAAAGGCTTCAACGTTGGAGCCTTTACAATTTCATTTTTGATTAATTGAAACGCATCTTGTTGTTTCTGTGTCCAACAAAACTCCACCTTGTGCCTGGTAAGTTCTCTCAATAGTTCCATTTTTGTTGCGAAATCTTTGATAAACTTACTATAATATTTGCACAACCCAGCGAAAGATAAAAGTTTTTCTTTGTTGGCAGGAGCTGGAGCCTTCACAATCGCTTCTACTAAAGATTTTTTTGGAACAACACAATTTCCAGAAAGAGTATAGCCCAAATACTCAACAGTATCACAAAACATATTGCACTTATTTTGTTTAAGAGTCAGGCCATTTAACTCTACACATTTACAAACTTCTTTCACATGTTCGGCATGTTTTCCATGATCAGGAGAAAACACAAGAATATCATCCTGAAAGCATTTTACAAAACTGTCTAAATCCTTAAAATTATGGTACATTGCTCTCTGAAATACCGACGCCACTGAGGCCAAACCGAAAGGCATTCTCTTATATTGGAATAACCCCTGCGGTGTCAGAAAAGCAGTGTAATGTTTTGAGTCTTCAGTCAAGGCAATTTGATGATACGCAGAACGAAAATCAAATGTAGAAAATACCTTGGCCCCTTCCAGCATACAGACAACTTCATTTATGTTTGGCAAAGGATGACAATCCACCACCAAATTCGCATTCAATGCTCTCAAGTCCACACAGAGTCTCAAACCTTTATCAGCTTTTCTTGCTAGAACAATGGGAGAAACCCATTCAGAAGACTCCACTTCTTCTATGATATCTTCCTCAATGAGATTTTGCAGTAGTAACTTAAGATCCTCCCTCACACACACAGGTACACCTCTCAACTTCTGCTTAACAGGAAGAGCTCCTTTCTTAAGTTTAATTTTATGAGTAAAATTGTTGAGTCTTCCTAACTTCCCTGAAAAAACTTTGGGAAAGGAGCTAACAATAACAGTGCTTTCATCATTATAATCCTTTTCCTCCTGTGCATGAGACACCAATAAAACAGGATCACAACTCCTAGGGTTGAGAATAATTCCTAGACTCCACTGGTCCTTCCAACCCAGCACGTTCACACCCTTGACAGCAACATACATTTTAATGTGAGCCAAACGTCCTTTAATTCTATGTCAACATCCTTATACCCTTCCATGTCAATTTTAGATCTGTCAAAAGCCCTAGCAACAATGTCTGGTTCCTTCAAGTCCTTGAGAGTGAAAACTCCTTTGAAACGGTCAAGGAAAAAATCCTTTGTAATAATGGTCCAGGGAGAACCGGAATCAGCCATAAGCTCTATCTCTAAATTCAAAATGTGTACCAAACATCTGGGTGGTTTAAAATCAACAGGACTCCTTCCACTATCTCTATCTTCAGTAATAGATAACATCATACCTCCTTCACATTCACTCACTCTGTCATTGACACCATCTTGATTGATATAAGAAACTTTACTCCTAGTAGAATTTCCAGCAGTATAACCTTTGGGATCTCTACAAACAATGGCAAAATGCCCACAACGCCCACACTTCTTACATTCTTTACCCAAAGCTGGACACTTAGGAAAAGAGGCACCATGGGTAGGACTCCCACACCTAAAACAATGAAACTCTTTGTCAGGTCTTTTAAACACTCTTTGTCCAACCCGTGAGGTCTCAGGCTTGACAGCACACACTTCGTCTTCTGCTCCTTTGTTATCCTTATGTATGGACTTCATCCACTTTTCAGATTGTTCCATTGCTTTAGCAGTACTTATAACATCTCCTAAATTAGGATCTCCCATAATCCAGAGACGTTCTTGAATTTTTTTACTCTTGACGTGGACAATAATCTGATCTCTGATCATTTCATCAGTTATAGGACCAAAACTGCAATTGACAGAAAGAGATCATAACGCTGTAAGAAAATCATCAAAAGTCTCACTCTCTTCTTGAGTCCTCGTATAAAATTTAAACCTGTTCAAGGCAACACTAGAAGAAGGTTTAAATCTGATTTCTATGCAAGCCATAGTATCTTCAAAAACATTTCTGTCTCCACTACCATCAGTTTGTGGAAGGGTTCTAAAAACAACTTGTCCTTCAAAGCCCAAGCAATGTCAAAAAATATTTTTTTTCCTTTCTGCAGACAGTCTCTCACCATCAATGGCCTTAAGATATGTTAAAAATTCCTCCTTCCACCTAGTCCAGGGTATAGGAGCTTCTCCTTTCGTTTGAAGAAATTTGGCAGGAGGCTCAAATTGCATGGTGACACAAACACAGGTAAAATACCAAAAGTTTAGTAGATAAAACAACACAAAAATGGTTAACACATTATTACTGCCCCAAAACTATATATAAGGGAAAAAAATATACACTTATATATATGTATGTATGTACTGCCCCAAAAAAAAAAATCTTACTTGGTAAAGACTTACCTGAAAAGTCTCATAAGTAGTACATATTGCCGTATCTTGCCTTATAAGAGCAAAAGTGAAGCTTGAATCCTTCCTCCACCAGAGATGTAGCTTTCAATCCAGCCAGTTTACGCGTGTAAAACAGGAAATGCGCAGCGTGTACCCTCAGCGCGTACCTTCAGTGCGTACAAGACAGGAAATACTGAATAAAGACGACCTAACGTGGAAGCGCAGAACGTCAATGCGCCATTGTTGCTGGTTGCAATGGTTACACATAAACGTCAGCACGCAATTGTAGGCAGAGTTGGATGGTCGCTGTGGTGACGCTAACAACACGCGTCAAGCAAGACGTCACAACGGTAGCATGAGCTGGAAGAAGCACATGCGCAAAGAAAGAAGGAAGGCGCGCGCCGTGTATATTCAAAGGAAAACACAAACGGCAGATCAAGTAACGGGCACTACGGGGCAAGTAATAATTGAAAAAAATATTACCAAATGTGTTGAATCTTCATTCGAGGCACTGTAGCAAAGTTCTCAGGCAGTAGAGATTGTAGGAAGATGTAGTCTTTATCCACAGAAATAATTTTTCACAAAATGTAGAAAACAAAGGGTTCTTTTTCCCTTTCCAGGAAGACAATCTGCTCCTGTGCTGGAAGATTGTGGCAAAAGTGTCTTCAATCGTCGCCAATTTTGTTGTGATGAGAATCACCAGGAAACGTTAATTATAAAAGTAAATGTTTACTCTTCGGGAGAACAGCACAGCACAACTGCTCTGGTCACAAAATCCAGAAATAACCCTTAGAATCAGAATGCTTGCCATGGCAACTAAGAACAACCAAGGGCTAGGGAAATAATTCTAAAGGAAACATATTAAAGAAACAGTACATGTACATGTAATAGGGAATATAACAGTTCCCTTCGTGTCCCACCACCCTGCCGCTTGCGAGTGGTAAAATATTAGTGGCTTGACCTCAGTTAAAAGGATCAATAACACTCCCTCACTGTAACCCATGGAAGATAAATAGATAGATAATAGAAAAGTCAGGCACCACAAACAGCCTCAAACACAAGATCCTGTTTGTGAGCGAGTAAGAGGAAGGATGATTGAAAGTCTTGAGACCTCTAATGGCCTCATTGTGAATTGAATTTCTGTTAATCCGGGGTGAGAGATATTAACAGGCATTGGCATTGTATCCTGAAGGTACCCTTCAGGATAGGAATAGGTCTCTTAATCAGCTAATTCCTTTTAAACCTCACCATAGTCATAGAACTACACTCTCTGAACCTTGGTTTACCAAAACTCTCGGCTCCAAAAACAAAAATGCTGCAGGCTTGAAAGAAAATGGAGGATTAATTATGATCCCATAGAAAAAGAAATTTGTATCCAATCTCTTCAAACTTAAAAAAAGACATGTTACATAAAGTCAAAAAAATATGTTAATTCACACATAAAATTGAATCAGCCAAACATACCTCTAAGGAACTTTTCACAACAATTAAGAAACTGGTAAAATTGACTGAAATTAAAAATAATATGGTTAGTCAACAGTTTGTCAATAGTTTGGCCACTTTCTTCTAAGATAAGTTTATGGGAGTATTTGACTCCTTTTTAGCCAGCACAAACTCACCTCACTCAGCAGCTAATGATCATGCCACTATAATGACTTCTGCTACGGCTTGCAGTCTCACTAGAGACTTTCCCCATGAATTGGCATCATAGCGTGCTGCCTCTTCAATTATCACCACGAGTTCTGATACAATGGCTATTTAAAGCTAACCAGAAATGGAGTCCTTCACATTTCTTACTTTCTTTTCTCCTCTTACCATTGACTAAACTTTGAGATTGTTAAAGACCATTTTATCGGGTACCTCCAATGATTCCTGTCCCCCAAAGATAATGCACTTACTTCCTGAAATAACAGCCACACTTCTTACTGACATCTTTAACAAGATGCTCAGTGTTGGCTACTTTCCAACTGAATGGAGGAAAGCTTCTATTCTCCCATTGATTAAAAACCCTAATCTGGACCCTATAGACTCTAACAACTACCGCCCAATTGTGCGACTTCCATTCCCAGCAAAAATTATTGAAAAAGCAGTTAATATAGAACTTACCTCTTTCATCAACTACAAAAACCTACTAAATGAAACCCAATATGGCTTTCGAAGCCATCACAGTTCTAAACTAGCACTCATCACAGCCTCCGAGGAAATCAGTCAAACCCTTGATGCTAGAGGGAATGCTGTACTGATTTTACTAGATCTTTCAGTGGCATTCGATACGGTCAACCATACACTCCTCATAGACTGCCTCACTTCCTTAGGTATCAGAGGCAATGTGCTCTCCCTCCTAAAATCCTTTCCCTCGGGATGAGAGCTGGTAGTTGCTTTGGATGGTTTCAGCTCACCCCCTTTTTCTTTGCCTTGTGGAGTCCCACAGGACTCAGCTCTGAGTCCCACCTTCTTTAATCTTTATGTGACTCCACTGGTGACTTTGAATAGATCATATGGCTGTATGCTTGTGTCCTATGCAGAAGACACCCAAATTGTGGTGTCAGTGGCTAGCAACCCAAAGGTTAATGCCACCAGATTTTATAACTGTATCCTGCACATAGGGAGTTTGATGAGTAAAAACTCCCTAAAACCAAGGGGCATATTATCAAGAACGGCGTTAAAAATTATCGCCGGTTTAGCGGCAGAAAACTGCCGCTAAAGCGGCGATAATGGGCTTGATAATATGCCCTTGAGAATTCCAATAGAAGTCCATGTTCTGGTGTGAACATGGGCTTCTATTGGAATTCTCCAGGACATATTATCAAGCCCATTATCGCCGCTTTAGCAGCAGTTTTCTGCCGCTAAACCGGCGATAATTTTAACGCCGTTCTTGATAATATGCCCCTAAATTCCTCTAAAATGGAAGTCATGATATTTGGTAGGAACTCTTCATTTTGGTCTCCGAGATGGTGGCCCCAGGAGCTTGGCACCCTCCTGATCCCAGTTGCAAACGTTAAAACCTTGGGGATTTTTTTGACAATTTGTTGTTTGAGGGTCAGATTAATCATATGATGTCGGCCTCTTTTTTCATGCTGAAATTGCTCAGGAAAGTTCTCCCGTTTATTCCGGCGGAACTGCAGAAAACTGCGGTGCCCGCTCTCATTGTATTAAAGCCAGACTACTGCAATGCCCTTTTCATGAATATTCAGAAAAGATTTCTGAAAAAGTTACAGACTATTCGGAATGCGACTTCCTGGCTACTGCAGGGTATCCCTAAATACAAATCAGTACCGCAATCTCTAAAAAAGCTGCACTGGCTTCTGATCAGGAAGCGCAATGATTTTAAGACACTATGGGGCATATGTACAAGCCCCTATCGCCACGGGAACGTCACTTTTTGTGACGTTCCCGTGGCGATAGGGGCCTTGCCTTATGTACAAGGCAGCGTTAAGCCACTTAACGTGGCTTAACGCTGCCTTGTACATAAGGCACCCTTTCACGCTATGTTTAGCGTGAAAGGGGCGTGCAGTGGGTGTTGCGGTGGGCGTTCCACCGCAACACCCATTGTATTTGACGCTGCCCCCTATGTACAAGGGTGGCGTACATAGGAGGCAGCGCCAAAATTAAGACCAGGAAAATCCTGGTCTTAAGTTGGCGAAACGAGGAGAAATGCATTATTTCTCCTCGTTTTTGCTTTTTCCATGTGTGCTGCCTTGTGCAGCACACATGGAAAAAGCAAATGCCATTGTTTGTTTATGTACAGGAAGGTGTCCCTTCCTGTACATAAACAAACCTTTAAAAATGCCATTTTGTAACTTTCATGCGTGCTGCATGAAGCAGCACACATGAAAGTTACAAAATGGCATTTTAGGATTGTTTATGTGCAGGAAGGGACACCTTCCCACACATAACCAATCCTCCCCTGCACTCAGACACCCTTGCACTCTGGTGCATGGGTGCCTGTGTTGGCGCTAAGTTGTTAAACTTAGCGCTGTCGCAGGGGGAAACCCAAGGCTGCACCACATTCTTGTAAATATGGTGCAGCCTTGCGTTTCCGAAGTGGCGGAGCGTGTCGTTAAGCCCAGGAGGCTAACGACACGCTCCGCCACTTCATTGTACATATCCCCCTATGTATCGCACTTAAGTCCCTACGTAACACAGGCCCTAAATATGTTAAACTACATTTTTTTTGCTACACTCTGGCTAGACTTCTGCGATCTGCTTCCTTCCTAATTTTAAAAGGTCCTCCTGGACATTTTGTAGTCTGCACTGCCGGACTATGAAACTCTTTGCCCCTCAACTTTAAAAGAACTACTGATCTATTGGCCTTTAGAAAAACATTTAAAAGTTTGCTCTTCAACCAAAACAAATGTTGATCTATCATTCACAATCCTTTTATAAGTAGTTTGCTTTCTTCTTTTTGGGCCAGTGCCTAGACACCCTCAAGTAGTAGAGCTCTTTAAAAATCTTTTTTTCATTTCATTCAATTTTCTTATAAAATAATTCCTCATTTCTTTCCAGAGTTTCACTGACACATTTTAGCTGCTTTCAGCAGCCAAAGCTTCCAGGTGAATCACTGGATCAATAGAGTTACCGGGAATCTCAAATTTATGCTTGGGCCAATAATTTCCATTACCTGCCCCATCAGAATTACAAGGGCACTCATATTGAGGCCATAAATGTTCTTTTTTCCTTAAAAGGGAAATTAACACAACAGTAGTGGACACTAACAATGTGTGCTAACATACATGATAACGTTTTAGAGGAAGGCAGAAGGGTTGACCAATAGTTAACTAGCTGCCTGAAGACCGAAGGGGGCATTCTGAGATGGAGGCAAGGTCAGCATCTCAAATGACTCAGTGCAGATAACAGGAGAATGATTAGTTTGCTAAAAATCTATCTTGAAGACATAGGTAGTCTAGGTAATAGGTACAAAGGAGATATCACATTTAGCTAGGTAAGTCATACTGATAACAAGTAATTTAGTATAAGCTGAGGAACTTCATTTAGTTATCACCAACAGCTCAACTGAGGATTAGTTTTGAAGACTAGAAAGCCATCTTTCATACAGGAGACTACAGTGAAATTCCAGCTTATGGAGATTCTGTTTTTGAAATTATTCATGTCAAAGAAATTAACTTTTGAATCAGTTTCTTCTTTATTTATTAGGTAGGAAGTCCAATCTGCATAGGTTTTGTACATTGCTGGCTCAACAATCGAGTTATCAAACATTTTCTAAACTAGAAAATAAACTAGTATTCACCAATACCTTTGGCACACTTTTATCTGAAATGATGTAACTACTGCAACAGTCATCCATCAAGATCACCTGAAACGTATACATGCAGCTTGTGAATACTTTGTCACTCAGTAGAATGTAATGTCCATGTATCACCTCTGGTGCTCACAGTTATCTCTCAGAGTGAAGTTATTCTTGCAGCACACAATACCTCTTGCATGGGTCCTAGGAGATAGTTGTCCTGAAATCTGTAATCCTGTCCAACATTGTAGCAGATGAACAGTGTTTGTACAGTAAAGATTCTGAACTTTCTGTTCTTATCTACTTGCTAGCATAATGCATTCCACACATTGTTGTTCTTTGCCTTGCTGCTCTGCTAACGGTGAGGTCATTAGAATGGTGGAGTGTTTGTGCTTGAAGTAGGTGAGTCAGTTGGAGTGTATGGGCTGAGCAGCAAGAAAGTTGCTCCTGGTGGGTCATTACATGGAACTTACTATCTTCCTGTAACCTGAAACTGAAGCTCTAACTTGAAGAATAAATCTATAACCTATATATACATGACATGTCTAGGTGGCATACTTTGTTTTAACATCTTCCATCAAATTTTAAATTCTCACAAGCAGTTTCATTTTTCAGAAATCCACAAAAATATTGATATTCTTATTTATTGTGCACTAACCACATTTCTTCTGTTGAGATACCTGCCCTCTGGCATGCCGAATGAGGAAAAAACAAGAAGGCCTGATGAGAGTGGCAGGAAGAATTTCTGGAGAATGAAAGGTAAGTCCTCCCTTAAGTATTCCCTATGCTCTGTGCGAATCAGGAAGACGCCCTCAAGCGGGACCCCAAGAGGGTACTGCTTCCAAACAAGATGTGCTGAAGGGCACGCATGTATGCAATGATGTGTGCAATTCAAATAGGATGCAATGAAGTGTGCAATTTAAATAGGAAGACCAGACATTATGATTGGTAATCGCAGAAGATCTGTATATCTTACAAGATTTCCGACATCACAACTTAGAAAAGGCCTAGTCCACATGTCACAGATATTTATGGGTATACAACTTTAGATTCTGCTGATGTTAGGCTCTCTACTGCCCTATAGCCCAAGAGCAGGGATCAGATTGATAATATGTTATGTGCTATAAGGGGTAGCTGTGAGAAAGGGTGGGTGATAATCTGTCATGACTGATGACGACTCTGGCAACATTGATGTTACTGGATATGAGCTAAAGCCTGGATTATGATGCATATCCATGCTAGAATGTGTATTCTGAAGTATATCTGTGCCACAGCTTAAAACAGATATATGTGACACCTTCATGCAGGCATTCTAGGTTGTAGAACGTGAATGTTGTAAATGGAATGTATTTTATGAATGTGGGGCAGCTGGAGAGCTATACTGGGGATATTGCATGCCCATTTCCTGCTGCTTTTTAATACTTATATTTTAAATAGATACAATTACTTTTAATACTCCCTCTCTTCAGTTCTTCAGTATGCTTATCCTATGTATTTTAACTATGTAATAAGAGTGCAGTAGGCACAGAATGTTTACTTTTAACTTACTAAACTATGTAGATTAGTCTTCAAGATAGAAAGCAGAATTACAGCTCAGATAAACCCATCCTGATCTTAGCTCACAAGATGGACTGTGGCAAATTAGAATCCTTTGGTCATTACTTTGAACTCAGAAGTGTGTTTTGTTCCTTGAATGGAAGTAGATAAGGAACAATTGGGTTGAAGTACCTCTTGTATGTGGCATAAAAAATAGTAATCTGTCCTCTGTATTTTACCTCGGCGATTCACTGTTGACATTCTCCCTCCCAGTTTAATCAGAGAATCCAGATTGATACTACAAACCTAGTACAGGATAAGGATTGCAGCTTCCTGCAGGGGTTCTTTGACCTAATGTTTGCTTGGTAGAGGGGATCAAGAATCAACACTACTTAGTACCCAGAGAAGATGTAATTAATTTCTTCTTGTGTATGTGCTCTTCCTTAACAATGCTAAATAGTACTGATGACAATGGAAAGCTTCAATTCCTATTTTCTCTGTGCTTATGATGTATGTTCCAGAACATCAAATCTAATCAGGCTATAGTTGGCTCTAGCTTCCAGTAGCAGCAGGCATGCATTGATATTTTGTAAAGAGTTTAACATGGTGATCTTTGACTGTATCCTCAAGAGCTCACAATCTAATTGCCTCCATTTCTGAACTCCCACTAGCATGCCTGGGCACACTTCCTATTTCTCCTCTATAATGGCTTTCCACTTCCATCTCCTGGTGAATCAATATAGATTGCATCTTGTAGTTTCTCTCTAAAAACTGTGTCTCTGAATGTTGTCAAGTTAGATCACTGTCTCAGCAATTTGGGATAGGGCTTATTGACTGTAGGTTATACAATACTAGTAAATGTTCTGATATCAGCATACTCTGGTACTTGATCCTCTTGATCTTATGTGATGCTTCTTCCCCTATGAAAAGCTTGTCAATTGTGGTGGTGGACTATGGAGAAGATGTTGGGAGTAAAAAGAGTAATACATATTTTTAGGGTTCTACAAGTGCCTTGCATCTACTTACCTGAAATTCTGCATCACCTCTGCAAGCTGATTCAAAGCCAACGATATGGGCTTCATGTGTGGTTTCAATCTGTTCAGCTGCAAGTCTAGTATTCAGTTGAAGTTTCCTGCCCGCAACATCATGTCACTTCTTATGGGCCGCAAACACCCATCACTTAAGGGAAATAAATGGACTTTGACTGTACTATGGAAATACTGGCGCCCAGATATAGTCGTCTGCCATTGGACAGTGTTGTTGACACCATAGAACCATTGAACATAGATAGGTGTACTTAATCTTACTGCCTTACCAAACCGTTGGGCGCCATGTAGTGTAGCTCCTATTTCCCTAATAGGCTCTGCGCATTGGAATAATATATCCTATAGGTTTGACATAGGACTAAGGTCAGTATGTCCCTATCGAGTATATTAAACTTAATTACTTGTGCCAGCTAGCTCAGAGGCCACTAGAAACTCCTTGACAACAAGAAGGGAGTAGTTTCTGGCAGCCGAAAAACATGACCACTGTGTTTCCCTTTAGAATCAGAACGTGTCCCAGAGTCGTGGAAACAATAGATAACTATTTCACTCAGCTCAGTCGTGCATGCTTAGTTTTCTCCAAGTTACACAGAAAGAAATAGACGGGCGTTTCAATAAAGGATTTATTGAACAGTCTTGTTTCTGGTGTAAGTTAAATGTGCTGTTACGATCACAAGACAGTATGCGAGATAAATAATGTACAGGGTGAGCAGTAGAAATAAATAATACTGCGATAGCATTATCTTTTAGTACATATGCATTTACATAAATAACACAGACTAAAAATGCGAGTACTCATACGATGCGTGCTAAGCTAATTCTACCCCAATGTACCTAATCCTGACCTAGGTGTAGGAAGAGGGAAGAAGTAGGTGAAGTATTCCTTACTATGGTATACTAAGAGTATGTTAAGTCTAGTATGCCTAGTATGCCAAGAGTCCCTCTAGGTTCTAGTCAGCTCCATACCTGAAGAATGAGAGAGGTAGGAATCTCTTTGCCAGACTCTAACTCCAACACCCCGCAAGGGAAGTCAGATCACTGGAAGCTGGGCTCTCTGCGTGCAGGGAATGGCAGCGTCTTCTCAGTGCGTCAGGCCGGGAAACGGGCTCCTCTGAAGTCGAGGTCTCTTCTGTTTTACAGGGGCTAGGGAAGGTATATTTATACCTGAGAGCACCTAAGAATGTTAGCATTGACATGAGTTGGACAGCGAAAGACGTCATGGATGAACCCCCTAAGGAATAATGGTTCATGCATAATGTATGAGTCCTTGAAGAAATCAATAGTCCTGGACTAGGGAAACTCCCGCAGCCTAAGGGTCTGTTCTTCATGAACTCGTTGTGACGTTAGGGTGGACGGATGTCAGAGACCATGCCTGTATTTGGAGTGCATGGTTTAATGCCTAAATAAGGGCTGGGATTTTATGCCTATATAAGGGCAGGGCGAGTTGTGCCTATATAAGGACATGATACTGGAAAGCCCGTTTATGGATACCCTAAGAGGAATACAACACCCACTCCTCTTTCGTGTGTACGATAATACTAAAATGCTAAACATTTAAAATGCTAAACATTAAAATGGAGTACCGCATATTTCTAAAATTTTTCATGAAACCATTTAAAAAAGGCATTTAAAAAACCTATTAGAATGCAAAAGGTACTGTACATTTGAAGCATTGCTTTTCATTACAGGCATAAAGTTCGAAAATAAATGCAATTGGAATGAAATAAGCAGTAATATTTACATTTGACAAAAAATGATCGATAAGTTTCTCAAAAAATCAGTCATTTCATGTCATGAAAATTAATGAACTGTTTTAGACACACAAGATGACTAAGTGTCCGTGGAAGTACCTTGAAGTCTGTATTATAAGGCTAGTTCTACTTTAAGCAGATCGATGTGCCATTTTCGTTAAAAAAAAAAAATGGGAAAAAGTTCAATTTTGGTAGAGTTCCAAGTTGTTTAAAAAATGAAGGCCAAATTGTCACTGCATCATGCCGAATCAGAGTTAGTTCACGGGTCTGGTGTAAACATGAGATCATCTATTTCAATAGGCAAAACATCATCCACTGTTGTTGGTGTCAGTTGGAACACCTCGTGTAGCAGATTAATTGCACAGAGATGGGAAGCATTGCTTCCAGCATAGGTTGCCTCAGCAATGTTCGCGTCCGTTGTTACCTGTGTGCCTGGAGTTCTTTCTCGTACCTCAGCAGCAACCAGAAGCGTCTGTGAGATCTCAATGAATGCTGACATCAGGATAGGAAGCCTCTGGGGACAACACAGAGCATGGGCCGTTATCGGGTCCAGCAGAGTATCGACATCCGTTGGCGTTGCTGATGGAAATGTTAGACAGGTGTCCAACACGCATTCTTCACCACATAGCAGGCATCGTAGAACAGGTAAGATGCAATCTTGCCAGATTGGTCTGAATGACAGGAACCAAGTTGTATTAAGGTCCCGTAGACGAGTCATGCCCAAAAGCTTTACTATTTGCTCACGGCACTTTCGTTCAAGGAGAGCTTTCTCCAGTTCGCTCGGAGTGATGTCTGCGAATAGGCTGGCCATAGCGCAATAGCAGGAAGAGAAATAGAATTCCGGCAACAAGTGCTAGAATTAATGGTATGCCACCAAACTCCGAATGTGCAAAGTTCGGGATGATTCCGAGTATTGCCTGGAAAGGTGCTAACAGACCTGAGCAGATGCTCTTAAATACATGTACAATTCCGGTTGTATCAGACATGTTAAAGATACGTGATATCATTTCCACGAAATGTATAGGGCAGTTTGTACGTATTAAAGTCTGTATCTCAGCCGAAGTCCTTGCTATTTGTAGATCATAGGTTTCTTTGGCCGAGGTCAAAGGCACTGTTTGCTGTAAAAGCATGGCTTTCATTCTGCTTAGAGTATCAAATCTTATAAAAGAGACGTTCAGCGAAGGCCATAGAGGTGACTCCCTGACTGTGTCTATTGGGGGAAACAATACTTACATACAGCAAGTGACCCTGGAGTTGACCATTACTAGATATGGGATGCCTGGCAGCATTCCGCAGCAGCTCTGATCATTCAACATGAGGTAACTCCCATTAGAAAGTTGTCCAAACGTTGGATTAATCACAGCAGCTGGAGTACCCTGCTGATGGCAAGACAAATTTTCCACTGAACCATTACAAGCCCCGTGCAAGGAAATGTCTTGACATATAAGTGAACCACTCAGTGCAAGTTTACAGTTTGAACCGCTCAAAAACACTCCAACATCTATATGTATACGGTAAATCCCAAGATGTCTTAATGTATTCCTTACCCAACCTTTCATATTTGCCTGCTTGCATTTGTCTGAGGCAATACTGAAACTGAAAAGTACTCACAGGTAATGTTATTTTGCCATGAATAAGCCATTCTGTAGCTGGTTTTTCTGCCACAGTGAATGGTAACTTCTCCAATTTTTCAATGCGTAGCACTGTATACTTTGCTCCTCTTTGTGCCAGTTCGATCTGTTTATCAGTGAGATTGTATTCTGCAAACAGAGCCGTTGTGTTGATGAAACGCCAAGGCACATAGCCCGCTCGCAAAGATTGCAGCGTCCAGCTTTATATCATAATAGAACGTATTTGAGATTGGCCTTGTTGTAACATCGCCAAATCTTGTTCTAGAATGTCGATAGCAGAGGATACAATGCCATCCAATGAATATATTCTGGAGGACAAAGTTGTTAACCCATTGTCGACTACAGAGAGTGTTTTCTCTAAATTAATACGATCAAGTTCACGTATTCGTTCTGCGGCCTCTATCTGTGATACTTTCCAAGCTTCATTATAAGCAGCATAAATGCCGGCATATATGAAACGTTTTTGACTTGGTCCAAGCAAGAATTCCCTAAGGTCTGCGTCCTTTTTAAGTAAGGTTAAATGTTGTTTCACATCCTGTAGTGTAGACTTATGCAGCCAATCGAGGCATAATTTACCTACACTGTATGTTGTTACTACCCCCTAATGTTGTCTTTGGACGTATCTTGGGTCTGGCCTATGAATAGTAAAGCCCTGACTTTTATTCAGGAATCTTTCTTGACAGTTATTCGTGTCTGTGGGCCAGATCAACCATTTTTTCCAAGTAGGATTAGATCTGTTGAGTTGTAGTATATCGTCAACTGTCACCACTGCCTTTGTATTATTATCACTGGCAGGTTTTGGTACAGAAGGTGTGTTCATCTCTTTTATCTTGGCTAATCCAAGACAAGATGTTTGTTGGATAGTTTCATTCAAAAACATTATTTGTTCTGGGATGATGCAGGCTCTAAATAAAGCTTCTATCCCCTGCACTTGCCAATCTTTAGTACCCAACACAGTTTTTGTGTCAATTGTGTCTTTCCAAAAGTCGAAACCCTGTCTAGACAGTTGGGCATTAAATAATGCAGAATAAATCTGTTTTGTATTTGTTAACATAATTTTCAGTCCTGTCTTGTTTACATTTTTATAGTAAAACATTTCTGGATCAGATTTATTGTATCCTGAAAAATATGGAAACTTATTAGCAAATGTTTTTGAACTACCTTTTGGTGGTGTAGGACAATGTTCCCATTGGTTAAACATAAACACATTCCTTGGATATGCAGATTTATGCAAATAATGATGGCCATAGTGATTAAAACAATACATTTGTTCATAGTCTGATGAACCCTCTAAATATTCATGTTTAGAAAATGCAGCAGATTTTTCTAGGTCAAACATTATATCGTTTACAGTCGCAAAGTCCCAATCATCTGAATAGGTACTGGACGTAATTAGATCACTTAGTGAAATTTTAAACAAATGTGGAATGTTCAATTGTTCATTCGGGCCGAAGATATCATAATCTGTTTTGTCCCACACTATAACATCCTGTATAGGAACAGCTGTGATGTTCACTGATGATAAGTCTCTTGCTTCACGATGGGAAGATTTATGAGGTTTCAAAAGTACGTTTACTTCTTTTTCTTCAGTGTTCACATGGATGTATCTGCCACTTATAAGCACGCTTACAGTTGTTACCAAAGCTAGCCAGAGCAGGAAAACAAAAAGTCCAGATGTAATCCAGAGTTCAATCCATGGAGAAACCAAATAAGTCTTTTTCATAAATTGAAGAAAGTCTTGTACTTGCTGCTTGAATTTCAATGACACTGGCGTAGTTTCAGGTTCGCTCGGATCTTCTGAGAACGTATCAAAGTTAATGAAATAGCCAGAAGCAGTTCTGTCAATTGTTGGAATTGCATCAGGATTTGTAGAAATCACTGGAACCAGTTCATCACTTGTCACGTTGGTGTAGACAGGTGTATTTGGACGAACTGTTACTTGGTGTTCAAGAAGGATGAGTTCCATAGCGTTGTTGCATAGTCCTCCGTCTGTTCCAGCTGAATTCTCGATAGTTATCAGTCTTTCAGTCTGAACCTCTTGGATAGTAGCGAGAGGAGTGCGTCTGCTACTAGGTCGGAGTCCACGAGGCCTACTATTTAGTATTGGCCACATACTGTGGTTTGATGAGGTCGATGGACACAAATCTTTTCTCCTTTCTTCCAGCAAGGGGCGGCAGAAGTACTGTTCTTGTTCCTTGAACTGCTAGGACAGGTACTGGTTGTCTGTAAGAAGGTCCAAATTCCTTCTTGACTGCAATTTTTTCTCTGACTAGATCCCCAACTTTTGGAATCCAGACAGGCCTTGCTGGGACAGCCGGTTGATCCCCAGTGGTGGTTGACTGTAGGAATACGTTGCTTTGTTTCGTTCTTAATTTGCTTAAGTCCTGTAAAACAGTCAAACGATCTTTGATATCAAAGGGTTTATTTTCCACCACTGTGCCTACGTGTTCAAGGTCTGGTACCCACATTCTTGTCCCAAATAGGATCTCATATGGAGTGACCCCCCCTAGAGAACTTCTTGGCAGATTGTTCATTGCGAGCTGTATGCCATTAAGGTGTTTGACCCACCCATCACCCGAACCTAATACCCTAGCTGTTATAGACTGCTTTATGTCCCGGTTTTTCCTTTCCACAACCGAATTTCCCTCAGGATGGAATGGAGAGGAGTACCGCAATGCAACGCCCAGACTGGCCATGGCTTCTTTGTAAGCCCTAGAGCTAAACGCAGGACCCTGGTCAGAATGTAGCGTGCCTATTGCGTATGTGCCGATAAAGACTCGCAAATCTTTTATAACAGTTCGCGCGTCAGCCGAGCGCTGAGGCCATAACCATAGGAACCTAGATTCAGTATTTGCGGGAATGCCTTTGTCCAGTAGGACGCAGGCGCGTAGATAGTCGAATGCTGTCTAACAGTGGTGTCTGTACTGGGCTGCCGCATTCGCAGCATGGTGTCTGGTGGCTCTCTCGCTGTAATTTACAGTATAAGCAGTTGTTGATGAATATGTGAATTTCTGTATTCATC
Source organism: Calotriton arnoldi (assembly GCA_963921515.1). NCBI lineage: Eukaryota > Metazoa > Chordata > Amphibia > Caudata > Salamandridae > Calotriton > Calotriton arnoldi. The sequence continues at coordinate 940,972 of CAWUFW010007239.1, read as the reverse complement.
CCAGGCCACCAGTACATCTCTTTTAACGTCAAAATTGTTTTAGAGATCCCTTGATGTGACAGACCCTCCCCCAAATGTGTTTCATAAATCAAGGCTGCTCTGCGTTCCATGTTTGGAATTACCCTATCCCCCACTCCAGGGATTCGAGCAAAAGGAACGTTGTTCGCATCAATTACATAAGAGTACTTGAGTGGAAACTTTTTTGGTAACGCTGCACTGCTGCCTTTGCTTGATGCATTGACAGCCAACATTATCTCACCGTCTATTTTTGTTTTTGAACGAGTGATCGCAGCTACGGAAGCCGTTTGCACAGCCCCCTTTGCGGCTTCATCAGCCAATGAATTCCCTGCAACGTGAACGCCATCACGTTGATGACTCAGTGTGTGTATCACGTGAGCCTTTGGTAGTTCGTTTTTCAACTGAACTACTTGTTCCCAAAGCAATTTGTGCTTTATTGTGCCACCTTTCGCATTTTTTAAACCATTTTCAAGCCAGTTTTGTATATAGTCATTATACGACTGAACACAGTAAAAGGAATCGCACACTATTAGTGTGGGGAATTCTCGATCTGTACTTTCAAGTGCCAGTTTGAATGCTTGTAGTTCAGCTCGCTGAGCTGTACAATCCCCTAGAGATTGTGTTTTAGTGACCATAGGTCTGAAGATGCCATCTCGCATGCGTCCTTTAACGATAGCACACGCTGCACTGTAAGCTTGCTTACCCCTATTGCGGGTTGTGCGGATCCGTCAGTGTAAATTATAAATTCGTACTGATCAAGAGGCAGAATTTCAGTAGGCAGAGGACATTCTTGTTCATATTGTAGGAATGCTTGTGTTTTTAAATCTGGATCAAAAACATATTCAACATCTGTTGCAGCAAGAGAATTAACCCATTGTATCCATCTTGGATGTAATGCTTTAGCATTTGGAATGCTCGCTTTTGTGACCGCTTCTAAAGCCGGTACTGGGGTTACGACAATAATGCGTTTCCCTTGGGCTAAGGCTCTTTCTTTTGCTACAGCGGTTTGAACTGCTGTCAGAATTTTTTCAGTTGAACTGAAGCGCATTTCCGCTTGTGTGTACAAATGGAATTTGTATGCAATTGGGATTTTGTCACCCTCATTGAAGGTTAAGTAGGTGAATCCACATTGACCCGAAATTATTCGGATCACCAAATTTCGTTGACTTACACGTGTTTGTAAGTGATTTGTTGCTAACATGTTAGCCTGGAGTGAACGTAAAATTTCTGTGTGGTCCTGTGTCCAGTTTTTGATTGAAAAATCATGTTTGATTAATGCATAGAGAGGTTTAACCCTTTCTGCATAATTTAGAATGTATGTTCTTCCAAAATTTAGGAAACCCAGGATGGATTGTAAGTTTTTAGCGTTTTTGGAGGTTGGAGCAGCGCACACTTTTCTAAAAGTTAGCTGCCAAGCTCTTGCCTTCACTTGAAAGCTCATATCCTAAAAATAGGACATTGAGATGGGCAATTCTGGACTTTTTAAAGTTGAACTTGTAACCCTCAGAGGCGAATCCCAGTATAATGGTGCTCACCCTGTTCAAGTGTTTTTCCAGGTCATCCTCTGTCAGATATATGTCATCGACATAGGACAATGCCTCATTGTCATAAATTTGTAGTAACTCCGTTACCCTCGCTGAGAATAAACCTGGGCTATTTTTGAACCCTTGTGGGAGTCGACAAAAGTGACGCTGGGTCCCCATTATGGAGAATGCTGTTAAGTACCTGCTTTCAGGTGCTTTGTTTTGACAAAAGAAACCATTTGAGATGTCTAATGTGGTTTTATATTTTTTACGCACAATGTTATTCATTAATGCTGTGCTATGTGCATTTTGCACTGCAAAAGTTTTAGAACAAGTGTTTAGGTGTCTGTAATCCAAAACTAGACGATATGTATTGTCTGGTTTGGAGACAGGAAACAAAGGATTGTTCATTGAGGAGGTGCATGTTTCAATCACCCCTTGGTATTCAAGTTGATCTAAGATCTCCCTGACCTGTTTTTTAGCTTCTTGCTTTATTGGGTACTGCCGTTGTGCAGTTGGTTCATGTTTCAGATGTATTTTATGGTGAGGTGAGTCCTCATCCCATCCTACATGATTTTTATATAATGCTGGGGCCTGGGCTACTGCCCATTTCCTGGCATATGTATATTTTAGATGTATAGGAATATGGTTGGAGAAGGCAGGCATAATAATGTCCTCGCCATGTGGGCACTCCCTGACAAATTGTGGTGGCCAGTCCTTTTCTGCTAGAAGTATGTCATAGCCTCTTGATAGTCTTTCCCAAAAAGTGCTTTCACCTGTCTAGGTTTGTCTCCCTCCATCCGGAGTGTTATGTCATATAACTTTTGTGGAGTACTAACCCTGGTGTCTACAGTCTCTACTGTGATGTACTCATTCAAGTCCACTATCTCCAGAAGTTCCTTCACGGTCTGGCGAACTATTGTGACTTCTGCTGCACTGTCCAGCATTGTCTGAGCCCATTCTCCGTTCTTGAGTTGTGTTCTCAGTATTCTCGGCATGTCTGATCTTCAGACCTGCTACCTTCTTTTCGGAGAATTGAGGTTTTACTTTGGTTTTTGATGCGTGTTTGTTTCCTTTCGAATTCACGTGTTCTTCTTTATGTTCTGATCGTCCTCTTCTTTCCGAAGTCTGTGATGAGATCTGAAAGGGACGAGAGGAACGTGTATCAGTATCTTTATACCTGTCAGGTTTTCTCAAATTATCCCTATTCCTGAGGTTATACCTCCTTTCAGAGGGCTCCTTTTGAGGAGACCTACCTCGGGATTGAGAACGTTTCTCTTTTGAATTTTGTTTATTAGTCTCCCACTTCTTTTTAGAAGATGTAGGAGTTTGTTTAACAGAGTCCTTCTCAGGACTTTCAGATAGTTTTGGTTTCAGTGGTCTTCCACCCAAACTATCTCTGCCTAATTCTGCATAAGATTGTTCTATTATTCTGGGTAGCTCAGTTTGATGTTCTGTAACATCGAATTCCCTCAATTTTTGGCGGATCGCCACTGCTGCTGCCTCCCCTTTAATATTAGACAATATTATTGTTGAGACCTGGTCGAAATTTTTCAGTAATTTCATACCTAAATTTAGAGCAGGCTCTGCCCCGTATTCGTTTTGAATTTGTTTTAGGACATCAGGTATTACCGCAATTGATGGAATACCATGTGTTTTAGTATAGATGGCAGCAAAGACTGAGCCCCAAGTGGTGCAGTCTTCCAGTTGTGGTGTGATCCCCATCGGTAAACTGATTGTTAGGATTCTGTGTTCCTCATGCGGGCTAGTATTTGGAAATACTGCTTCAATTTGAGTAATTTTTTGAGCTATCCAAAATGGAATTTGCTCACGTTTTGTGGGCATTTTACCCATGACTGCGTTTAGAGTCTGTGGTGTAATTTTTAGTGTATTCCCCTGTTGGGGAGTTGGATTTGGATATGTCAATGGTGGTCGGACTGTAAAAGTCCGCCTGACATATTGGACCAATTGTCTGTAAATTTTTATTAACTCTGTGAGTTGAGTACGTAACTCCTCATCTGACATCTCTTCAATGTCCGGATGAGTTGTGTAGCCGGCTAAAATCGGCCATGTTGCTCCTGGTCTACCTAGTGGACCGAGCCTGGTAATGTTTTTGTGATGTTTTAGGGCGCCTTTAAACCAGAGCTGATGCTCTTGGTATGTTAATGGAATTTCTATATCCTCAAAAAGACTGTATTCCTCAGGTGGTTCATCTTCTTTGTAGAAGTGAAACATGTGTGTTACTGAATTGGATTCAGGAAATATTACCCATGAATAGAATACCTCTGTCTGAAAGGATTCATGTGCCTCTATCACGAAAACTGCTCTACCGCCTCTTGGTGGTAGGCCATGTTTCATAAGTTTTAGAGTGATGGCTCTTCTTAAGTTTTGATGGATGTGTATAACACCCTCCTCGGTTTCATTTAAACCGGTAAAGTTAAAAACTGCTGCTAGGGCTGGATCAGCCACAGTTACACCGTCTCCGGTTTCATTGTCGGAGCCAGGCATTTTCTTGTTTGAAAAATGTAGAACAAGTTTCAAGGAAACAAAGATAAGGTGCACAATATTGTGGAACACTGTATCCTTCAACGTTGAGCAAACCAAACAGCTAATATTTAGGGTACTGCCCTATGTAGCCGTGGTGGATACCTAACCCTGCCCACTCCAGACATCTTTTGGAGTATATGGGTAGGGGTCTTGAGAGAAAAAGCACGGCTGAGTTACTCAGTATCTAACATTGAATTACTGCCTTACCAAACCGTTGGGCGCCATGTAGTGTAGCTCCTATTTCCCTAATAGGCTCTGCGCATTGGAATAATATATCCTATAGGTTTGACATAGGACTAAGGTCAGTATGTCCCTATCGAGTATATTAAACTTAATTACTTGTGCCAGCTAGCTCAGAGGCCACTAGAAACTCCTTGACAACAAGAAGGGAGTAGTTTCTGGCAGCCGAAAAACATGACCACTGTGTTTCCCTTTAGAATCAGAACGTGTCCCAGAGTCGTGGAAACAATAGATAACTATTTCACTCAGCTCAGTCGTGCATGCTTAGTTTTCTCCAAGTTACACAGAAAGAAATAGACGGGCGTTTCAATAAAGGATTTATTGAACAGTCTTGTTTCTGGTGTAAGTTAAATGTGCTGTTACGATCACAAGACAGTATGCGAGATAAATAATGTACAGGGTGAGCAGTAGAAATAAATAATACTGCGATAGCATTATCTTTTAGTACATATGCATTTACATAAATAACACAGACTAAAAATGCGAGTACTCATACGATGCGTGCTAAGCTAATTCTACCCCAATGTACCTAACCTGACCTAGGTGTAGGAAGAGGGAAGAAGTAGGTGAAGTATTCCTTACTATGGTATACTAAGAGTATGTTAAGTCTAGTATGCCTAGTATGCCAAGAGTCCCTCTAGGTTCTAGTCAGCTCCATACCTGAAGAATGAGAGAGGTAGGAATCTCTTTGCCAGACTCTAACTCCAACACCCCGCAAGGGAAGTCAGATCACTGGAAGCTGGAAGCTGGGCTCTCTGCGTGCAGGGAATGGCAGCGTCTTCTCAGTGCGTCAGGCCGGGAAACGGGCTCCTCTGAAGTCGAGGTCTCCTCTGTTTTACAGGGGCTAGGGAAGGTATATTTATACCTGAGAGCACCTAAGAATGTTAGCATTGACGTGAGTTGGACAGCGAAAGACGTCATGAATGAACCCCCTAAGTAATAATGGTTCATGCATAATGTATGAGTCCTTGAAGAAATCAATAGTCCTGGACTAGGGAAACTCCAGCAGCCTAAGGGTCTGTTCTTCATGAACTCGTTGTGACGTTAGGGTGGACGGATGTCAGAGACCATGCCTGTATTTGGAGTGCATGGTTTAATGCCTAAATAAGGTCTGGGATTTTATGCCTATATAAGGGCAGGGCGAATTGTGCCTATATAAGGACATGATACTGGAAAGCCCGTTTATGGATACCCTAAGAGGAATACAACAAGAAGATCTGTATATCTTACAAGATTTCCGACATCACAACTTAGAAAAGGCCTAGTCCACATGTCACAGATATTTATGGGTATACAACTTTAGATTCTGCTGATGTTAGGCTCTCTACTGCCCTATAGCCCAAGAGCAGGGATCAGATTGATAATATGTTATGTGCTATAAGGGGTAGCTGTGAGAAAGGGTGGGTGATAATCTGTCATGACTGATGACGACTCTGGCAACATTGATGTTACTGGATATGAGCTAAAGCCTGGATTATGATGCATATCCATGCTAGAATGTGTATTCTGAAGTATATCTGTGCCACAGCTTAAAACAGATATATGTGACACCTTCATGCAGGCATTCTAGGTTGTAGAACGTGAATGTTGTAAATGGAATGTATTTTATGAATGTGGGGCAGCTGGAGAGCTAAACTGGGGATATTGCATGCCCATTTCCCTGCTGCTTTTTAATACTTATATTTTAAATAGATACAATTACTTTTAATACTCTCCTCTCTTCAGTTCTTCAGTATGCTTATCCTATGTTATACGATGTATTTTAACTATGTAATAAGAGTGCAGTAGGCACAGAATGTTTACTTTTAACTTACTAAACTATGTAGATTAGTCTTCAAGATAGAAAGCAGTATTACAGCTCAGATAAACCCATCCTGATCTTAGCTCACAAGATGGACTGTGGCAAATTAGAATCCTTTGGTCATTACTTTGAACTCAGAAGTGTGTTTTGTTCCTTGAATGGAAGTAGATAAGGAACAATTGGGTTGAAGTACCTCTTGTATGTGGCATAAAAAAATAGTAATCTGTCCTCTGTATTTTACCTCAGCGATTCACTGTTGACATTCTCCCCTCCCAGTTTAATCAGAGAATCCAGATTGATACTACAAACCTAGTACAGGATAAGGATTGCAGCTTCCTGCAGGGGTTCTTTGACCTAATGTTTGCTTGGTAGAGGGGATCAAGAATCAACACTACTTAGTACCCAGAGAAGATGTAATTAATTTCTTCTTGTGTATGTGCTCTTCCTTAACAATGCTAAATAGTACTGATGACAATGGAAAGCTTCAATTCCTATTTTCTCTGTGCTTATGATGTATGTTCCAGAACATCAAATCTAATCAGGCTATAGTTGGCTCTAGCTTCCAGTAGCAGCAGGCATGCATTGATATTTTGTAAAGAGTTTAACATGTTGATCTTTGACTGTATCCTCAAGAGCTCACAATCTAATTGCCTCCATTTCTGAACTCCCACTAGCATGCCTGGGCACACTTCCTATTTCTCCTCTATAATGGCTTTCCACTTCCATCTCCTGGTGAATCAATATAGATTGCATCTTGTAGTTTCTCTCTAAAAACTGTGTCTCTGAATGTTGTCAAGTTAGATCACTGTCTCAGCAATTTGGGATAGGGCTTCTTGACTGTAGGTTATACAATACTAGTAAATTTTCTGATATCAGCATACTCTGGTACTTGATCCTCTTGATCTTATGTGATGCTTCTTCCCCTATGAAAAGCTTGTCAATTGTGGTGGTGGACTATGGAGAAGATGTTGGGAGTAAAAAGAGTAATACATATTTTTAGGGTTCTACAAGTGCCTTGCATCTACTTACCTGAAATTCTGCATCACCTCTGCAAGCTGATTCAAAGCCAACGATATGGGCTTCATGTGTGGTTTCAATCTGTTCAGCTGCAAGTCTAGTATTCAGTTGAAGTTTCCTGCCCACAACATCATGTCACTTCTTATGGGCCGCAAACACCCATCACTTAAGGGAAATAAATGGACTTTGACTGTACTATGGAAATACTGGCGCCCAGATATAGTCGTCTGCCATTGGACAGTGTTGTTGACACCATAGAACCATTGAACATAGATAGGTGTACTTAATCACCAAGGATTGGTCTACTGAGTGGAGGGATGCTGACAACCTGGGTTTATTTCAATTCTCTGTGCAGGCAAGCTCCATGCTTCCTATGAGAAATCAAAGAACCAAGTATTTTGATCAGACATTCACCTTCAACCACGCTGTGAACATGATCATGTACTTTATGTTCATGGAGTGGATCACTTATTAACAGATTTGGAGGATTTGCACTGATCCTGTACTAGTGAACAACCTGAGAGTCATGCAGAGCTACATTTACCCTACTTCTTGAAAAAGTGTATACCTGGCTTGGAAATTCAAGAGCCTGGCTGCAACAGAAATTATGATATTTGGTGGAAATAAATCCAGTAAGCAGGGAAAATGTCTTGTGGCTTTAATGAAACATAGGAAAGTAGAAGATTACAGTTATAGTCATCATAATTGAAGGTATGTGCTCCTAAACGTAATTACTAACTACTAATAAATTACAGTTGTGCTAAATTTTGATTTAAATATATTCAACAGACTATAAAGTAGCAAGTCTCGTTTGGCTATTAAGGAAGCCTATAGTGTAACAAGCATTGGCAAATGCAATAGGTTTCGCCTATGTGATCAATAATACTTTCTTGTGTACGTTTTAGCTTGGTGAGCAGTTGACCAATATAAATTAAATGAATGACAAATAGAGTAGTTACTTACTTGTCCACCTTAAACACACTTTGGGCACCACAAAGGAATTTAAAGTGCTATGTAAGTGCAAAGACAATACGATACAATAGCGCTAAGAACACAAATTGACCTGGGAACAGAGTTCTTTCAACTGCAGCAAGAAGCAAAAACCTCTGTAGCTAAACAAAGTAGGAAAAAGTATACCTGCTCTGTTATCAAAATGTTTTGCAATACTTTGCAATACTTTTCACTTACATTACAGACACTATTCTCAAAGCAGCAGTTGTTGTAAGGAGTTATAAATAGATTAAGACTATCCGAAAACATTGCATCGTTTTAGACATGTACATATTAAAGGTGTAATGTGCAATATTTCTCTACATTGCTGAGGAGCTTCCAATGGCCCACTGCAATAAAAACGAATTGGCATGCGTGTGCTAAGATGAAAGACAAAATCATTATTTTGCATATTTAACATTTTCAATATGACTGTTTCTTTCTATTGATAACATTTTCAATAGGACTTGATGTATATGTCCAATATTCATTCTTAATAAATCCAATTTCTTTAGCTCAGCATCTCTTTTGTATGAATGAGTTAAAGTATCAAAGATATGGAAAATAATGGCACAGCATGAGGCGATAATTTGTTTTTACTCATAAAGCATAATTCCGTGGCCTAGACTAGAGTGGGGTGGAGTGCAGGGTTATGGAGTGCAGTGGTGTACAGTAGATTAGAGTGGCGTGGAGTGCATTGGTGTAGAGTGCAGTAGAGTGGCATAGAGTGGTGCAGAGTAGATTGCAGTGGTTTAGAGTAAAGCGGCAAAGAGTGGCACGGAGCAGAGTGGCATGGGGTTCAGTGGCAGAGCGTGCAGTGCTGCAAAGTAGAGTGCAATGATGTAGAGAAGAGTAACGTAGAGTGAACTTGCAAAAGACATGCTCTATAGACGTTTTCCAATGTATAGAAGACTGCATGCATTTCTGCAGGCAATGTTTATGGGAATATCTGGGAAAGTAGCAGTAGAAATTGGCCCACCAGACCATAAAACAGATCCACGAATGGGCCTACATACCGGCCTGTCAGACCAGCCCATCTGGCACTGCCTGATTGCCCTATAAGACTTTCTGATCCTGAGTCGGGGTCACATTTTTGAAAAGAGAACTGGTGTCGAAGTTTTGGAGGAGAAGCTAAGCAGAATGGCAAAGCAGAACCTTACTGGCATAGCTTCAGATGAGAAAGTGAGGTGCCAACCAAGGAAAAGGAACCCGAAATTCTAGGCGCCAGAAAGGAGATCTGAAGTGACCAAACAATGCCAGGCCAAAGTAGACTTGTACTTCACAACACAAACCCTTACATTCAGAGCCTCAGCAGTCCCAGGGAGGGAGGTGGAGAGTACCCAGTAGCCACAACGTCATACTAGGGCCGCGGCCTGAGGCAAGCATGGAGAAGATGGAGTAAGCTCTATAATTAAACATTCAGAATGGTTGGAAACTAGATTTTGTTTGGTGTTGCAATATCCAAATGGTGTATAAATCAGAGAAAGTCATCCACAGAGGTAAACAGGAATGGTAGGAATGAATGCACGTGTCTTTCTGATGAGCACCTTATAGCCTGGGCATAAGGAAACACCTACCAATGCTTGTTTTCTCAGGATATCCAAACCTCCGCCTGATATCTGCCTTTTGACTCTTCATCTGAGATTGAAGATCTGCCCTGACCAGCTTGTAGTGGCACCCGAAGTCCAGACATCCAAGGCACCTCATGCTGAATACGGGATATATCACTTTGAAAATGTCAACTTCTGCTGATAGAATGGAGTTGGAGAGGACAAGGGAAAGGACATGAAAGAAGGCAGATAAACGTATACCACAAGGAAGAGAACATGAGAGAGAAGCTGCCGCAGCTGTTTGTTTCACCTCTACCCGGACCAAAGTGACGACTTCATCTTCCAGGCCATCAATCCTCTCCATCCATTTGAACACACTGACAATCAATCACGTGATATTGGGCACTCTGTAATGTGCATGGTTGTCTCATGGGAGACGTAATGCCCCTGTGTGCATAATATTAAAACTTCGGATCCGCTCCAAAGTGAGTAATGGCCTATTGAAAACCCAGAAGAAAAATCCCAGAGGGAGAAGATATTCGAATACAAAATAGTTGGCGAAAGGAGCTCCCCTCTACTTGCTCCCTAGAGACACGCAATGTGCAGGGATATTAAAGAAGCCATTTCACTAGAGCGCTTGAGAAGCTCACGATTGTCTTGTTTTTCCATTCCTGTGGTTTCCATTGGGCTGTGAGACGACAAAATGACAGCCACTTCCATGGGGTCACAAGATAAATAGCGCATCAGCAGCTATGTTGAAAACAAACTCATGGATACCTGAAATCCTCAAGGGTGCCCCGGCAATTCTCAGCAGCCCTACAGTAGACCGGGCACACACAAAAACCAGACAGGCACTAACAGAGCAAACAAATGTAAATCAATATTCCTCGCATTAAGGAAAACAGTCACCTCAAGACTAGCTAGCCCCTGCATCCTATTTTACAAATGCAACTCAATGCAAGCATAAATATCTAGCTCTGGTTTGCCGTACTGAAGGAACTTCTGCGATGGAAATGTGGCCCAACAACAAGTTCATTATTCTGACTAAATCGTAGAAAGAGGTATTTTAGGTTACATTTATCCCTGGTCACAGGGATGATCTATAGGTGGAATGAACTGATGTATTGGGAATAAGATCAAACAACTCCGTAAATACGCTTGGTGGATTTACTTTAAAATTAAATGAACCTTAATTGACATTTTGAACACTTCAAGTCCCGCTCTCTGGTAGCAAACAATTGTTCTCAAGTACTTCTCTTTGAGAGAAAAGTCATTCACAATTCTCAGATTAACAAAGCCTGCTATTTAGAGGCGTTTCTCATTATACTGTAGATTGTTAATCGTGCCGCAAACCCAAACAAATTAAATTTCTCTCAAGGTGAAAAGTGTGTGCTAAAATAATTTTAGGGCTTCATAAATCAGCCCCAATCCAAACATTTGACACAGAAATGTAAAACACTCCTGCCAGCCACAGACTCAAATCAGCCATCCTCTAGCACATTCCTCTTGCATGCACTTTAAACTCACTTCCTCTGTCGTTGTTGATTTTTCTCCACACAAACAACATTTTGTCCTGCAGTACTTCCGGGTCAGAAACAGCCAATCGCAGGGCTGAACATATCTAAGGGTGAGAGAGAGTCCCATAATGTGGAAGCTAGTCTAAGATTGGAGTATTGTCTGCGGCTCAGCAAAGAATTCCGAGGCGGTCATTGGCTGTAAAGTCAATAATTGGCTTCTATGGCATGTAACTGTTGCCTGAGATGTCGCTTATGCGAGTCAGAGTAGGCGTTAGGCCATTTGGCGCATGGGGTTCTCTCTGATGCCATCTGATTTTGTGTGGGATGGAAAAGGGTTCAGGAAGAGTGTAGTGAGGAGTGGTAATGGAGACAGACAGCCGTGCGGCAGTTCGAAATAAGATTGTCTCTGGATCGAGCCATTGAGTGAGGTTCGGACCCTAGCCACAGGCTGTCCTGCCAAGTAATTTTATTACTAATTTCCTTGTATTCCCAAAGGATTATGGTTGCTGCACAAATGTGGGCTGAGAAAATAAAGCTGACAGACCACTCTTACGTGCTTTTTGTGGTTGTCGCGCTAATGAAATCAAACACTCCGATACCTTTGTGGCGAGTTCACACTAAAATTGAAAAAACAATTTAAAAAACAGCTTTTTCTCCCAGTGGGTGAGAAGCTGCTGCTGCAGAAATGACCCCACCACCGATGGTCATTTAACCCTTAATGCAGACAACAAGCAAGCTTGAAATGCATGCAGCCACTGGGAGTTTAGGTAAAGGAAGGAGGAGAAACAAAAAATTAAAACAAGCACTCATGACATGTGCAGCCATGGGGAAATTATGTAAACAAGCACAGAGCAAGTGCTGAGCAGGCAAAACATTAAAAAAAGTTTCACGAAATCAGATGAAAACACTACTTGGGCAATGGAACATGGATAAGAGAAACTCACAAGGAACAACAGGAAATAGTATGCTACAGACAATAGAAACGGAGAAAAAGTAAGTGCAAGCACACAAACCAATAAAAAGTAAGAGCGGGATGTAAGCCCCTTTTAAGATTCATATTAAATACAAAAGACTTCACAAGTACAGCGCAAGTGCTGTGCATACGAAACCTGAAAATTATACCCCTGTTTATATATGAGACAGCTGAATTGTACCATAATATTATACCATACATTGATCCGGTGGAGAAAGCGATTGGAGACATACCTTGTGCCTTAAAACGTAGTACCTTATGAGGCTTAAATTAGTCTTAAAATCTATACTGGGTCTGTCTTGAGAGCAACTACCAGAAAGGGGTGCATTTATGGCACTTCACCACTGCAATTCTATGCTTAGTCACAAGCAGGTTGATTGGTAACTTTTACAATTCATGCAGGTGCAGATCCAGCATTCCAAGTGGCACTGGGGGTGCTATCAAGCTAGAACCTCAAAGCTGCCACGTCTGTTATCAGCAGAGGGTGGTAAATGGTGTGAGCCCTGGTGGTGATTGCTGTGGTTGGTGCTCTGGCAAATGACCCACCTGCTCAGTGGTGTATAGCAATGTAGCTCACCCTTTCAGCATCCATTCAGCATCGACGTGCCTGTACTAACTTGCGCACACTGCTATATTATATTTAATCTAATTTGGGATTCCTAGAGAAGTGAGTGGAAAAAGGGGGTAGGGGCAAAGTTAAGCTACTCAAGCAAGCCTTGATTTAGGTAGGTATTGCTGGTATCGGTTAGAGATGGAAGCATCACTCAGGTCTGGAAATATCCCATTTGACTTTCCCATCACTTGGCAATACTGATTCCTCGGCTATTGATCTCCCCAGTAGGTAGCCCCTATAGTCTAGTCACTGGATGTATTCTTCTATTTGGTAGCCTTATGACTCAACATGGCTTGTCAGAGGTGTGTGGGTGGGTCCCTTGCTACATTAATCGTTGACCAAAACTTATTGTCAATCTCCAGCAAATGAAGGTTCAAGAATCAAGATTCTTTCCTCACCTGTCATCACCCAGTTTGCCGTTGCGGCCATGCTACTTCTTTCTTATGGTTGATGGAGTATATTAAAGGACAATTGTAGGGTCCAGGCCCACAATGTCCCACAATGCAATACAGAGAAAACATAATTGTGTAAAGTTTAAAAACGACAAAGAGAAGTAGAAATCTATGTTTAATATTTTTATTAATGAAGACTATCATTGTTCTTAATTTTATTTGGTCATTCACTTGTGTTTCCTTATATTTCCTTATAACTCCCAGTTCATTGGATTTCCTGAAATGTGACCTTGTCTGATAATTTTCCTGTGTACACTGTTCTGCCACTTTGCTAAACATCTGAACCGTGAAGTTTGTCCGATGTTCTAACATTCCAGAGTTCTCTGTGTCATTCCCTCTTTTTGAGTCACCTTTTATTCATAAACTTGCTGAGTACCTATTCCTCTGTCACATGGGCAATTTCTTCTATGTGGCTACTGATCTCTACTACCTCAAGCCTTGAACCACTTTGATGACATGCGTGGGAATATAAGAGTAGTGCTGCTCCTTTGAACTGACCTGCAATGTTGAACTCCTTGAATATCTTAAACTTTTCTGTCTCCATGAGCGTTGCACAGTGACATTTTCTGTCACATTGATGTATATGCTCCCAAATCATGATATTTAATATTCTCACCCCCATCCATAGTGCTACAATTATGTACATTATGTACTTGCCCAACCTGTGTTTTGATGTTGTGTATTTGAGTAAAGGCATAAGTTGACAAATGTTGCTCTAGGTATTTGCATTCTATGGCAATTTGGTCTGCAAGATAGACATGGAGGATCAAGAAAGATCAAGCATCTCATCGAGAGGACGATTGTAACAAGACATCTGTCAAAAATTGACAACTGTCCTATCCACCAACTTCTCAGTGGCCCCTGGCTCAGTCCGAGTGCCAGGATTATGGTTTTCCTTATTGCTGAGCCATTGCTGGATCCATTGTTAGGGAAACCCTATTGGTGGACACAGCACCACTGGGAATGGCATCGGGGAGGATGCCACTTCTCTGGGCATCTCTTGTGATAGGTGAGTCATGTCTGCCATGGCCGACAGAAAAAGCTCAGAAATATTTGCCATTCTCTTAAAAACAAAACATCCAAAGTGTGTGGTACATTAGTTATATTATTTTTGAAGGAGTCCTGCTTTTGTCATCTGTTATAGCACCACACAAGGCACCTTGATCCATACTGACCTCTTAAGGGGGATTAATAAGCTACCATATGTCAGAGCACCTCCGGTGACCGCTCAAGGGAGAAAGAACATCGAGGACACAGGCGGCATGGTTATGGCTCTTTATGTCAGCAGTTATGCAGATATATCCGCAGGTTGTAATCCTCGCAGGTGAACTCACTTCTCGAGGTTTGTTCTGTTAATGCTCCACTTCCTTGCTCTCTCCCACCTATTTCCTGTCCCACCAGGATGAGGCAGTGACTGACCTGGATGGTCCCTCAGGTTTTCCACAGAGTTCTGTTACCCTACTTTAACATCATTTGAATATCGCACGCCATTCCCTCTTGAATGAGTCCATGCAGTTCAACGGCTGGCTGTCACGTCCATGTAGTTCCTCTTCGAAGCTTGTTCAGTGAGATAAACAAGCTTATTTCTAGCTCTTGTTGAGCATAGGACAGTTGTGATCTGGATCTCAACTGCACAGTGCTAGGGTGTTCTTGGGTAGTACAATGTCATATTCATCCGATGATGTGAGTTGTTCATTTCTGCCGATGCTTGACCTGAGGATTAACTCAACTGATAGTAGTTTTTTTAAATAGTCACTGTTTCTGGTCACTTTCATCTCTCAGTCACTTACTTTTATCATCGTGCCATTCCAATTTGCAACTTGGAGTGGTTGGCTGAAGTGCCTGGCCTCCAACTTTTTCTTTTGTTTCTGTTTGACCAGCATCCAGAACCCTGCATCGTCGGTCACTCCTTTGTCTGTCCTCTTTTGATTGGCATGCTTCTTCATTTTATCATTCTGTTTCTGATCTTGAGCTATCTATAATCAGTCAATCATCCCCTTTTTGTTCATGTTGAGCCAGAATGTCACCCAGTCTGACAGGGTTGACTTCCATTCTAATTTCAGAGCACAGTTGTGGATCAAGTTAGCACCACTGATTCTCTTCTTCTTCATGCTCTGGAATTCTCATTCATGTTCAGTTATCCATTTAAAGATTCTTTCTTGTTTCGTGAGGTCTCTTAGTGGTACACCAATGGTTGCATAAGCCTTGACATATGTTACGCAGTAGGTGGCCAAATTAAAGCTTGGTGACATCCCTAGGCTCGATAGTGTGCTGTTCAGTGCCTTGAATTTGTCTGGATCAAGGGCCAGATTTACTAACCTTTAACACAATGCAGTGCAGCAAGGCAACTTGCTGTGCTGCTTTGTGTGAAAGGGAGAGAGCAGAAATGCACCATATCTGCTAAGATATGGCGCATAACTACTCTCTCATAGCACTGGCACACTTCTGGCAGCATAGCACAAACACAGGCACCCGTGCACCACAGGGATACCTTCCTGCACAAAAACAATCCTTAGAGGCATTTTCCCCCTTCTATGTGTGCTGCAGAATGCAGCACACATAGAAAGAGGAAATAACGAAGAGAACAAATATTTTTCACCTCATTGTGCCATCCTCTGCGAGGCATAGCAATTTCATGCAATCCCAGGTTTACAAGCCTTTGTAAATCTGTGATTGTGTTAAATCCATGGGTGAATGCATGGAACACCCATGCTCCACCCATGGAATGCCTCCCAGAATGAAATGTAACGCAATGCAATGCAAGCTTCTGCATTGCGTTACATTTCTTTATGAAGCTACACAAGGCAGCACAAATCATCCCTTGTGTGGCTTTGTAAATATCTACTAGCATTTTGCATCATGCCTGTGCCACAAAAGTGGTGCAACCATGGTGCAAAATGTTAGAAAGTCTGGATCCAAGTTTCTAGATTTATTGGAGAATATGTGTCTATAGAACTTCAAGTGTTCATTATGAAACTCGCACTTGTCTATGTTGAGGATTAGGTAGGTGTTTTGTAATGTATGAAAGACAGATGTCAGCAACCAGTTTTGCGGTTCCCTTTTCTCCCCAAATGCTAGAATGCCATCACTGTAATTGAAGGCATTTATGAGGTGTCTTATGACCCACCTGATAAATGCTGGAAGATTTCTGCTACTTACCACACTCCAAAGCTGAGCTTCTTTATCTAAACAGTCCAAGTTGAGTGCTGAATGAGGTGAGGTATCACTAATCTTTGTGGAGTTCAAGTTGATGACATCCTTTGGTTAGGTCCATATTTAAGAAGATTTTGGCCCCAGTGGGCAGTGTAGTCATGTCATTGAAATGAGTTCCACAATGCTGTTCCCTCTCAATTGTGGCATTGGGCTTATCTCATCTCAACACATATTCTTACTTTGTAATTTGAGTTCTGCTTCGGTACCACAACTAGCAGAGATACCCATCAAGTTGGCCCATTTCACCTCTCAATAAGGAAAGCTCTAAGGAGGTCTAGAAGTCCATCTTCAAGGACTTGTTGAAGATGGAATGGTATCTTGTGACAGTGTTAGGTGATATTTCTCATGTTTTCTTTTATGTGCAGTCTTACTTGATAGTTTTTAATTTTCCCTAGGCTAATGGTAATGGATAGTTTGGGGTTTTGTTGAACCAGTGGTGTGGTATTTTGGACATTGTAGAGAATGGTGACTAGCTACAGGTGTTCAGCTGTTCGGAAGCTAACTAGGGGCCCCATTACGATGGCGGGTGGACTTTGTCCGCCCGCCACCGTAACGGTAAACGGGACCGACCGCCAGGGGTGCGGCGGTCCCGCTAGGCCCATTAGGATGCGACCACCACCCTGGCGGTCGCATCCCGCATATTTTACATTGCGGCGGGAGGTGCTGTAAGCAGCACCCGCCGCAATGTAAAAGTTGCATGTTGTGCATTGACATGCACGACGTGACAGGCACCGCGTGGTGCCTGCCACCTTGTGCATGCCAATGAAGGGGGGTACCATGGGTACCCCCCAAGTGCACCCCCCACCCTCCCAACACCCCGGGGGCCCGCAACAGGCCCCCAAAGCCAAAGACTGCATGCCTTTCCATGGCGGCATCGCCGCCATGGAAAGGCACAAATCCGCACACATCGTAATATGGTGGGCGGTGCCTGCTAGGCACCGCCACCATATTATGGCCCAGGACCGCACGGCAGGCAATCGTAATGATTGCCTGCCTGCGGAAAAGCGGCGTCGCCGCTGTACCCCCGCCATTGTAATGTGGCGGGGGTAAATGGAGTGCGGGTGGGGAAAGATGTCTGGCGGATCGCCACCGCCGGTCGGGCGGTGGCAATCCGCCCGACATCATAATGACCCCCTAGGTTTGCTGCAGGCACAGGTCCATCCATGACATGCCTGTCTGTCTCTAGCCTTCTGTCTCTGTAGTTGAGTGTTGTCCTGAATTTTGCAAGACCTAGCAAGGATCTGTGCTCCATTTAGGTGAAAATTGTCAAATTCATGCATCATAGCTTTGGTCGGGACTTCATCCTGTGGTTTTCAGTGACACATGTAAATTTGGGAGGGTCCACAGTCAATGCTGTATGTGGCTGGATGGTCACCCATGTGCAGCTCAACCGTTGGGTACTTTAAGTTCTGCTCATGTTTTGTGAAGACCATGAACACATACTCATGCATCCAGGAGAGCTTTGTGATGTTGACCAACATTTTCAGGAGACGGATGTCACTCTAGACTTCACATTCAATCTAGAATAGCTACTACTGTCTCTCACAGCTCTGGCATGGTGAGAATGTTTCTTGTCTTTGCTTTGGTGATTTGAAGAATCATCTTCAATTTGATCTATCATCTGACTCATAGTGATTGACTTTGCCACACTGGTGACATATGTGTCCCAAAGTTGGCCATTTGCCCTCATGCGGATATGATTGCCCACACTGATAGCACTCTTTCTTCTCTTTGTGATAGTGTCTCTTGCCCTTGGATTTTGTCTTGCATTCATAAGAGCATCCAGGCTGTTACTGTGGAAAAGGTCAGGCACCTCTGTGGTGCCAGCAGAACACATCTCTTTGTGAATTTCGCATGCATGTGAGACCCATGCTTCTGTTTACAGCGGTGCTCATAGTGCTTTCTGAGATCCTTTCCTGCAGGTGAGGTATGGTATTGGGTATGTGGTCCATTGTGTGAAGCCTTCGGTTCCTCATTGTCCATTGTTAGAGCCCCCTCAGAAAAAATGAGAATGTGGAGAACAAATGCAGGATGATCATGGCTCTTTATGTCTTTATTGGTAGCAGTTGTGCAGATGTCGCAGCAGGAAGTAGTCCTGGACGGTGATCTAATTTCTTGCTGTCCATTACCTAAATGCCCCACGTCCTTGCTCCATCCCACCTACTCTCTATCCCGCCTGGAGGAGGCAGTGACCTCTCTTGAGGATCACTCAGATTTCTCCCAGGGTCTTCGTCCCCTGCTCTAACATCATCTGAACATGGTACCAGGGTCTATGAGTGATGTAGGCATCCTTACTGGCTTAACTCCTTTAGACAGGAGCAGTATGTTTCCTTCAAGCAATACCGCAACAAGCCAAGAGCTGTTATAAGGAATGCATCCTTCTTATAAGGAATACAGGGGCATATTAGCAAGACCGGCGATAAAATTATCGTCGTTTTAGCGGCAGGAAACTGCCGCTAAAACGGCGATAATGGGCTTGCTAATATGCGTTATAGAATTCCAATAGAAGCCCAGGTTAGATGTGCAGGACATCTAACCTGGGATTCTATTGGAATTCTGTAACGCATATTAGCAAGCCCATTATCGACGTTTTAGCGGCAGTTTCCTGCCGCTAAAACGGCGATAATTTTATCGCCTGTCTTGCTAATATGCCCCACAGTGCTCTTAAGCTGACTCCTGTGTTAAGGTGGCGGGTTGTATGGTCGGGGAGTCAGCACACACATCCAGAAAGAATTCTTACCTGTAGAGTTTTCTGGGGAAGGAAAGGAGGTGGGAACCAAACAATAATGTTAAGGGGGATGCCATGTTCAGGCTCCAAATCAGTCTTTCTTCCTCAGTCAAAGGGCGGAGTAACTTTTTAAATTGGGTGATACCAACGTACATCCACTCAGACTTCTCAGCAATAATGAGCCCAGCTTAGCAACAGAGGAGAGGCAAAAGGAGGAAGTCTGTTAGGAGATGCTCCGCCAGGGTGTGGGTCATTGCTAACCTATCCCCCATATTAAAAACTCTCCATATTGTATATAAATGTGCTCTGGAGACGACTTCTGGATAAACAGGGAAAAGGATACAGCTAGGAAGCCAGGTCATACTGGCCCTTTTGTACGCTGATGATGTATTGCTCCTGGCCATGCAGTGAATGGCCTAAAAAAATAGATAGACAGTTGTTTTGGCAATCATGGAACCATGATTATTAATGTCACCAATACCTGTACTCTGACCATAGGCTCTAAGTCCACGAGAACCAGAATGCTTGCAATTAAATGTTGCATTATCAAGAATATTTAGGCATACTAGTATTTTAGAGTGGTCTTTCACAATTACGGTCGATGGTCACATCTTATATGACAACAACAAAGAATCCGCGGGTCTCAAGGAAAAATCTATATAAAGAGACAGGCGTCACAGCAGTACACACAACAGGAGAAAAAGAGAAAACGGGGGGATCTCAATTAAGAGGACGGATTCCCATCACCCACCGAAGTGGCATGCTTCATCATTTGGGGATCTCCTCTCGGCTGCACACTAGTGCAACCAAGGAGCTACAACTCCTGACTAGTATACAGGAGGAGCTCGCGGATGTTTTTCAACTATAATCCAGGACTAGATCACCTAAGATCACTCGTGACTCTCAGGATCCGGCCCGGGGTAACGACGGAGCAGAGCGTTGCCTCACGCCCTGAGCGGTTGCCAGGAGCAGCGAGTTCCCTCCCGATTTTGATACGGGAGTACCACACCAATGCCTATAGTGCCAATATATTTACGTACACAGGTATATGGTTGTATCGTTCTTTTCCGTGTTTGCATAATTTTGTTTTATGATTATAGTGCAGTAGTTACAATTAGGTCCTGAAGAAAGCCTTGATCATAGTTAGATCGGTAGTGGCTGAAACATGTAGACCTCTTCACTAGCGCGCCTGTATTTGTAGTTAGATTGCGCGCTTACTGCTTTTTAACCATTGACACCACGTGATCTTAATAAATTCGTTGTCACTTGGTAGTCAATTTTACTTCACTTTTTCTTTTACACTGCACCGAACACTCACCATACTGCCTTATGCTTCAGTGATCTTAGGTGATCTAGTCCTGGATTATAGTTGAAAAACATCCGCGAACTCCTCCTGTATACTAGTCAGGAGTTGTAGCTCCTTGGTTGCACTAGTGTGCAGCCGAGAGGAGATCCCCAAATGATGAAGCATGCCACTTCGGTGGGTGATGGGAATCCGTCCTCTTAATTGAGATCCCCCCGTTTTCTCTTTTTCTCCTGTTGTGTGTACTGCTGTGACGCCTGTCTCTTTATATAGATTTTTCCTTGAGACCCGCGGATTCTTTGTTGTTGTTATAATTGGTGAGGGGATTTATCCGCGCAGGTCTATAAATTTTCCCTTGGACCCTCTATTTATCTGGTATCGTATTATCACATCTTATATGATCCAGGAGGCTAATATTGATACAGTTTGAAAAGGCTGTTTCTGATTTTGTAGACAGATTGATCAATGTCTTTGAAACATATGCTGGACATTACGAGAATGAAATGTCTTTCTTCTGTCTGTTATGGAACTGAAGTTTGAAGCTAAAAACAGTCTAAAGACAGAAGAAAATAGGTTTTGTAGTCAAGGTTTGGCCCTAACAAATAACATCCCTTATTTGTCTTGTCATGAAGAACTCAGGATGCACTATTTGGAAGATGCTATTAAGTTACGACCCCTTTTATTGCAGGAGTCAATTTGGGTTAATCCAGCCACTCTTTTAAACCTAGAAATTATTTAAGATTTTATGAGTTTAGAAGCACATTTGAAAAATCCATATCTTCAATATATTAAGATCTTGTATTCTGAACTTGGTGGAAAAGAATTATTCATATAACCATGACCTATTGAGAAAAAATATAACTTCTGAGTTAAGAATGTGTGTTTGCCAACAGAGGTGACAATTAAGATACTTCATAGAGTTATATAAATCATTAATTGGATCTTTTATTATTAAAAAACTACAGAGGATATGAAACCCTATTTATGACTTGTCTCGAACAATTATGAATGTTATTTACTTACCAGGTTTTGAATGGGTATTTACATCACCTGTTACCCTTTGTGATGGGTTGGGTGATTGCTGCATCCTTGAATGTTTGCCCTTGCATCCGGAGTTCTACTTAGACACTGATGCACTTTACATTATTTTGTCATTTTATTAAGTCTACTGCAACAAAAATCTTGGCCATCTGCTGAGATTTAGTTACTTTAGCAGCTCTAGACCAGTTTTTTAAAGTATTTTCCAATGGTTTGCAGTCCTCTGGGGTGCCATGCTCTGGGTCACTTCTTGTATACTACTGTTAAGATGAAAGACAATATTATGGATGAGATGATGGACTGAATGATGTGATAGATGTTTTTATGAACTTTTAACTGTGGGAGAAAAGCTCACTTTTTTAACAATATGTTTATATGAATTGTTGTTTTATTCATTTGTAAAATGTTTTAGTGGTTTCATGTAACTAAAATAAACATTGATTGATTGAATTCTGATAGATTCTCTTCAAGACTTCAATGGGTCTGTTCTCTCTATTGGATGGAGATAATGTATATCAAGCAAATTGACTTTTTTTTACAGGGTCTGACATTTCTCTGATAGTATCAATGTATAAGATTTAATTTTATAGATATTTAAGCTTTATTTGCTGCTAAGTGAAAACACTCTTTTATGTACAGGTAAATGGAAGGTTTAATAATTTATAGGTAAAGATCTTAGATATATGGACTGCCTCCTCAATCCAGCTGCTTGAGAGTTTTCTGCCTGCAAAATTCTAACATATATGGTAGGTTTCCATATCATCGGTTTTTAATGGTGTGAGGCAGCACCCTCAACATGCAGTTTCAGCTACATATGATCCCCTCACATCTGCCTGTTAAGTTTCAAAGAACAATATATACCTGTGGATGGAATTTCATGCTAAACGATACATTTTGTTTCCATCCTTGATGGAGATCAAAAGGGTAGGGACACCTAGAGTCCTCAGTATTTGAGTGTTCTCTGAAATGTTGACTTATTTCTTTGATTGAGGGTGCTTGATTTCTTCTCTCGTTTCAGCCACTCAAAAGATTGAGCTGTAGAAGCTCACTGTCAATAAATACTGAGTCACTTAGAATGGCATGAGAATTGTTAGAGAGGGATTGCTACCACCTTCTCTCATTCCAGGTTTGGAACATCTTCCGCAGTTGGTGAAACTTATCTTTCTTTCTATGTCTCTTATGGATGTTTTCGATCTACCCATACTAGAGTTGAGAACTCAGCATTTTAAGCCTTTTTGGTGGTGACTCTCGAGGCACAACTTTCCTTTACCAAATTTTAAAGGTCATCTTAGTGGTTTTATGGGTCGTTGTGACGGGATGAGGTAAGCTCAAAATTGAAGGCTCAGAAGTGTTTAGAATGAGCTATTCCTGTCTGGCCCCACCAGTTCCAAAACATTTTTGGGGAATTGGTGGGACCAGATAGGGATACTGTTACTGTTCATTCAAAACACTTGAGCTTACCTTATTCTGCTGCAAAGACACATTGCATGTAGGCTAGTAACAGTAATTTTAGGTGTGTCATTTATTAAAACAATCTTTATTTAATTAAAATTGAAAGAGAGGAAATCTATGGCTTCATATTAGTGACAACCATTGCTATTCCGTGCACTTCAGTAGCATGCATCCATCCTCTTACCTCTATCAGAGTATGCCGAGGCAGCCAAATCACACAAGAAGAGCTTGTCTGCACTTGGTGAGATTGGAGGTGTCATCCATCAGATTTTTCTGAAGACGGCGAAGACTACTCAAAGCAATGGACACAAACTTTATTGTAGTCAGCCAAGGATCTGACAACTGGGGCTGTACAGGACAAGTGGATGGCGGAAGAATGGGTGTGTGCCCCTTTTTATGCATACCACATCAATTCATATAACAAAAGAGGTTGCTGATGGTGGTCTGACCCGTTTGGTAATACCAATTACGTAGGGGAACACTTTGCATCATCTGATCTCAATGAAGCATTCCCTCCTTTGATTTAGAGTGCAGTCTTATGCAAATGAGACAATGCTTTTGCCCCGGCATCACTCATACCTCATCAAATATCCAATTGCAAAGACCAAGTTTAAGACACAATCTAATATGTCAGGTTAAGTAGGCTTTAACTATTGACAGAAAAGCGGGTCCACACTTAATAAAATTACAAAATAAATAGATACGAAATTATTTTGCATTTACCATTCCACTCAAATACATTTCAATATAATTTCCAGTTTATTTAATTTGGCAGCCTGCCGCCAATGTTTGTGACACAACGATGCAGAGGCTGTGTTGTAACATCCAGGCTCCACCATAAAAACTGATTATTAAGCACAATTTTAATGTAAAGTTTTTCACTACGGAATGCAGGTTTTGGATGCGCCTGCACAAAATCTGTATATAAATCAAGCGGGGAAGGACTTTAATGTTAAATGAGAAATGTCTTTACTATTATTAACTTACATCAGTCATTTTAACTAATACAGCGTGTGGAATTTTGTGGAATAGTTTCTTTCTGAAAAAGCTGTGTATCAGCTTTCTGGGAATTACTCCTTCTTGCACTGTGGGATTAACCATCCCACCCAGTGAAGCCAAGAATAGCGTTTCCAACAACTTACTAAGTAGGCCAAAATAGTTCTGCCAAGAGACTAGTTACTGCCCAACTCAGGTGGTTCAATAGAAGATCACTTTCATCGAAAAACACTACACCGTAGCCAGTAAGACATCTACAGTTCCTGGCTAGTGGGCCAACCATCCCTGTGATACTTTGATGGAATTAAATAAATGAACTCTTGAGATCCAAAAAGAATGATGTGCTGTGTATTTGGGCGTCTGTGAAACAGTTTTTGGAGGGAGTAGTAGGAGCTGTTTAAGTATTTCTTCAGCACATCACAGGTCAACCAAACACTTATTCAGAATTCTTTACAAGATTTGTAAAATTGGCTAGATAATGGATTATGTATGTTTTTAACTATCAGTTACTTTTACAGAACTTTCTTTTGAAATCTACTTTTAGAGAAGACATTATACCTGTTCCACCAAGCACTTTGTATATCGATTCAGAGTTGATTTAAATTGTTTCTTTTTGTGAATGAAACACAATGTGACTGTGCAAACACGACAAACATCACACATATAATTTAAAATACATTTATTGTCTCATTTGTCTTGCTTTTGTTATACAAAGTTGTTAAATAACTTAAATACATTCCTAAACAGTCATCCAGAATCAGATTTATAGCTACAAGCTGTACACATGAGGTAGAGAAAAATAATTTAGGCTCCCATAAGACATTGATAAACAAAGAAAATACTAATCCTTCATTCATTAGCATTAAATCCCCCCAACTCCGTCGTCAATAGAACTCCTTTAACAAGTGCATAACAAAAGTCCCACGTTCTACATTCATATTTTTCAAGGAGTTTGAAGAATGGGGTTCTTCTGGGGCGAGGGTGACCTCCAGAATGCTGTCCTTTAAATGGTAACTGTGGATGGTGCAAAAATAAAGTATCTGCAAAATTATGAAGAATTGATGATGATGTACAAGGAACTCGTGTATTTGGCCCTTCGTCTTCAATGACAACTGAAGTGAATAGTATGATCAAAAAACTCACCACATGTCCTATCATGTTATTGGTTTATTTACAAATCTTTGACTCTTACATGGGGAATTGGATCATATACAAATTTGAATTCTATACAAATATGTTTATCTTACTTGATATTACTCAGCAAATTGCTTGCATATGAGTTGACAGAAATGACATCAGGTTGGACTTTGACTTGATTGAGATGGTTTCAAAGTGCTTAGTGGTACTGACAAACTATTAGGTCTTGTATATTCCAATCACCTTCTCACAAAATTCTATCAATCTCCAGTGATGGGCATCCCCAGGATCCCTGAGGAATACTTTGCAACAAAAAAAAACTATTGGGCCAGACTTACAAAGTTGTCCTTGAGAAGTCTGAATTTAACACTTTGTACATGTGTACGTATTATTTGTAAAAAAAAAAATCTAAATTTGTAGGGCTTCATGTAGATCCTCTTCAATATTCATGAAAATGGTAGCATGGTACAGAAATACTTCTGTTTCACCATGTGTAGTCCTATGTACTGTCTGCATAGTGGGCAATCTGTTGGGGTAAAGATGGAACAAATGTGTTTTTTAAACATTTTCGGTGCCACTTTTTTCTGCACGGAATATATTTTTTTATTTAGAGAAATCGCCTCACCTGCGCTTTTACAGAATATGGGACTGTTGTCTTTATTTTCCCACCATTTGGTCCTACCTCTAATAGGTGTAGTTTTAAATGTGTTTCTGGGTTGGAAACTACCTTGCAAAATGTTTGTGAATACCCACACAACTGAATTTGTCGGTGCTCAGTGCATTTGGCATGATCATCTTCTAAAAGGCCCTTTTTTCCATCCAGAGTCTTAAAATACGACTTGGAAATACATCTTACTTGTGGATTTCCACCATGGTAAGTGCTCTTTATGATTCAAATGGCCTACTAATCCTGATTCTGTGAATCGTACTGTAAAAAGTTAAATGGCAAATAGTGTTTAGTGCTTTCTGCACATGTAAGTTGCTCTTACATGTGCAAAACCATTAGAATCGATTCCTCAGAGGACTACAAGAATAAAGGACTTTTAGAGGAAATGTTCCCCATTGAGCTGATGAAGAAGGAAACATAACTAGAAACGGAATGGTTTAATTATTCCATACTTTTACCACTTCCCAAAGGTGGGCACAACATCCCAATTTACTCCTGAAACTTTTTCTCTGGAAAAATGAAAACATTTGTGTTTGTACCTCAAGTTGACCTTTGACAGGCGTGGGTAGAAAATCCAGTCCCGTCTTTTTTAATTTTATTTGACCTTTGGGACTTGAAGTATTGTTTTTACAGTAGCAAAATCAAATCTACAAGTAAAGAATACAAGAACAAACACAGCACTGGATTAAGGTACCAGTGCCTGCCATGGTGCAACATGGGAGCTATGAATCTAATATGACAAAAGTTTGAATCAAACCTTGGACAGAAACTGGTCAGAGTACTATATATAATTAGTTTTGTTTTCTCAGCCCAGTATTTTTCAGGTTTTTTTGCTCTTTCACATCAGTTTCACAATCCTCAAATATGTATTGCTGTCTGCCTCAAATGAGATGTTTGAAAACTCTTGATCTATTAATATTTATGAAAGACTTTTCCCTCACTTGTATAAGAGTACCTTTGTTCTTTTGGCTATGAAGTAAAATATCTCCTGTTCCAAGAACATTGTGATGCCTGAATTACAACAGGCGATCCTGCTTGATTTTACAAGGAGTGCTCCCATATCTTTAGCCACTTCTCTCACAGGTATCTCATAAAATCCAAATTGTTATTCTTAGATTGCGAAACATGGTCTACCTCTTGAAGATCAGAATTCTTCACATATGACCAAATTGTAGTGATTTAGCTGTTCATCGGTTGGCTACTTTACTGGAGTGATTACTTTATGCATCTCATAATTTTCCTGAATGAACACATTCTTTGAATTTGTAGCATCTAACTGTATTGGTTTATTTAGTCAGTTATGATGCTTGACTGTTGTCTACCAGCTGACTCAGTTTGGCCGGAAGCTAACCAGTTACCAATGGCGGTCTTTTAAAATTGATTTCACTCATCAGTTCTCCACTTTGAAACTATATCAAGCAAACCTATTTGATTCACTCGGGTTTTAAGCAAAATCGCATCTGGTCTAGCAGTTCTCCCCAGAAAAAAATGTTACATGAAACCAAACAGCACATCTGACTTGTGAGAAGAACTAAGTTATTGCTTCCATCAATTGTATTTTAATATTTAACAGCTGCCACACTTCCTAAAATTAATAACTGCATTTGCTATTTTTTGATTTTTTCTGGGAGAGGGAGAATCTAACATCAACAGAGAAAGCATTAACAAGCTGAGTAAGTAAAGAACAACTGACTTTCAATAGAATTTGACGTAGACATACAACCACAAATCAGCGACTGAACGACTGACCCCTGATCCAAATATCTATATGCTCTCAGCCTTATGTCTGCTGCAGCACCCAACCAAACACTGCTGTCTTGTTCATTCTGCATTATGTTCTGCAACGTCTAATCTATCCATATCTCAAACTATCCAAACTTTCAGCCCACTTACAGCAACACTACATGTACTAACAGTTCATACTCACACTTATATTTGTACTAATTCCACTCAAAGTCCACCTTCCCCAATCAGCTGTCCAATAACATTAACAGGCAAACCACATCAGTATTACTATAAAAATCAACATACTGCCCACTCACACCACCATCATGCACACTTGCAGCATCACTAAAACATTGAAGCTCAGGCACCAATATCTTTCAGAAAAACTAATGCTGTTGTAGCAAGATCCATATCAGGGTGTCAAACTTTTCACATTCAAAATGGTTTCTGGACATGCCAGTGAGTCCTTGCACACCTGGTGTCAGCATCAACTCATTTTAAGTGATGTCTTTCAAACCTAAAACAAAACCATTAATGTGCATACAAACATCTCACTTTGCCAATAAGTCTTGCATAGTTCACAACCTGGCACATGGGAAGGATGAGTCCAGCTGGGGAGAACGGCTGTGTCCTCCCAAAGGGGCTTGCACTATTACAATTTAACAATAGATTTAGAATTACACTGCAAATTTAGAATAAAACAGACAATGAGAAATGTTCTTCTATCAGAACATGTTTACAAGATTTCTAGAAACTGTAGTAAGCCTCAACACATTCAGCTAAGTAATTATGGAATGTCTGTTCCACGGCTATTGAATGCAAGGTACAATCAGAAAGCAATGCATCCACAAACAAAATCTGCAAATTAATTTAGAACATTGCTTTTCACCCTGGCATGGATAACACTCTAACCTGGAACTTGCATAGTGCTGCAGAGTACCCTGTTTCGTGACTTCATGAACTATGATGGCATGGATCTCCTGGAAGCCCTTCTTCTCCAAGCAATGAATGGGCTTTCAAGTGAATGAATGTACTAGAGCTCAGAATGGACTGTCCCCAGCTTGCCACACCGTCTGGAGGTCTTGAGGCCTCTTTGGAATCGGTGCACATTGATGGTACCTAACCACTTCCAGTAGCACAGAAAGACACTATCTGTTTCCTAGCACAATAGACTACACATTTTCTGCTATCCTGGATAACCTTTTGAAAAAACTCTACTCAGGCTTGCTAAGAATAACTGTGGATAGGGATTTAGAGGAAAGCATGATGTTCTCCTCACTCTGACCAACATTGCCTCACTCATCCTCTTCCTACCGGAGCGTTTGCCATGCTCAGACCTCTGCAATTTTTAGAAGGGCTCAGGTAGCACAAGATAACCAGTCTAATTTACATTTAGAAGCATGTGAGCGCTGGGGTGGCGAGCAGGGTAGCGTTTTTTTATATTGTCCAGCATAAGTAAAAGGGAGGGTGAAAGATTTAAGGACTGTATGTTGTGAATTTATTCATGTGCAAACAACTTTAGGTAGAATTAAAATTTCACAATAGAGACCACTATATTATAACATTTGCATTGTACCTTAAGTTGTTTGAATGAATAATACCCCCAAGATTACCTTGCTCCTTAACGGGGGTTCCTCTGGAGCGGCCCATGCAGGTAAGAGCAGTAGGGCGGTGGAGAGAAGTGGGGGGCAACTCAACAGACGAAGACGCCGTCATCTGTTGAGTCACCCCCCACCCGGCCCCACCGCT
The DNA here is from genome assembly GCA_963921515.1 of Calotriton arnoldi. NCBI lineage: Eukaryota > Metazoa > Chordata > Amphibia > Caudata > Salamandridae > Calotriton > Calotriton arnoldi. Next base: position 911,723 of record CAWUFW010007239.1, on the reverse strand, counting down.
CTTACCTGCACAGCCTGCTCCTGGATTTCCTACTGCAGGATGCTGCACATACAATCACTATTTTTTCTAGAGAAACTGAATTTAACAATAGAAACATAAGATGCAAACCCATTACTGATCTAGCATTGACAATCTACTAGCTTCGACTTTCCAGCCCCATAGATCACTCAATGTGGCGAAGCGGCTTAAGGATATGGATGAGCAAACCCGGCCATGCATTTCAATTACATTTTAAAGGGCAGCATGGCTTCACTCGATCCCATCCATCCAATCTGCTCTGGTGGCTTTTCTGGTTGGAAAGTTCACTGTGTGTGCAAACCCCGGCATCACAGGTTTGAGTCCCACCAGCGATGTCTCAATCCTTTCCTCTCTGGACGTCATTAAAATGTGGACTAATGCCAATTGTGCGAATAGGGGCAAATAAAAGCACATGTGCTATCTAGCACGTTATAGAGACAGTGAGCTTCTCTTTTGTCCTTAAATTTCAGGGAAACTGAATGCACACTCAAGAGTCTTTTTACATTTTTATCATATATCATCAGGCATGGTACACAGATGTCTGTTAAATAACAAAGATAGAATACTGGTGCAACATTTTTACATAGAAACATCTATTATAAAACAGCAAACAGTCACTGTTTGCTTCGTTAAAAAAAATATTATATTTTTATAATTCTGCCATAGAACTAAATGTGTCATTCAATAAAAAATATTCTTCACCTATTTTACGCTATACACAAGTTATAATGGTTGCGCCCTGTTGCACGTAGGACACTGGTCTAGTAAGGGGGCCCTACTGTCATGACAGCTCAATCTAAGTTCTGAGCATGGTCTGCAGCCACTCGACTCTCATGCAAAACCTCCCACACCCAGCCAATACCACAGCCTCTCAACCATCCTCACATCCACTGTCCACTCAATCTCTCCTTTGCTCATATTTTGCACCGCAAGCATAAATTCACGTTTCCACACTTATTTTCCTCTCCCATTCTGACATTCTCTCTACTTTCAGCCTAACCTCTTTCCACGCGATTACTCAGCTGTTCCCTCCTACCATCAAAAAATCCGTCTTCTCTGATGCTAGCCTATCATTCTAAATAGCATTTATATAGGCATGCTCTGGAATTTGCCCTCAGCCACCCAAACATTCACACTTATCTACTTGAGAATTGCCTCCCTCCCACCGTGTCATAAGATCTCACCACCACACACATTCTCTCCCAATCATATTCACTCTCCCTTAGCTCTCCTCATCATCTGCACTCTCTCTCCTTCACAGTTTCTCCTGTAGGCTTTTGTCTCTCCCGCATTTGCATTCTTCCATTCACCCTCAGCTTGTTAACACCCAGGCCTCAATACCTTTGACTACCTCCTTTACTTCTTTTACTTATTTCTGTTCCATTTCCTTTCCAGGATTAGACAAAGGTTGCTGTACACAGCATGGAAAAATATTCCACGAAAACCCACCGGTGCAACTTTGACACATGCAGGAAGACACAAAAAGAAAGAGACAAGTCTGATTTGAGGGGGGTTAGTAACCTGCTTCACACACTGCCTGTACATTTAATGTATGTGCCTCAGTACTATTCTAAGTATTACCACAGGAGAAAAACCCTACTATTTACAATATAATATGGAAGCAAATTATCCACATTGACATAAATACACTTTTTTAAATACTTACAGAGGCATCCAGGCTTCAGTGCGTGAATTGTAATACACAGATCAGCTCTATCACTCAGTAGTTCATTCACTCCTGCCTTACCCATCCCGCTTCCCCTTATGTACAACTGGCCTTTTGAAGGCCCACCCCCGCTTTCAAAATTTGCAACTGAGAACATATACTATGTGCAAGCTACTGAATCTGATCCCTCCAAACATGCACCCTCAAACACACACAGTTTCTCACAATCCATCTTCCCCTCCATGCATACAAGGCACAAAATCTGTGTCTCTCTCAAAGAAAAGGATGTACATGACTGGATTACATAAAGATTTGTGACAGTTATAACTGTACATAATACCACAATTAAACCATAAAGTAGGTCCTTCAAAGATGCATTAGAATAAATAAATGTTTGTCTTATATATATACATATATATTCACACGAAATAATACAGGTAAGCTCTGTCTTTGACAGAGGCTTATAGAAGTTTGGTTGGCTTTCATTTTTATGGTGTCAATGGTTCTTACAGATACCGATTTGCGCAGAGGCACTTTAAGAGAAAGTCAGTGGGTTCAAGGATAAATGAGGGTGGTCATATTTTCAGTATCCAAAGTTATTAAGTACGTTGCCTTCTCTGCTGACTCTAATCCCATTCTGTAGCATCTTTGAGTTACATGGATGACTTAAGTTTGAAACCTTCTGTACTCGTTCATTGGCCATGTTCTCCTCCGAAGCTGTTCCAGCGATAATTTAATTGCCACACGAATATCCCAGTAGACCCAAATGCAAATTAAAAATGAGTGGCAGGCACAGAGCGGTATTGCAAGCCGAACATCTTCGGCAAGGCTTGGTTCTCTTGTGACAGGACAATAAGTTGAACCTTGATCGGTCCTTTCCATTGGCAAAGGTAAATGTGTGATTGATCGGCGGGAGGATGGGAACTCATTCGCCACATGTGGTGGGTGGGTGTGGAGAACCGACCACGTGTCAACAGTATTCCATGCTGCAGTTATAATGGCAACAATAAAGCCAAAATTCTTTTACGATGTTTGAAAAAATTCTGGACTATTGGAGGTTCTGGACTAACTGGGGGTTATGTTCTCCTCACGATGGTTTAAGCATGATACAGTTTCTAGTGCTTGTACATATTTTGATACATAATTTTCAATGTAGTGGTTTCAAGAACGTGAAAAGTGTTATATCTTTGAAGGTCATGTTGTTCCCTCTTGGCTTTGAGCAGGTGGAATGACCACTCTTGGATTTTCTCAAGTCCAAGATTACTGCTGTCTTGCTGGATGAGACTTGCATGTACAATAGGAAGGATGATATGAAACATCTAGTAATTCCCATGTGTTATTAACTAGATGGTTCATAACTGTGTCAGGCTGGTTAGTAAATAGGGCTAAAGCAGCTGTTGTAGGCATTCAAAAATAACCCACCAGGGTATTTCCCTGATAAACACAAAAAGGCAAAAAGCGTTTGTACAAAATATAGTGGTTTTTTGAGGACAGTGTTAATGCTAATAAAAATGGCTGTCGGTTGTGTTTAAAAATTGAAACAAAGGCTATTTGTACTGTCTTGTGATTTCGCAACAATTTCTGATTGGAACTTGTTATCCTGCAAAAGCAGGGTGATCTGCTTTATAAGGACAATTTAGAATGCTTTTTTTCATTTTCTCTGATGTCATGGATGAAACAGCACTCCAAAGTCAATGGCTTATGGTGTCCTCTTCCTGTAGGAACCTTAGTGTTTGTCTGTGAACTTTTCATGGGGAAGATTATGATTTCGTCGAATCCCATTTTTATGGTTGACCTTCATCTAATGTGCTTAAGAATGACAGTATGCTTTTGTCTTTACAGTAAGAAAAGATTCCGGTGCATCTTGACATGTCAGACTGTAACTGCTTTATGAGTGCCCAAGCATGACCATAAGAATTTGTCTGGCAAAGGGGATCCAGCAAAAAGGTAGAGGAAGCTGAATTTATTAGGGTCAGACCTGATGAAGATAAGCCTCACAGATTCCCACATTTCATATTTCTGCGTACAGGCCTCTGAATTCAGCTCATTATGGAGATAAGGGGCATGGAGGTGTCGCCTTCTCCTACAAAGTGCTTACGTCATGACATAGCTTTCCAATCCCGTTGCCAATCAAACCCTGTATGTCACGTAATAGGGCACGTCTTGCCCCATAATCTTTCCATCACAAAGACCATTACTGGTCCACTGTTGGCCAAATTGTTTGCTAATCCTTGCAGGTGTAAACCTCCTCCCTCTGCGTACACTGTTTGCATTCCACGTAGCAGCACCAGCGCACTTGGCACTGACATGGCTTGGTCACCACTCTGCTCTGTGTGTTGTGGCCCCGGCCACAGCAAATGCTCTCACAGTTCTTGTCTTTGTAACATTTCCTCCCCGTGGTGCCAGGTGAGAATTTGCTCATCCGACAAAAGCTGGGGGAATCCTCAATATAGGTCAGGTCTGTAGTCCTTGGGATTTGGTCACTGGGTCCTGGATTGGGTTTTTTGGGTGGAGAAATGTCTCCCTCCCCTGTTGCTTCATTGGTGGTGCTGCCCACTTTGAGGGATGTCTCGTACTTCTGCTTCAGCTGTTTGGCAATTTCATGCAGGGGTGCCAGCTGCCTCCAACACGTGCGCACCGTGCAGGAACCAGACACGCCATGGCATTTGCAAGTCGTCTCTACTCCAGATTTGATGACCTGAAAACCAAAAATATCAAAATAAGTAATGATGGCACAAACAAAACATTAAAGATTAGATTTGTCAGCTAGAAGTTTGATTGAATTTGCTTAAGGTTAAATATGCTACATTTTGCCAAAATCTACAACATAACTGTTACACAGAGACTTAAAAACCTGGGGTGGGTGTGACTTCCAATTCGCATATCATAGATATTCATGTGAACAATATGAAAATCCCATTGCTATTTTGGTATATTGCAGCGGGAAAAGCAGAGAGAAATACCACCAAGTGGGTTGAATATGCTCTTCCACTGCAAACACCTCAGCTCTGAAGCCACTCTACAAAAGTCAATAAAGGTTAGGTTGGTGAACAACATCTAAATAGCTATTATAACTTATACCAAATGTTAGGACTATATGTGAAAAAAATATATGTACTGGAATAAATGTTTCTAAAAAATGCAACATTTTTTAAGCAATTTCTCAATTTTGTAAAGGTATCCTAAAATTTGTATTACATTTTAAAAGGTTTTGTTAGTTTTAGAAAATATAGAAATGTAATGAAATGGTTATGCACTTTTATTTGCAGTTTTATAATGCCTACTAAACCCAAACAAACATGTTGCTGCTTTTAATATCAGTTTTCCAATGTTGGTGAAAACACGGAAATCGTCCATTTAATTTTCTGGGAGGAGGATGTTACAATCCTATCAACAACTTAAATTGATTCTATACAGGGCCAAGAATGTACTTTTGTTCAAGTTCCTCCTCTATTAAACCTTGGTGTGAGTGAGTAGCTACAAGTTGAATTGGCTGGATGTCCGGTTGAGGATATCAAGTGGTCAGAATTAACTTTTCTAGCTAGTATCCCCATGCATAAATCCAGCTATCACAAGTTATTCAGCATCGAATGGGGAAAAACATGCCAACTCAAAAACAACTGCAGTCTCTATTTTAGGCTAAATAACAGGCCCTTTCCTGCTCCCATTGACCACTTGTATTTCAATTAGGAAGGTGACAGTGGTGGGCTGTTGGTGGTGAGGGCACTGGCGTACCAGGCCAGTGGAGGTTGTTGCCAGGCAGGATGGAGGGTTCCATGCTACCACTTTGGAATTGCAGGCATAAGGTGGGGCTGGGCTGTGTTGAGGCTCACATTTCCAGCCCCGTTTGTCAGTGTTTTTACCAGGTACAGATTAAAACCCAGTAATACTGGGCCCTGTGTTTCCACTGCAGCTGTGGGATAAATGGACTAGTTACGTTCGGGAGCTATATGACTTGATATCAGGCTCTATATACATGTAATATGTTGTTTCTTCTTGCTGTCGGCAAGACTCAGGTTACTGATCCAACGGTTCACATTTCAGAGCCAGCCAAACTTCCTCACGCTGAGAGTAGGTGAAGAGAAAGGAGCAATGTATGACACTAATCATGGAGTTTTTTTCCCCAGTACTGGCCTACATTAAAAGCAGGAATTATTCCCATACCTCACCCACCACAAGGGAGAAATTAAAATGAGCCATCCATTTAAAAAAAAAAAAATAATAATAGAAAAGCCATGCTAATGAGTGGTTTCAGAAGAGGTGTAAGAGCCACAGGCCACTCAGGGATGACGAGGCCTCACTCAAGGTGATTGAGTTGGTTTCCATTTGGTGTTCCGTTGCTGACCTACACTGGCCCTGAAACCTGAGCACCAAGTACACCTCTTTAGCACTTGAATCTCAGCGTAGTGGGTCGAGCAGTCTAACACTCACTTAGTAAGGTTGTGTAGAGTTAGAGACTCTGAAATCAATGGCTCTTGTGTTTGCTCATTGCTTATGGCTGCCATGGGTGCAGAACCATTTTAGGTCATAGCTTTGTGAGTGTAAAATGATGGGAATTCTGAGGGTGGCAGGTGAGAGAAGAGGGGAGCCTGCTGGAGGTTGGTAGTTCTTGTACTCCTTATCTTACAATAAATCTTCACTTTAATATGACTGGAGTCTGTCTGCTTTGACATCTTAGCAGACTCACCAAATCACCAAATACTATAATTGCCACACCAGTGTTTTAATTTAAGAAGTAAGAAAAAAGTGCTTTACTTTACCCTCAGTGGAAAAAAATATACTGCACAAATCAATAGAATATTGGGTGAAATACTAATACTACGAGAACTAGACAGGTTGGCCTTCCCAGTGTAACAATTGAGTTAGCTACTGGCTTTTCCTTAACCGCAAGTGTCAGTCCATTAGCTTCTATGCCACCATGGTCTATCGCAATGGGAGGCTGTCAACAGAATATCAGGCATAGATGGCAGTATTTACAGTGGTGTGATCCTTAGTTTGACCATTTACCTTGTGCTGCAGCGTGGGGGGAACCAGTCTGAGCTGCATGCTGCTCTTCTGCAGCTGCCCAGTTAAAACTCCTTCATTTACCAAGGCTTGTATTTTCTTCTCTGCTCCTGCAGGCTTGCAGAGTTATTATGCCCAGTGCAGGCAAGTTTGCTGATCCACACAACATAGTTACCGGCTCAAACAAAGACCCTGCACAAACAAGGGAGGAGCTGACCTGGATATCCCCTGAGTAATGGATGAATTCCAATGCATTGGGAACTCCTAGGAGGACTACATTTGGTAGTTGGAGCCCGTGCTCAAGGATCCCTGAGCTGCAGTGGTGAATTGGAGCAAAGGTCCACTAGCACACACAGTGCTCAATGCAGTTCTTTTGGCCACAGAAGAAATGCTGGTCACCGTAACAGTCAATCAAGTGCTTCACGCTTTGGGCAGCTAGAGGGAACCTGCTCTGGAACAGGCGAGTCTCAGTCTCTCTGACCTCTTTAGTTAGTTGATGTCATTTCAACCACACCAAGCACTCCCAGGGCAGGGAGGTGGGCTGATAGGCTCTCAAGGTCAAGATGGGCCAGCCCAAGAAGACGATTCAGCTGCCAGGTTTCACCCATACATCCTTGTAGCTGGGTTCTCCCCTTGGTAATTCACAATAGAGCGGTCACATACTTTCTAGTGTAGTCTCTCCTGTTTATGGTCAGTTCCTCTATCAGGGAGCCACAACTGGTTTCTCCTCTAGACAGACTACCTATGCAGGGACACCTCCAACACCCTTCTCCCAGCATCAAAGTAGACTCTTTGTCCACAACAGATGTGCTGTACCTCCAGCAGAAAGTTACACACTTCTTAGGTAATGTACCCTCACCTGACTCTGAAGTTGGCTGTAAAAGACACTAGCTCTGAATCCAAGAAGATTCTCCAACACCCTTTAGGTCCAGGAAAAGTCTAGGAACACTGACTTGTGGACCGAGTCCCATTCTTATACTGCATTTGGAGGCCGACTCTGTATATTTCCTTGGCCCATTTCTGAGACTTATTTGAGGTGGTTCTGCTACTTTGTGTAACCATCTACGGATAGGCCAGGCACAGTCTTTGTATTCAAGTGACAGCAGGAAGGAGTAATAGAGCTGGGACTCTCTTGTTCATAAATACCCAAAACACAGACAAAAAAGGCAAATAATCCTTGACACCCTACCCTCATCACCCTTTTGAGATCAGCACCTCCATGGGAACAAAAGTGAACGACAATATCAGAGATATCCCAAGGGAAAGAATCGTTCACACCATACCCTCCTCAGCCTTTTGAGAGCAGCACCTCCATAGTAGCAAAAGTGAAGGACAATGTCAAAGGCTCACCATGCACTTCTAAAGAGACCTCTGTCTCCTGCCCTCCCACACTGACTCACAGTGGAATAAAGGCCGGGATCTGACAAAAGGCTATCACTGCACTACTCTTTACACCATTGCCTCCATTTATTCCACACCAACTGCGTCTCTCGTTACTCAAGCTTCGGGAATGTTATCAATAAACATTGCTAGTCTGGCAGTCTATGTCCAATCTCTATTTTGTGCAACTTACAGTAGAAATTTAAAATGGATTCCAATGTATCCACAGTTATCAATGACACACACGCCTGGCTCATTTTACTTCACTCATATATAGCACACATATGCACCTGAATGCAGCAAACCACTAAAATGCAGAAGAATGGACAAACTTTTTTAATAGGTGCAGCCAGCAGGCCAAGTACCCCATACCAGGAGCAGGTAAAAAGCCTGCCCTGTCATTATTAGAGGAATACCCTTCCACCACTGTTAATCTAGAGCAATCTGATTGATCTGACAAACTGGCCGGCATGAATGGTGAATCCCTTCTGACTAGAAGACTCCCTCTGGGTTTCAATCCTATCTCAGTGGTCCTCAATGTGCTGCACACAAGATTGTTGTGTCTGCTAAAGCCAAAAGGAAATAGAGACTTACTTCATGGGACACTCAAGGCAGGGGTGGATGCTCAAAAGTCATGCCAGGGGGCAATCCCATCGTAACTAATGGATTGTGTGCAATTAAAAATCTTGTCCCAAAGATTGTTAATGTACGGGTTGAATTTGGAAGAATTGAGCTCTTACTAAAATATAAAATACATTTTCTGGTATAAACATTTTAACTTAAAAACTTAATTGCACACTTTTTACAAGCACAGTAATTAAATGGTTTGTATTAGCAATAAAGTCCTTCATCTGGCTACACTCCCACAAGTTCAGACCCATATCCTAATAGTTTAATCGGCTTCGTGTACGCTTCTGATATGCCTACATAGTCTCTAATATTGGATCTAAATGCTCAGTTTCACTGCTGTAAAAGTGTGAAAACGTAAGAATGTATCATATTGGTGAAGTTACATGATTGCATATATTGCACCTATGCTGGACAATTTGTACTGGTTTCAGGAAATTTTGCAACTGCACCAAGCTACTTTACGTGACAGTTGCATTAACAAGCAGTTTAAAAATTACATTTGCTCAATCTGACCAGTGAAAGTACAAAATTTTGCACCCCCAGTCAGTGTAAATGTCACTTCAAAACTAATGAAAATCTGTACATTAGTGTAATCTACATGGCTGGACCTTCTCATTCTTCTAGTGCACAACTGAATCCACAGTCCATGTAAATGGAAACCTGGTGGCCTCTTAAGTAGCGCGGTTCAAATCCAAGGGTTCCCTCGTTGCTTTCTGAACTATCTGAGTAAGGCAACAGTTAGGTGCCAAACAGAATACATTTTTGCCAATCTCACACTTTTCAAAAGGCCATTTGTAAATCACATCAATAAAAAGTGAAGCAGTCCAAATGCAGTTGCAAGTCTCCATGCGTATGGGCGAGTTCACATTTTTTTTATGAATGCCACCATTTCAAGAAAATGTAATGAACGTACACATATTACAAAATATCTACTTGACCGGTATCTCACGTGAAAATAAAAAGAAAGGTATATCTCCGGGGCAGAAGTCCTGTGAGGTGCCTGCAGGAGACTTGTTGAAGGAGAAAATGTCTCTCAGTCATGATTTTACTCTTCCTGTAAGGCATTTTATGTCCAAACCAGTTTGCAAATGTGAAAATTGATCAAGATTGTGCCTCTCGAAATGACACATTTCTTAAAATGTGAGCAGTGTGAATTTCAAACAAATTTCGCCAGCCCTACAACACCAGTAGCAATTTTATGGCGAACTGCCATATTAGAACATGAAAGACCCCACCAGGCAGTGGGACACATCCTTGCTTTCAGGGCTGAATGAACTCAAGCACCCTCAGCCCACCAAGCCCTGAAAGCAATCCTCAGGAAAAGATAGAGGATTTTCTCATAATCCCAAATATAAATAGCCTTTGGGGAGTATTAATACTACTCCATACTGTCAAATGAATCAGTAGCCTACATTTTTATTGAAATATGTTGGGGGGATCCCCCCACCACCACCTATACACTTCTATAGAAAATAACCTTGCTTATAACACTCATCTATTCAGGGCAACATGAGCTGGTAAGAAAATATTTCCAGGGCTGCTTACTGCAAGTCTAGATCTATTCCTGCTCTCAGTTTTTGAACTATCTTCTCTACCACATTGATTACAAACAGAACGTATCACTGTAGCTTTTTCAAAAAAAGAATATTGCCCCAACATCCCTGCAATGTCAATATTGTATTAGTGACTGAGGTAAAGAAGAAACATACTAACTCATGAATTTAAGTGATTGTAAAGATCGAGCCGGCTCTAGGCCAGTGCGACCGGTGGCACCGCACCAGGTGATGACTTCAGGGGTGCCGAGTTTTCAAGTTTATTTTGGTATTAAAAGCACCTGCTGCTGCGTTCCTTGACTCCAGCAATTTCCAGGCAACAATAAAAATGCCAAGATAACTGGTGATTAATGTTCTTCCTGAAGAGAGATGAATTGTTAACTCTCACCAAAGAACTGCAAGCACACTGCAAAGTATAGTGGAGAGCATAGACTAATGTTGCAAAACGGGTTCAATTGGGTAGAAATAGATTCCTATTATTAAAGAGAACCCCCAACTATGGTGTTTTATTTTCAATTCTGAGTTTGTGCTTCTCCAGACCAAGTACTCTTAAACTATACTGCCTACCAGTATGGATGACATGTCACTCCTACACCTTGCAGTCCTCTGGCTTATGTAACATTTCCTATACTCTGATATACGAAATATGATTGATTTTCTCTGTGTAATGTGTGTGTGATCCAAAGTGCTCTGACACCCTACACTGGTAATAGTGACGCTACATAACTAATTAAATGCATTTGAAAGCGAGAGAGAGAGAGAGAGTGGTTATGGAGACTTGAGGGGCACTGTTAAAAGGTGGTGGTGAGGAGGGAATCAGTGGTGGAGGTGGTCACCACCTCACCATCAATGGGGGGGACCAACAAACATTGTCTCACCGGGCGCCACAGTGCTAAAGCTGGCCCTGGTAAAGATGCACTTGCAATTTATTTTAGCGCCGTACATAAAATGAATTTTTATTCTAGACACAAAAACGTTTCTTACTACTAAACATGAAACCTATTGGCTTTGACTGTGGTTGCTCTCTTTTAAGTCTGGGTTTTGTAGTTTTGCTTTTCCTTTAATAAATGTAGGACTACAAGTCTCATAATGAATAAACAGTACTGGGTGAACTACTAACGCCTAACAGAAGGAAACCCAAACCTCCATCTGGCCCTCATTTCTGTGGCAGGGAAAACGAAGAAATAATAAGATTAATATAAGAAATATATGGAGCTGGTCTGGTTATTGTTTGACTGATTGCTTAACAAAAGATGTCTGTCAGTCTAATTTAACCTTCAGAATCCCTCGACATGTTGATCTTTCTGAATAAAAACAAGAGCAGCATGGTGACCCACATGATGCCTGAAGGCTGTACTTCCGAGTTCGATGAAGATGTTTTTGTTAGATGGAGTCCATGGCTTTTTAAAAAAAATCTCTCGATTTCTTTTCTACTTTCGTGTTTAAACAGAGCCGGAATCAGGAAATGTGTTCCTATTTTAGTCAAGTAAGATTTTGAATCAAAAGTTTCCCTTGTCTCCTCTTAGAAATTGAAAGCAAAACAATGGGGTCAAATATGTGCCCTCACATCTGATACATGGCAATATTTTTCTCTACTGCAGTTTTATACTTTTTCCTAAGGAAAAGGAGCGTTTCAATTTTACCATTGAAAAGCCTGTCACTGTTTTTGTGTATACTTATGCACTATGAGTCATTTAGTGACAATTTGGTGACTGCTGCACAAGCATGCTGTGTGTGTGCATGTATGCACCACATGTGTGCTTTCATCCTCTATGGAGCTACCCTGCGCTCGAGATACCTATGTAAATACCTTGGTACTCTTAATTGCCTTTTTTAAGACTTAGCTTCTTCCCGGAAGTGGTCTTCCTTTTAACTAGGTCTTCTGTTCCATTATGTCTTTCTTTCATCTATCTATCTATCTATCTATCTATCTATCTATCTATCTATCTATCTATCTATCTATCGTGGATTAGCTGTTGACATGATCATAAAACATTTGTCTTCATTGTTCTCACCACTTAAGATGCCATATTTCATAGGTTCCACCTATGTTTCATCTTCAAAAAAGTGATTGTAAATCACTCTGAAGCCATAAAAACACACATTCGAATTGAGTTTTGATATATGGGCTCCACTTCCTATTTTGCCGTCTACATTTATATTGAATGATGGAGCCCTCAATGGTGCTTCGTGGGCATTCATGGCACGTTCGTGATAGGACATGGGCATGCAATGCATAATCAACTCAAGTGTGACCGGTGTAGATGTACTTGATGAAAATGACACACAGACAATTGGTCACCAAAGATGTATTCACTAGATACCGATTTTTAAGACCCTTTAATTTCATTTTTAAAAGGGAAATCTTGTATTTCATGGAAAATATTTGCATTTTCATACACAGGCAAGCTAATGTTTGGGGAGTTAATTATAGTATTTCCTAATATTTATTTAAAACTGATATCTACATGATAATCCCTTCTGCTGTCTGAAACCATAGCATGTTAAATTGGAGTAACCTGTGTGGCGCCTGAGCCTGTAAGGACCCCATATCATAGCTATCACACTTTTATGAGGCTATATAAAATAATAACTAGAATATATAAAAAAGTGATACAAATGATTGTACAAGGGTGATACAGTAGATTGTGGAAGATTTGCTGGTATATGGTACACCAGTTTTTATTAAAATAATTTGCTAGATTACATGATAGTTATAATTAGGTACTACGAGAGTAATAATATTGATTGCGCAAACGTGATACAATTTAATCCATAAGAGTATATTGTACCAGAGTAATACAGTAGATTATGAGATAGATCTGTAGATTTGTGAGTGTGGTTCTGTGGATTTGTTAACAATGATATACTAGATAACATGATATTCAAATGTCAAAGATTTGAGTGATGAAACTGATAATGCTATAGAGATACAATTTATACAATAGTAGTGATGTCATTGATTCTACAAGAGTGGTACTGTAGACCGTGCAAAACATAGAGTATATTTGTGAGTGCGGTACAACGGATTTGATGAAGTGATATGCGAGAATACAGGATAGTGATACTTAAATGCTACCAACTGCTAAAATCGATTGTACAAACGTGATACAATTTAGTCCATAAGAGTATATTGTACAAGAGTAATCCAGTAGTTTAGGAGATAGATCTGTAGGTTTGTGAGTGTGGTTCTGTGGATTTGTTAACAATGATATACTAGATAACACGATATTAAGATGTCAAAGATTTGAGTGATAAAACAGAACAGAACGCAACAGAAATGTGGTCAAAAGTAATCTAGCGCCTATCCACCTGTCCGCCCAGTCTCCCGAAAATCCCTCCAAATCTTCTCTGTCTGGTCTCTTAATCAACTGCCGATCGGCAGCTAAGCACGCTACCGATATTGCAGACCTTATCCTGTACAAAAATTTCGATTTAGCAATCCTAACAGAATCATGGCTCAACGAATCCTCATCTCCATGCCTGGACCTCCTAGTCCCTCCCAACTACAACATTGCAAGGCTGGACAGGCAATCTAACAAGAAAGGAGGAGGCATAGCCTGCATCTACCGCTCTAACCTTCTTGTCACGGAACTTCTGGGAGACTCCACCGAATCCTGCGAATACCTCGCCCTCGCTATTCGCAGCAACTCCACCCCACTATGTAACCTGCACATCTTTTACCACCCCCCAGGCATGAACGATTCTTTCACCGACCACCTCTTGGAAATCATCACAGCCAAGATCTCCACCAACACCAAAGATATCTTCCTTGGTGATTTTAACTTGCACTGGAATGATCCCAAGGATCCGCATGTCAACGCCATCAAAGAACTCCTGGCCGATCAAGCCCTGACCCAAGCCTGCTCACTCCCAACTCACTCGAAAGGGGCCACTCTTGACTGGATCATCTCTAAAGAATCAATAGTCAAGCTTACCTCTATAGACCCATGTGACTGGTCTGACCACCACGCCATCACCTTCCTCCTACCTGGCACTCACAAGACAAGAGCACGGCAACCAGCGATTCCTAAACGCTGGATCAGAGACACCAAGAACCTGGACCTCAGGGAACTTGAGACTCGCTGCAAATCTGACCTCCCCCCCCCTTGCATATCGCAACGGTCAGTGGCCTCAACGATCACTACTCTGCGACTATATCGAACATCCTGGATGATCTAGCTCCACTAAAACTGAAAAGAGCCCAAATCAAAGACAGAAACCCCTGGTTCACAGGATCCCTCAACAATGAGAGGAGATCCCTCCGGCAATCTGAAAGAACCTGGAGGCAGCACCCATCAGCTGCACATCTAAAACTTCTCCGCCAGGCCAGAAATGTCTATAACAGGAACATCCTCAATTCAAAAAAAGAATTTTTCAGAACTGAATTAGAGAAGGCCAAAAACAGACCCCGCAAGCTCTTCGAACTGGTCAAACACCAATCTAATAAACTGGCCAAAACATCGAAAGAAACCCCCAAGTCTCTTATATCCTCCGAGGAATTCTCCTCTTTCTTCGCTGACAAAATCAAATCCCTAGGAATCGAACTCAGCTCCGCCACATACTCTCAACCCCTCTCTGACCTGCCTCCTCCGGCCGTGACGCCCCCACAGGCTCCACCTAAAAATCTAGCTCACTGGACCGACTTCAAAGTCTATGACGAAGACTCCGTCTCCAAAATCCTCTCTTCCTTAAAACCTAATAACCATTTTAATGACCCGCTCCCTTCCAACTGTCTAGCTGCCGTCGCCCAATCCATTATTCCTAGCTGGACTGCAATACATTAACGCCTCTCTCCTGCAGGGATCGATGCCTGACTCTCTAAAAGCCGGCCAAGTCCTCCCCATTTTGAAAAAGCCCTCGCTGGATCCAGCTTCCCCTGACAACTTCAGACCCATCTCCAACATCCCCCTCCTAGCCAAAGTGCTGGAGAAGTGTGTGCAACAGCAGCTAAGTCAACACATCAACAACTTCCACCTACTCGATGACTTCCAATCCGGATTTAGACCTGGGCACAGCACGGAAACCACCATGCTCCACATTGTTGATGATGCCCTCCAAGCCCTTGACCAAGGCAAAACATGTCTCCTAATCCTCCTAGATCTATCTTCGGCCTTCGACACGGTCAACCATGAAAAACTACTTGAACGCCTCAAACTCAGGATGGGATTGGATGGCACTGTCCTAGAATGGTTTAGGTCCTTCCTCCACAACCGATCACAGCGATTCCTAATCAACGGCAACCTATCTGCACCCTCCCCGGTCACGGTTGGAGTCCCTCAAGGTTCAACCTTGTCCCCCACCCTCTTCAACCTTTACCTAGAACCTCTTGCCGAAGTGCTACGCACCGCAAATATCTCCTTCCATATGTATGCTGATGACACTCAGATCTACATCAAAACCTCATCTCTCGAAGAGATTCTCTCCCTGAACGAAGCCCTGAAACTCACTGTCCAATGGCTCGCCTCCAATCATCTCAAACTCAACACTAAGAAAACTGAATTTCTCCTAATTTCCCCTCCTAGTACCAACCACGAGATCCAAACATGGATTAATGCTATCACTGCCTTAAATTGCCCACCGACCATCGTGGACTCGGCCAAATCCCTGGGAATTACCCTTGACAGCAATCTGAACATGCGGGACCATATCAACTCGATGGCCAAAGCAGCCAGATTCCACCTGAGCTACCTTAGGAAACTGAAACCATTCCTTGATGCGCCTGACTTGAAAATGGCTGTCCAAGCACTCGTCATCTCTAGACTGGAATATGGCTGCTCTACCCTCTCAGGTTTACCCAAGATCTCCCTGGCACCTTTAAAAGCCTGCCTCAATGCAGCAGCCAGACTACTTACCGGCACAAGGAAATTCGACCACATCTCCCCACACCTGAAAGCTTTGAACTGGCTTCCCTTTGAGGCAAGAATACAGCTTAAGCTAGCATGCATCACACACAAGGCTTTATACTCAAATTCCCCTGCATATCTTGCACGGAAACTCGTGATTTCCGGAGGATCCAGAAACTCCCGGGCTGCCAGAAACCTCTTGCTCCAACCTGCACGCTTTAGGAAAAAAAAAACGTACAATCGGGCTTTCTCTGGAGCCGCTCCAAGAATATGGAACTCTCTCCCACCTAACATCAGAAAAATCCCTTCTCTGGCCCACTTCAAAAAGCACGCCAAGACCTTCCTTATGAGCAAATTCCTCGTTTAAACTTGCCCTCAACCACCACTAAGACACGGATCCACGTCTGCCTATTGCCTCCCCTCGGATTTCCTAATCACCCGACCTAGGAACCTGGGTTCTTGTCTTGAGCAATGGTAAATGTAATCTGTAAATACGTATCTCATCTTCAGTAACTGTATATGTAATTTGTAAATACGTGTCTTTCTATGTATCCTATATCCTGCCCCTACTATCTGTTTTTTTTGTTGTTTTTTTCTTCTTTTACCAGGTGATTCTATACCTTTTGTACAATGCTTTGTTGTCTGTAAAGCGCTCTGATACCCTAACGGGTCAAGTTCGCGCTCTATAAAACACAGTAATAAATAAATAAATAAATAAATAAATAAATAAAATAATGCTATAGAGATACAATTTATACAATATTAGTGATGTCATTGATTCTACAAGAGTGGTACTGTAGATTGTGCAAAACATAGAGTAGATTTGTGAGTGCATTACACCGGATTTGATGAAGTGATATGCGAGAATACAGGATAGCGATACTTAACTGCTACCAACTGCTAAAATCAATTGTACAAATGTGGTACAATTTATTCTGTAAGCAAATTGCCATTGATTCTGCAACAGTTATATAGTAGATCGTGGGGAAGATACTGTGGATTTTCATGTGCCTTACACCAGATTTGATGAAAATGATACACTAGATAGAGAAAGTGATAAAGTTCTAGGAGTGTGATACAATTTATTCATTAGCAGTGATGCTGTTGATTGTACGAGAGTGAAACAGTAGACTTGAGAGAAGATATGTAAATTTGTGCGAGTCAATGCATGTGATGAATGTAATACATGATAGTTATACATAGGCTAACATTGATTGTGCGAGAGTGATACAATGCCATTTCATATACAATTGCACTGAATTCTCTCCAGGAACCTTTTGAAGAAAAAATAGAAAATTATATAATCAATGTCCCAAGCACATGCCTCGAACCCATAACAATGGGTGAGGACTTTTTCCAACTGCTATAACCGCAACGGAAAGGCTATATGCCGCTTAAACATTCACTTGGGGCAGAATGTTCTGATTAAAGCAGGGTTAAGCATACAATAACACTGGGAATTTGGGACAAAGAGGTTACAGCAGAAAATAATGCCCTCTGCTGCTTCGCTGTCTTCAATCCCGTTACCTTCATTCCACTGTTATACAGCATGGCATTCATACGCATCCGTGCCGTCCGTACCAACTGGAATTGCATAAGGCCTACACAGACCAACTTGGACAAGCAACTACCACTTTACAAAAACATCCCACTGTATAGGTTTATGGGATTCTGCAAACTCTGTATAAATGCCTGTCTATAATTTCTTTATAATCGGCAACTTGTGACGCACCCAGTGACACCAAAGAAGGACATCAGAACTGAATTGTAATAAGTTATTGCAGTCTAGTTCTGACATCACAATGGCCTGCAGCCAGAGCCAGCAGCTGGGGTGAAAGGCAGGTCAGGTGACACAGCAGCTGTTTAAAGCAACAAAACTTTGCTTTTCTTTCTTCTGCTTTTTATTCTAGCTTATAGTGACAAGCAGAAAGAACATGTTTATTTTTTGCACTCTTAGATAATTATTGAAAAGTTAGAATATTTCTGTATGTTGCTACACATTCCGAGCTACTGCAGCTTTCTTTTTTTTAAACTGACTTTTATTGAACTGTTTCTAATATCTTTTGCAACAAATATCTAACACGTTTTTAATGTGCTTAATTTTCCACTAGAGGTTCTATTTTTTTAATTCTTCATGTTTGCAAACATGTTTTCTCTTTTATCTGAAAGAGCTATACACCAAGGTTTTAAGTGGATTGTGGGAAAGGTGATGGAGTAATCATGTATTATTTGGGATAAAGTACCCCCTACTTTGCATGATAAGGATATTGCACGTCACCTCGGAGTTCCATAACCTTCGGCCTCATTCCTCTATGTGGTTATGGAACTCCTCAGTGACTTGCAATATCCTTATAATATACAGCAGGGGTATTTTATCCCATATATCATCAATAACTAAACATGTATGAATAATTAAAAACTGAAATGCATGAAGTGAAGCTAATCTGATATACTCAGTTGTACTGCTTTCACCAAATCTGATTTAACATGAAACAAGAGAGCTCAGGCATGGTCATGCAGCAGATGTGGGCTGACGTAGAGTCAACAAATCCTCGACGACTGTGGCTCTGTTTTCTCCTGTTGATACAAATATAGCTGGCCCATTTACCCCAAGGCTATGAAAACAGCCGTTGCTAAGTGTACGGGCTTGCGACTGGGGGACAGAAAGAGAAATGGTTCTGATAATGATATCATGCATCATGAAACATGATATTAGCATTGTGGGCTAAGACACATAAAGTGCACCCGTCAAAGTCCTGCCCGATGTGTTTATCTCACCGTGCAATTAAAAAAAAGGGAGAGCTGCGTGCTGAGGACAAGCTGTCTGCCTGGAGCTGAGCTCAAATTCCAGCCTGTGTTACCACATCCCAGGCCATCCAGCCAACTCTTCTGTCTTCAAGTGGGTGACTTCCACTTTTCATTGCCATGCATCTTATGATGTTTCCACTTCCCCCATCTTAAAACTTCTCTTACTCACGTGACTGTCAATGAGATGATGGCGGCACCCACTGCGCTTGATGTTTCGATGTGGCTTTTATACTTACAGGCGAGCGTGGGCCCAGTTTCATAAGCCAACCCAAAAGCATAAGCCCAGAACAAATTTAGAAATTTTAATTAGATGCATGCGTTCATTCATAGACATATTTACAAAAACATGTCTCTCTACCAACCAAAACAAGCACTGATAAAGTAAATGGTTTGCCTTCTGTATCGTCAAATGACTTTTACCAAGCTTCTCTAGCACTCAACATGGGCACATGATAGCTAAGCAGCCGCGGAGCTAACTTCACGGAGCAGCAGTGCACGCTTCCTATGTATGCACAGAAAGGTAGCAGCACAGGTAAAAGAAGTGCTCACTTCTTCACACAGAATACGGACAATGTGCGCAGCAATTGTCTACAGCAGTGCAAACATCCTCACAAACACAGAACATTACTGCGTGAGCAGCAGCAATGAATGCTTCCCTTACATAAAAATAATATTAATAGTGTATGTTGTGATATGAGTTTGTAGTGGGATACTGCTGTTGAAAAATGTATATTTGTATGGTGGCTTGCATGTGGTGTGATATGCTGATAAATTGGCAGGTGTGTTCAATTACATTGTTTGTTATGTGCTATGATCGTGTGTGTGGGTTTGTGTGTGTGCTGGTGTGATAACGTGTTTGTATTTTTACATTATGGTGTACTTGTGAAGAATCAAACGTGACATGTTGGTAGGTCATTGGGGACATTGCTCCAGAATGTGCAACCTCTCCAAATATTTTAGACCTACCTGTGGGTGAAGGTCTTAAGGGTGTCTAGCAAGAGGGGAGCAACAGAACAGTTACCCTACAAAGCTGGCCTTGGAAGTGTTCTTGCTAGTTTTGCATTTTGTTTGTTTTATAGTTGATAAGAAGGGAGTCAGACTATTTGGTGTTTGAAACTTCTTTGGCCAGTGGATGCTTGCTTTACCCAGATTATTTGACTCCGGCTTAGAACTCTGGGCTTTTCAGCCCTGGGCATACCTACTACTCCTCACAGACAAGCAGCGCTGCGCTGCTATTCTGTGATGACTTAGTATACTACCCTTGGTGCCCTTTCCCAGAAATCTCTTCACAAACATGCCAATTACCAGTTGGGAGCCACAGCCGCCAGTGAGCAAACTGAGAGGAAGAGTGGATCCTTCACAGTGGTGACATATTGAAGTCCTCCATAGTAGAGGCAACTAGATTTTTTAAATATTCTGCTGGGAAGTAAGTCCAATGTTTGTTCATTCCTATCATCATTCAAAGAGATTGGAATGTGTGAAAGTCACAATTTGTTCCTCAGTCTGCATCCCAGAGATCACTGGGACGTTGGGAGCAATGTATCTCATTCCAACATAGCAGTGCCTCCCTTTGAATTAAACTAATCACTGACTCATGCTGCAATATGATTTCATCAATGAAAGCACACTTATACAAGACAGCCCAAGGGGTGAGTGAGGTATTCCTGGATGAATGGAGGAAACAGGAATGCTGGTTTAAAGATGTTTATTCCAAGAGAAAGATCCCATCCATCAGCAAGCCTCCAACGTAGAGTTCTGCCAGCTTCAACCGCCTCCTAACACATTCTATCTCAGAACCCCATAACATCATAGGGTTCACTGACGCAGTACATGTCATGTCATACCATAAAGAATACCACACATCTCCCCCTTCAACAAAAAAAACTAACAGCATAATGTACTAACAGGAACAAAAATATAACCAAAACAAAGCATCATATAAAGTCATTGAGATGTGCTGGACGTTTTGGGAATCTAGATGACCGTCGTGGATTCCTTATGCAATTTTCAGCACCGTCAGAACTGTCAATAGAGTGATCATCATTAGATGAACCACCCACAAGTTTTCCTCTGACTGCTACCACTCTGTTTAAGTTCCAAATGCGATGGTCTTGAGTTTGAATGGCATTATTAAACATTTTTATGACCTTTATAGGTTTCATGAACTTTGATGATGAACTTCCAAGAAGACCAGGATGCTTTATCATCACCCAATCACCAACTTTTACAATTGTTTTTTTACAGACTTCTTTTCATCAAAATACTTCTTCCTCAGTATAGCTTTCTCTTCGTCCTTCTTTTGCATCATCAAACCATCACACACACACTCCTTTCCTTTACTCAACTCATATCTATTGACCCACGGTGGCTCAACTGTAGTGTTCGGTATTCTACCCTTGAACAACAAAAAAGGTGTTTTCCCAGTGGTAGCGTGAGGAGAGAGTCTATATTCCTCCACCTTTTTAATCACCTCTTTCTTCCAATCCAATGATTGAGATTTAGCTAAGTGAATGGTTTCCTTAGTAACCCTATTGAATCTCTCAATCATGCCATTTGCCTCTGGATGATAAAGAGAACATGTTTTATGCAAAATTCCTTTAGACATCAGAAAATTTTCCATTTCCTTTGAAATCAACTGCACTCCGTTATCTGTTAAAAGCGATTCAGGGAAACCTTCCTCTGCAAAAAGATTTTTCAAACATTGAATTACGTTACTGGAGTCAATATTAGATAAGAAGAAAATTGCAGGCCATCTTGAATACATGTCAATCACAGATAATATATATGTTTCAGACTCCTTACCATGAATTGGCCCGACAATATCTAAAGCAATATCTTGCCATGGTTTATTGGGACGCTTTCTTAAAA
Organism: Calotriton arnoldi; assembly: GCA_963921515.1. NCBI lineage: Eukaryota > Metazoa > Chordata > Amphibia > Caudata > Salamandridae > Calotriton > Calotriton arnoldi. Next base: position 889,950 of record CAWUFW010007239.1, on the reverse strand, counting down.
TCATTGGTTGTTCATGCGTACACTTGGATTTATCACTTAGCACACAAGGAATGCAATCTCTAATTATACGTTCCACCATCTTGTCCATTCCGGGCCACCAATATGACATGCGAAGTCTTTCTTTACATTTTGAAATTCCTGCGTGAGATGAATGCACTAAATCAATGAGTTCCTTCCTAAGACTGCAGGGAGGAATAAGTTTGGTACCTCTAAATAATAAACCTTTGTCCACTGCCAGCTCATTACGCATTATCCAATACGCTTTAGTTTACTCAGACCCGTCCTTACTACTAATCCACCTCTTTTGCAAAAGAGACATAACTTCACATAAAATGGGATCGCTACCAATCTCCTTACACCATCTTTCCTCAGAAATGATACTACTATCCACAACACAAACCCACTCCTCATCCTGATCAACCGTATCTTCCTTAAGGGACTCAGATGAGACCAGTCGGGACAACACATCTGCCACACCATTTTCAATCCCCGGTAAATATTTAAGCGTAAAGCTGTATTCTTGCAAACCAATGATCCACTTGGTAATCCTGCTTGAAATGGCATCCAATCCTTTCTTATCAAAAATTTCGACTAATGGCTTGTGATCTGTATGTACAACAAAGTCCACACCCCAAAGAAATTTCTTTAGTTTTTTGATTGCCCAAAACACTGCTAGAGATTCCCTTTCAACAACGGAGTAACGAGTTTCAGGATCTCTCAAGCTTCTGGATAGAAACATTATGGTGTGAATGCCTAAAGGACCACGTTGTTGTAGAACTGCTCCCAACCCCTTTTCACTTGCATCTGTAATGAGAATGGGTCTAATATTGGGATCAAAGCTACTAAGGGATGGTGCTTGATTGAGTTTATCCTTAATGTTAACAAATTCTTCTTCGCAAAAAGAAGACCACTCAAAGTCTATACCTTTTCTCAACAAGCTTCTCATATTCACCGTCGAGGCAGCAAAACCCTTCACAAATTTTGCATAGTACTCAATCATGCCCAAACATTTCATGAGCTCAGTTTTACTCGAGGGAGGACACATATTGTTTATGGCATTAATCAAATCGGCCTTTGGTTTAATCCCATCACCTGTTATATGGTGACCCAAATAGTTTAAAGAATTGGATCTGAAAGTACACTTCTCAGCCTTTATGGTAAGATTGTGATCGCATAAACTCTTTAACACAGATTTTAGCCTAACATCATGTTCTGCTACATCCTTTGCAAAAATTAGAATATCGTCCTGATACACACACACACCTGGAAGATCTTTGAGAATTACTTCCATAACACGCTGGAACACCGATGAAGCAGATACCAAGCCAAAAGGCATGCGTATAAATCTAAATGTGCCAAAGGGCGTAATGAAAGAAGTGTAATCTCTGGAAGCTTCATCTAATTCAATCTGATGGTAAGCAGATGTTAAGTCGATGGTACTGAAAACCTTTGCCCCCCCAAGAAGAACTAAAAGCTCTGTAATATTCGGAAAAGGATAACGATCCACTACTACATTCTTGTTAAGTTGCCTCAAATCAATACAGAGACGAAGGTCCCCATTGGGTTTGCGTGCTGCTACAACCGGAGCCAACCATTCCGTACCTTCAACCTCTTCAATGATGCCTCCCTCTCTCAATTTCAAAATTTCCTTCTGCATATCTTCTCTAACTGAAAGAGGCACATTTCTCACTTTACTACATACTGGAAAGGCATCTTTTTTAGAATTATTTTGTGACGATAACCTTTTAAACACCCTAAGACCTGTCTGAAAACCCTGGGAAATTCCACCACCAAATCCTTTACAAATCCATCACTCTCACTACTTAACACTGAATACACACCGTCTCTCAATTGAATGGGTGGATTAGCATTGGGATCTAGATAAACACCCAACTCGCCTTGGTGCATCCAGCTGATTATGCTGTCACCTCTCTTTGACACGTAGATTTTTCCTGAGACAAATCTGTTTTTATATTCTATGAGGCCATTAAAATAACCATGTAATTTAATCGGCTCTCCACCATACGCTAGTGGAATTATATCAGGCTTTAACAAAGTAATTTTCTCTTTTAACTTTCTATCATAAAATTAATTGGATATTAAAGTTATTTTTGCACCAGAGTCAAAAAGAACTCTAGTGGTTTCACCCTCAATTAAGATCTCATCAAATGGACTAGTTTTCACATTAGATTTGCTTTCAACTTGAACTACAACCTGTCCACATTCAAAACTATCTGAGCACAAACCACCCATATTGTCGTCATAAATATCCACCTCTTTAACCTTAGGTTTTATAATGCTTTTGCACAATGTGGTGAGATGTCCCTTTTTCTTACATTTCATGCATGTATTTCTGAGTGCAGGACATTTTTTATCATTAGCAAGGTGATCAGCTTTTCCACACCTATAACACTTCCTTTCATAGCTAGACATACCTATATCTTTCTTACTTTGAAACGGATTTTCTCACTCTTATCTCTAGCCACTTGTACTTTTAACACTTTATTATGATCCTTTTTAATAACAGCCACACATTTAATTGAATGTTCTATTCTCTTTGCCACAGTTAAAACCTCCTCCAAAGTGGGTTCATCTCTTAACCAGAGTTCTTCCCTGACCTTCTCTATATGACACCCGAACATAAACTGATCTCTAATTCTCTCATCAGTAAGCCCATCAAATTTGCAAGAAGAGGCAAGCTTTCTAAGATGAGTTACATAAGCCTCAACTGTTTCCTCTTCTGCTTGTACACACTTTGCAAATTGATATCTTTCCAGGATAGTACTGATTTTGGGAAGATAATGATTATCAAGTTTCTTGATGCATATTTCATAATCATTTAGGTCCCTCGCATCAGAAGCAGAAAGATCAGGCAAATGGTCAAAAACATCTTGCCCCTCTGACCCTAAACAATGAAGAAGTAAAGAGGATTTTCTTTCAGCACTAAGGGATGGACCGCATACCCTTGCATATCTCTCAAAACAACCTTCCATTTTTTCCACTTTATCGGTGGAGTACCAGGACAAGTTAGAAAAACGGAGCTGCTGTTACGTTCTGCATAGTTATAACTATACTACGGGCTAGTTATACACTGGGTAAACACCTAAATTCAGAGAGTATGTGTCAGGGTCATAAAGTCTGAAAGACCTCTTGGTACATGTTACTGAATTTTCCAACACAATGATTATATCACTGATTCTCTGATTAAGAATTTGAAACTTTGAGAAATGTGCGTGTAACCGTGAAACAGAATTGCCAACACTCTTTAGTCCCCTAGAGAAGTGATAGAGTTATTAAAGCTACTTCTGCTCTTGCAACTTATGGGAGACACCCGTGTCACCGATACTTCTGAAGATATGGATGTCACTGAATGCGCAGCTCTAGCATCTTGTTGGAGATGTGGATATCACTGAATGCGCAAGGATGTTATTGAATGCGCATAAACTTTAACCTTGTTGCCACACTTAGAAGTGAGTGTGTCACAGAAGATGCAAGCCACTGACACACCAAGAAGTGAGTGTGTCACTGAAGATACGTGCCACTGACACGCTGAGAGTGGGTGTGTCACCGAAGAAATTCTGTTATCAAAGAAATTCCAACAATGCTAGTTGTGATGACACGCTAATCCGAAAGTGAGCGTGTCACTGAGTTGTATATATATTTAGTGGCTCTGACTTGCAACAATTTAGGTGCAGACTGTTTAACTTAACATTAGAGTGCTGTGTACGAAGATTAACACTCGCTGCGGTTTCAGCGTCCGAGGTGTTGCTTTCGGTTACTTAGCAACCGGATCTAGATGCCCCCTTGACTCCACGTTGACGACGTCAAGACGTGCTTAATCACGGTCGCACTGTGACGCAGGACTGCATGGAGGCGAGAAGGGAGAGGAACGGCAGAGCTCCAACACTCTACAATCTTACGGTGAGTGTCACGAGCTCACGTTTGAACAATGGTTGAAATGTTCAAAAGATGCGAAGCGCTAAAGTTCCGTTATAGTGGGTTCAGCAGAAAACTAAGACCCAAGATTCCACGTTTAAAAGTCACCACACCAAACAATTATCAATCATCAATTGATGTGGGGCAAGGTTAGGAAAGTTTCCCTTAAGTTCAGTTGGGGAAAGCTCCAATTAATTCTCCCTCTGCTAGATTGTTACTCCGACTCCGAAAGGACAACGGAGGAGCGATAACAATCAAATTGGTAGCGATTGGAGATTGCTAGCGATCAAATGACTGCGAAGGGAGCTGTACTTGCGCTGGGCTTGAAGACACTAAAGTCGCTAGTCAATGAATGTCGCCGATCTGGGAGGTGCCAACTTGCATGTAGAGAGAGCTTGACAGCTAATGAGAGTAGAAAGGTTGTCTCTCACCAATCTCCTGAGTTGGGATCTTCTCTTGTATCCTGCCGACTACGCCAGTGAGGTATTCCTGGATGAATGGAGGAAACAGGAATGCTGGTTTAAAGATGTTTATTCCAAGGGAAAGATCCCATCCATCAGCAAGCCTCCAACGTAGAGTTCTGCCAGCTTCAACCGCCTCCTAACACATTCTATCTCAGAACCCCATAACATCATAGGGTTCACTGACGCAGTACATGTCATGTCATACCATAAAGAATACCACAGTGAGTTCCATGATAAAGCTGATTAATTCTGGGCCTTCTGTGCACCTTTTCGTCAAACATCATTGCCAAATGTTCACCCCTCTGTGATTGTGCAAATAGCACCTGAAGATTAAGATTAACATATCAACCCCACTTGACAGATCACTACGAAACCTTCCAGGAAGGATCTGAGGTAGATTTACCATTTCTTTGGAAAGTTTTGTGAAGATTCGTCAAATGGTTCCAAGGTTATTAACAAATCAAAAAATCAATTTCCTATGGAAACCTGGTCCTAAATGCAACTACAGAGTGGTGACTGCCACAGTGTAACTTATACACAGGCCAACCCCACGATGCGTACAGCCGAAGGCCGAGCGTGGCAGTAGGCAGGGCCTGGCCGAAGGCAATACACGGCTAGGTTTAGCATAGTTGCATATGGTAATAAATAGTACTTTATATTACAAAAACTCTAGAAATTCACACAAAAAAAATCAAAGGTTAAAGTGACGTTATAGTTAGGTATGGTAATAATATCTTAATTTACATCTTTTTAAACTTAGAAATTTACAGAGATAAACAAAGATTAAAGTGACTTCATAGTTAGGTGAAAATGTCAATTTAAATTTAAGAATTTAAACAAAAAAATGACTGAAATTCATCAGTTATATATTTTTTCAAATAACTATTACTAGTGCTCTATTTCTGGTGAACACCAGTCGGTGATTGACTATACATATATTTCTAGAAATCTGGTGCCATGGATCATTGATGGAGCGATTAAATGTAGTGTATTAAGTGACCATAACCCACTGACTCCTGCAGTGGCTACTGCAGTTGAGAACCATGCTTCTTTTAAGGGAGTCAGGGGTAATCTGTGGGCCTGGGTGGAGTTTGCGGAGTTCTGCTTCTCAGAACTCCGCGAAGTGACCAAAGAACTTCACTGTGCTACGTGGAGTTCCAAAAGCGGCAGAGAGCGTTAGGTCGCGCTAATTTGTAGCACCGGGTGTTTGTCCCGCACTGGAAAATCAGTGGGAACTGCACCATGTGAAGCACAAGAGGGCACTGCTTCTTTCTGCAGCTCAAGTAGATGTTCTACTCAAGTGGCATCTTCCTCAACGCGAACAGAAGGTTTCGTAGAGTGAGCGGTAGCGGCCATCCGTGACTGCCCATGTTGAGAGATCTCGCAGGGTGGTGGCCTGGAGTAAGATTTTCCTCGCTCGCGCTCACCAACAGAATTTTTGCTAGCAGAAGTAATTGAGGCTATCATTGTTAACCCTGATAATAAAGCATCTGGGCCCAATGGGGTCCATGGACCTTTACAAATTTAATTTAGACCTTTGAACCAGCTCATCATAATATACGTTAACCTGACCTGTAAAACTGGCCTGCCGCAGTCTTAGAAAACATCTGTTTTCATCACAGTATTCAAAAAGGGGAACCGGGACGACCCAAAGTGCTGATAGCTCTTTGAGACTCCACATTTAAGTTTGTAGGGAGGATTGTCTTTGATAGGCTGATCACTTGGGTCGAGGATAAGGGGGGGTTCTCTCGAAATTGAAGTATGGATTTTGAATGGGTTTGAGGACCTTGGAACAATGTCTTAATCGCCATTTAGTGATTGGTATGTAAACTATTGCAAAGCAGGGGTCTATTTTTCTTGCATTTATGGACCCCACTTGCGCTTTTGACTTTTTGGTGAAGTCCCTTTTGTGGTCTAAGCTGGCGGCCTTGGGAGCAAATATGGGGCTACTAGGTTTTTAGCCGGGTTCGCCATTATGATTTTTCAGCTGTTGTTAGAAATGGGGAAAAAGGGATGACCCAGTGTGTTAGGTTTGGGATGGGGGTACGCTCAGGATGTGTACTTACCCCTATCATGTTTCTATTCTACTCTCTGGGCAGGAGGAGGCTTTGATGGCTAAGTCAGTGGATGCCCCTGTTAAGAAAAAGATTCCTATTCCAACTGTAACCTATGCAGACGATGTGATCCTGCTGTCAAGAACACCTCAAGGACTCCAAACTCTAGTAGCAAGTTATATTGAATTTATGACAAGTTTGAAGTTGGAGGTTTATGTTGGTAAAACGTATGTAATCGTGTGTGCACCAAGGGGTATTAAAATGAGGCAACTATATATTGGCGAGAACCCCATTTCTAGAGTTTATGAATTTTCCTATTTGGTGGTCACCTTTGACTCGTTAAGAACCTGGTCCCATTGTGTTATCATGGCTAGTAAACGTTGTGTGTGTAGTGTAGGGTTTCTGGCCAATTTAGCCTCTAATATTGCTAAGAAGCTGATTGCTCTCTTTTTAGAGGTTAACAGGAGGAGTGTATCCCGGTTTTATCGTATGTGTCCGGATTAGGGGGTATTAAAAAGTTCTGAGGCTCCAGGCAGATGAGAATAGAGTCTGTAGAAGATTACTTGGCCTCCCACCTTGCTGCCCCTCCTATGTATTCCATGAGGAATTGGGGCTTGAGTCTGTGGAAGATCTCATAAATCTGGCCAACTTTCTGTTGTGGTGTTCTGTCTGGAGTAATCCTCTGGTTGTACTTCATAGAGAAATCATTGAAGACTGCTTATCATGTGCCAGAGAACACCTTATCCCTTGACTAGAATATGTTAGAAAGAGTTCCATTACCTTGGGCATACCCTCTATCTTTTTCACACCTGTGAGTCTGCCCAAAGGTAAAAGTCTATGGGTCAATAAAATCTTTTATGAGCTTAACCAGCATAAGCTGAGTCAATGGAGCTCGTGAAAACTCAGAATAAGGATTATATTCTGATTCAACCTACTCCAGGAATATCTTGACTTGAGCCATATCTTGACTTCATTCCACACTCTTGGGACAGGTCAGTTCTTATTTGATTTCTCTTAGAGATTATAAAATGGAAGTTATGCTGCCCCCTTGGCCAGTTTAATCAAGCGCCCATCTTTCTTTGAATGTGTGATGTAAGTTCCCCTCAAAGCCAGCTTCACTTTGTATTCTTCAGTAGGCGTTATTTATGTTTTCCTAAGCATTTTTTAAACCCTGTCTTAAGAAGATCAAGTCTTTTTAAGTGTAAACTGGCCCTGCTATATCTGCAAATCTGAACACTCCTGTGATCTGTGCTAATGTCTGTTTGTTTCTCAAAAATGCTTTATGTATTAGGAAATAAATGTTTTTTAAGTGTTAGAATGATGTATTTATTATTTTTACATATTTAGGGATGCATATGATTGTATGTTAGGTTGATGTAATTAGTAATTTGTTATTTTTATGCACTCAGGGAATATATGATCTTGACGTTTTAATGTGGTTGTTGTTTTAATGTGCAGTTGCCATATTGTTTGCTTTTATGATCAGTGTTTAATGTTCAAATGAAGCTTATTGAACTGAACTGAACTGATTATATATATAATATAATTACTCAGGTTCGTCAAAAAACGAAAACATCAACTCATAAGAGCAATATATCTGCTTTCATTCTCACCAGGTGGCCTTTTACTCATGCCCAGGGCCAGACTGGCTGTAGCGGGCACCGGGCATTTCCCTGGTGGGCCGCCAGGGTGGGGGGCCATTTTTGTTACCGGGGGCTGGCACTATCGGCCCCCTGTAACAAAATCGGCCGAAACCGGCCCTTGCAAACAGCTCGGCCGCACCCCATCAGCTCCCCCCCCCCCTAGGGGGGCGGTCGAGCAGTTTGCCAGGTCTGGTATCGGTTCCCAGTCCGGCCCTGCTCATGCCTGCATAATCAGAAATGCAAACTTGACTTGGCTCTATCATAAATTGACTTAAGGACAACTCTTAGTGTGCTGTAATAGTCATAAGAGCATGTTTTGCAACGCACAACCTCAAGCCAGCAGCCCTAACCCATCCGAGCAATAGCCAAGCTATTCAGCTCTACACCTCATAAGCACAGTGGCATAACAGCAACACGCTTCTCATGGAAAGGGGTTAGCACTTGCAATGATCAACTGGGCCACAGTGGTTGGATGTAATTTCTCTTGTGCCAAACTGTCTAGCCAAAGTTGCACATAAGTTCCCACACTATAATACAAGATGACCACACTTAGCAAACAAGAAACCTTGTGTTCATTTCCGATTCATTCAGCATGTGTTTGTGGACAATTCTGTGCAGCAGGATAGCAACCCTATATATGAACATCTGCCCAGACCAGCGGTCTGGTGGAAAGCTGCTGACAAATCAAATACTCCAAGGCAGTTTTCTTCTCATGATTTATTTGACATCTGTTATACTGCCCAAGCATTTTTTCTTACATTAATGGGGCATGGCGACAGAACAGTGCTTTTCCTAAAAATGGAGGCACACGCCGAGAACGTATGCCAGCAAACCTAAGAACGCCTTGCGCTCTAGGGAACTTTTGCCAGATTTGGCAATAAACTAAATACAGTAATTTCCATAATAAATATATCTGAAGAGAGGAAAAATGAGTAAATCCGTTTAATGGTGCATTAAAGCACGTTACCACACACCGTCTTGGTAGATCTGTGAGCTTGGCGTAAAACCAGTGCACAGGTAATTGATAAGTATAGTGTATGGAATGCAACCTTCATAATTTTGATTTTCTGAGCAGAAGCATATAGATGATTGCTTGAACAGTGGAATGCCCGTCCCTCCTGCAGCCAGGAGATTACTAGGCATGGCCATTATATAGATTGTTCTGTAGTCCACAGAAGGGACAAACAGCTTACCTAATTTAAAAGAGTCTGGTATGTTGTAGGTATGGAATATTGAGCAGGCAATATTGAGAAGCCCTAATATCATAGGCAAATTATCAAGGACCAAAATATTGATAGTAAACCTAACTCCAAAATGTATGTACCATGGCGAAATATATATTTATATATATATATATATTCACTGAAAAAAACCATAGGTTTTAGGGACAGTTATAGTTAGTTGGACATTGCACTCGTACAAAACCCGTGAAATTCCCCCGTTATAGTTAGTTCAGCTAACTATAACTCGCGCCCCCGCAATGCACTGCTGATGACGTCACATATTACATCACTCATGACATGGTCAGTGACATCACTGATGACATCACTGATGACATCTCAAATGACATCACTGATGACATCATGCAGTGACTGTGTGTTTCTATAAAGTTTAAATATGTTTAATATATATGCCAAGGTGTATTGAATAATGAGTGGGTGTATAAGTGTCTGGATGGATGATTTAGTAGGTGCGTGACTGACTCTATAAGTGAGTGATTAAACGTATCTTACTAAATGCATGGGTTAGTGACTAAACTGTGTGAATGTCTTTATCCGTCTGTCTGTTGGTGTGTAAGTGGCTGCATGGGTTTGTAAATAGCTACATGAGTGTCTATGAGTTATTGATTGGTTGTCTGAGTATCTGTATGGGTGCCTGAGTGTTTGTGTGGATGGGGTGTGTGTGAGTGCACATAGATGTATCAGTGGGTGATTCACTGGGTGCATGGTTTCAAGAGTGCATCTGTGATGGACTGTATGGGTGGGTGAGTGTGTGTATGGGTGTGTTAGTGAGTGAATATATATCTCAGTGGTACATGTGTGAGTAACTACATATGTGAAAGGCAGTATATATGTGTGTTGGAGTATATAAATGGGTATAAGTGAGAGTGTGTGATTGTGAGAGTGGCTGTATGGATGAGTGTGTACTTGTATTAGTGATTGTATAAGAGCGTAAGAATGTGCTAGTATTTGTATGAGTAAGTGAGCTGGTGTGTGTATAACTGTATAGGTGAGTAAATGGCAGTGTGATTAATTATTTGCATGACTGACTAGGTGTGTGAGTACCTCTATGGATGAGTGGCGGTGTGTGAGTGTCTATGTAGGTGTATGAGTGCATATGATAGTCCTGTACTGAGTGACCGTAAGTATGAGTGACTGTACAGGTGAGTGAGTGGATGTGTGTGTAGACCTAAGAATCAGTGAGTGGGTATGTAGTTATTGGTGTTGGAGTGTCTATGGTTTTGAGAATGGCAGTCTGTAACTTAGAGTGGGTGTATCAAAAGTTATATTAGGGTGTGAGAAGATGCATGAAATTATCACATGGATGATGTCATCAGTGATGTCATTTGAGATGTCATCAGTGATGTCATCAGTGATGTCACTGACCATGTCATGAGTGATGTAATATGTGACGTCATCAGCAGTGCATTGCGAGGGCGCGAGTTATAGTTAGCTGAACTAACTATAACGGGGGAATTTCACGGGTTTTGTACGAGTGCAATGTCCAACTAACTATAACTGTCCCTAAAACCTATGGTTTTTTCAGTGAATTTCAAAGGTTTTTAAATGCAAATTTCTAACTATAACGTGTCTGAAACCTATGGTTTTTTCAGTGAATTTCAAAGGTTTTTTAAATGCTAATTTCTAACTATAACGTGCCTGAAACCTATGGTTTTTTCAGTGAATTTCAAAGGTTTTTTAAATGCTAATTTCTAACTATAACGTGTCTGAAACCTATGGTTTTTTCAGTGAATTTCAAAGGTTTTTTAAATGCTAATTTCCAACTATAACGTGCCTGAAACCTATGGTTTTTTCAGTGAATTTCAAAGGTTTTTTAAATGCTAATTACTAACTATAACGTGCCTGAAACCTATGGTTTTTTCAGTGAATTTCAAAGGTTTTTTAAATGCTAATTCCTAACTATAACATGTCTGAAACCTATGGTTTTTTTCAGTGAATTTCCAAGGTTTTGTAAATGACAATTTTTAAATGTATTAATTGTTATCTTTCTTTTTTTGATACTGATTTACTACATTTTTTTAAACTATTTATTTTTAGATATTTTATTTTTTAAATTACATTGTAATTACATTATACATTACATTACAATATATACTTTCTCAGAATAAATTACTTTAGTTTAAATACTTTGCAAATAGGCAATAGACTTTTAAGTACAGTAGTTACAGTTGTTGCAATGGGCAACACAATTTGAAACACAATGCAACATTGACGTCAATGTGAATTTCTAGTTAAATGCAATTAGTTACTTTATGGATTACTTTTCTAACCACAGGACTGGATCCTAGATTCAGTCCTGGGACATCTCCTGTAAACAGTTGAGTAAAAGCGTTTTGGTTACAGTAGTGATTTTTAAGGAATATTATTGTATTTTAAAAGTTGACACTTAGAAACTTTTTCACATAGAATCACCAATGTTATCCTATGGGAGGAAATTCACTTAGCAGGTAAGTAGTGTTATCGTTACTTTTTCTTACTCAGTGGTGGATCCTGGATCCAGCACTGGTGCATCTCCTGTAAACAGTTGAAAGAATGCGTTTAAGTCATACAGGCGATTTTTAAGGAATATTTGTAGTTTGTGAAAATCGACACAAACTTTTCTGCTGAAAACCAGACAATGGATTCCTATGGAAGGAAATACAAGTTATTAGTAAGTACGGTTAGAATTACTTTTCAGGGTCAGTGCTGGGCTAAAAGATGCAGCACTGGGTTCTCTCCTGATAACAGGTGAGTAAATCGGAATTCGTAGTTCGGCTGATTTTAGAGGAATATTATAAAGTTCCAAAACTCCACACTTAGAAGAATTTCCAAGTGAAACCAGTCAATGTTAGCCTATGGAAGGAAATTCAAGTTACTGGTAAGTACGGTTAAAATTACTTTTCAGGATCAGTACTGGGCTGAAAGATGCAGCACTGAGGTCTCTCCTGATAACAGGTGATTAAATTGGAATTCGTAGTTCGGCTGATTTTAGAGGAATATTATAAAGTTCCAAAACTCTACACTTAGAAGAATTTCCAAGTGAAACCAGTCAATGTTAGCCTATGGAAGGAAATTCAAGTTACTGGTAAGTACGGTTAAAATTACTTTTCAGGATCAGTACTGGGCTCAAAGATGCAGCACTGAGGTCTCTCCTGATAACAGGTGAGGAAATCGGAATTCGTAGTTCGGCTGATTTTAGAGGAATATTTGCACAATGGTGAAGGAAGGTGGTGGGGCCTGAGGTGACATGTCTGCAAACACGCCCTGTGGCGCGTTTTAAGTTGGAGAATTAATTCCTCCTCAATCCCGAGGGTCCCTAGGGGCCAACTAGCCCACCAGATACCTCCAGTATGCGCCAGAGAGCTGCGTTGTAGAGTGGTGTTCAGAGGCCAAGCCCCTTTTTACAACACTCTGCAACGCAGCTCCGTGGCGCTTACTGGAGGTACCTGGTGGTCTAGTTGGCCCCCAGGGACCCTCAGGATTGAAGGGGATTTAATTCCCCATCTTAAAACGCACCACGGGGCCTGTTTGCACACATGTCACCTGAAGCCCCGCCCCTCCCTTCACCACTGTGCAAACGCGCCCGTGGCGCGTTTTAAGTTGGGGGATTAAGTCCCCTTGAATCCTGAGGGTCCCTGGGGTCCAACTAGCCCACCAGGTACCTCCAGTAAGCGCCACAGAGCTGCGTTGCAGAGAGGTGTAAAAAGGGGCGTGGCCTCTGTACACCTCTCTGCAACGCAGCCCCTGGCACATACTGGAGGTTCCTGGTGGGCTAGTTGGCCCCCAGGGACCCCCAGTATTCAAGGGGAATTCGTTCCCCATCTGCAAACGCGCCAGGGGGCGCGTTTGCAGAGTGCTGAAAGAAGGGGGCGTGGCCTCCGGCCGATGCCGGTCTTTTTTCTTTTTTTTTTTTTTAAGAAGGGGGGCTGTGTGGCCTTCTTCTTTTTCTATTGGCCCTGGGGACCCCATCCCCCAGGGCCTGCCCCCTAATATTTTTTTTTTTAAATAAAAACTTTGGAAGGGGGCCGCATGGCCCCCCTCCCCAGGCCTTAATCGACCCCGGGGACCCCATCCCCCAGGGCTTGGCCTTTTTTTTTTTTTTTTTTAAACTGATGGAGGGGGGCTGCGTTGCCCCCCTCCTCAGGCCACTTATGGCCCAGGGGACCCCATCCGCCGGGGCCGGCCTTTATTTATTTATTTATTTTTTTAAATGTAATTATTTTTGGAGAGGGGGGCCGCGTGGCCCCCCTCCCGGGCCACTACTTGCCACGGGGACCCCATCCCCCGGGGCTGGCCCTATCCTTTGGGGTCCGTGGGGGGACCCCAACTCCCCCACGGACCCTGCCGGCTCCCCGCCTCCTGCGGGAGCCGGCATTGCTTCCACATGGGGAGCTGCTAACATGCAGCTCCCCATGTGGAAAAGCAATGTGCTGGATATTGGAAGAGAGAGCAGGTTTCCTGCTCTCTCTTCCAATATCCAAGCAGTTTGCACTGACAGGACGGGAGCCGCGCGGCTCCCGTCCTGTCATTGCGAACTACAGTGTCCCGGGGGTAGGCACCCCGGGACACTGCAGGAGCCGGCCCTGGGGGGTGGCGGTCCCCAGGGCCATCAAGGGCTCCAGGAGGGGCCGCGCGGCCCCCCTCCCTTCACATGCACAGCCCCCGGGAGGTGGTGGTCCCGGGGCTCGGGGTCCGTTCCGGACCCCCAAATTAGCTTTTTTTAGTGCCCCGGGGAGGTGGCGTTCCCCGGGGCATGTGGGGGGGCTCGAGTCCCCCCACACAGGTGTATTATTTTTTAAAAAAGAAGCCCCGGGGGTGGCGGTCCCCGGGGCTGCGGGAGGGCCTAGAGCCCTCCCGCACCATTATTGTTTTAAAGCCGCGGGGGGTGGCGGTCCCCGGTGCTTGGGGGGCCTTAGAGGCCCCCCATATTATTAAATAAAACCCCCATGCCCCCGGGACTTGGCCCACCCGGGGGCCAATTAACCACGAAGCGCGAGAGACCGCGCTTCGTTTTTTTTTTCCTCGGCGGGATCCGCGCACCCTAAGCGCATCCCGCCGATTTTAAAAAAAAAACATTTTTTTTTTTGGGCCCTGGGGGTCCCTATAGGACCCCCTGAGCAGGTCTAGGGGGTCAGGGTGTTTCTACCCTGCCCCCTTTTTGCGTTTTACGCACTTGTTTTAATGGTTTCTTGTTCCTCTGTTCTACCGAGGAACAAGATGGCTGTCAACACTTCCTGGTTTGGAGTGTTGACAGCCAATTAGCATGCAGCTCGTGTTCGGGAGGGTGCGCGGATCCAATGCGGCCATAAATATCGAAACTTTTATTTTGGATTTTCTCAGCAACTACTGAACGGATTTACCCCATTTTTAAAAAGAGTGCTTTCTGATCCAAGCACTACCTTTTTGCCAAATTTGGTGTAATTCCGTTCAGCAGTTTTGGCTGTAGCCTTGCATAAAGTTTCCTATGGGAAATTGATTTTTTCACTCTTATTTTTTGAATTTCTCCGCAACTACTGAACGGATTTACACCATTTAAAAAAAGGTCGCTTTCTGAACCAAGCGCTATCTTTTTGCAAAATTTGGTGTAATTCCGTTCAGCAGTTCGAGCTATAACCGTGGCTAAAATTTCCTATGGGAATTAACATGGAGAAAACGGAGAAAACGCGTTTTGGGACCCCCTTTTTCTCGGCCGCCGCTTGATGAATCACCCCGAAACTTTCAAGACAGGAGCGGACCGGAGCGCCCCACTAGTTTTGAAAATTTCGCGATGATTCGTCAAACGACGCCAAACTTATTGGGAATAGAATGTTGCGGATTTCCTATGGATAAAGGTCCTAACTATAACTATCTACTGGCGACCGCCAGTAGATAATATATATATATATATATATATATATATATATATTCACTGAAAAAACCATAGGTTTCAGGCACGTTATAGTTAGAAATTAGCATTTAAAAAACCTTACAAATTCACTGAAAAAACCATAGGTTTTAGGGACAGTTATAGTTAGTTGGACATTGCACTCGTACAAAACCCGTGAAATTCCCCCGTTATAGTTAGTTCAGCTAACTATAACTTGTGCCCCCGCAATGCACTGCTGATGACGTCACATATTACATCACTCATGACATGGTCAGTGACATCACTGATGACATCTCAAATGACATCACTGATGACATCATCCACGTGATAATCTGATGCACCTCCTCACACCCTAATATAACCTTTGATACACCCACTCTAAATTACAGACTGCCATTCGCAAAACCATAGACACTCCAACACCAATAACTACATACCCACTCACTGATTCTTAGGTCTACACACACATCCACTCACTCACACGTACAGTCACTCATACTTACGGTCACTCAGTACAGGACTATCATATGCACTCATACTCCTATATAGACAGTCAAACACCGCCACTCATCCATAGAGGTACTCACACACCTAGTCAGTCATGCAAATAATTAAACACACTGCCATTTACTCACCTATACAGTTATCCACACACCAGCTCACTTACTCATACAAATACTAGCACATTCTTACGCTCTTATACAATCACTGATACAAGCACACACTCATCCATACAGTCACTCTCACAATCACACACTCTCGCTTATAGATATTTATATACTCCAACACACATATATACTGCCTTTCACATATGTAGTTACTCACACATGTACCAATGGGACATACATTCACTCACTAACACACTCTTACACACACTTACCCACCCATACAGTCTATCACAGATGCACTCTTGAAACCATCCACCCAGTGAATCACCCACTCACACATCTATGCACAGAGTCGCACACACCCCACCCACACAAACACTCAGGCACCCATACAGATACTCAGACAACCAATCAATAACTCATATAGACACTCATGTAGCTATTCACAAACCCATGCAGCCACTTACACAGCAACAGACAGACGGATACAGACATTCACCCAGTTTAGTCACTAACCCATGCATTCAGTAAGATACGTTTAATCACTCACTTATAGAGTTAGTCACGCACCTACTAAATCATCCATACAGACACTTATACACCCACTCATTCTTCAATACGCCTTTCCCTATATATATTAAAAATATTTAAACTTTACAGAAACACACAGTCACTGGATGATGTCATCAGTGATGTCATTTGAGATGTCATCAGTGATGTCACTGAACATGTCATGAGTGATGTAATATGTGACGTCATCAGCAGTGCATTATGAGGCGCGAGTTATAGTTAGCTGAACTAACTATAACGGGGGAATTTCACGGGTTTTGTACGAGTGCAATGTCCAACTAACTATAACTGTCCCTAAAACCTATGGTTTTTTCAGTCAATATATATATATGTATATAGTTTCAAGGCACGTAACTGTGGAGTTAATAATAATACATTAATACTTACCTTTATCCACTTAGCCCCTCACTATTTTGGTCCTTGATATTTTTGCTAGGATATTAAAGTATCACAATCATACCTACTATATATTTCAGACTACAACCATCTGTTACTACAAAAGGAAATACCAGATTTCTAATATTTTAAGTGAAACAGTGAGACAGAAATTTTATTCCTCACATGAAGGACTTAATTCAGGTCAAATTTATTTTTGGAAGTATCAATAGAGCTCACTGAGTTAGCTATCTTACACACCAGTCAGGAGGTCTCCACTTCACAGAATTTATAATGACTGAAATAGATTGTCTTTTTTCTAACTCTCAAACAAGAGACAGGTTATAGAGTGGATTTGGAATCTGCTATATTCCAATGCCATCAGAGCAGAGTTATGTTTTCCAGGAAAAATATGTTTGGGACATTCCATGAAGAAGCTTCATTACGCCAATGTTTGTCAGCCATTTTGGAATAGTAAATACTGAGTATGCAGAATACTATTCCAAGCTCACCACCAGCTGCAATGGTTCCTTTAGACAGCAGCATTTATACTTTTTTTACTTTTAAACTTTTACATTTTATGTGCTTGCTCTTATTTTAAGAGCAAGCCGGGCGCAGCAGACGGTCGCTGTTGTAGCACAAAGATCCTGTTGGGCATCATGGACAGTCATTGTGGGAGATTTGTGTTGGTGATCACTGAAGGCTGTAGTGCGTGGTGCAGATTTCGCCTTGTCGGTCATCACTGATGGTTGCTGTAGTGCGAAGAGTTGGATTCACTGGATCTTGGCACAAATAGGCACGTTCGCAAATGTGAAGAGCCCAAAATTTCAGGATTTCTCCTTTTTTGAGTCAGAGGAGTGCACTCTGATGCCAGTCAATGGTCCAGGACCTGGGGAGGCACTTCCTGGGGATCAGGGACTCACTCTTGCATAGGCCAGCAGGCCTCAGGCAGTTCCAATTGCAGGTCAAGTTGCAGGTCAGCTGGGCAGATGCGGGGAGGCCTCTGGAGCTTGTTATGTCCTAGTAGCTCAGAACAGGAGGTCAGTCAGCTGACCCTTTGAGTCACTCTGCCTAGGATGAAGTGAGAAGGTCTAGTCTTCCTTCTGAGGAAGCAGGGCAGGCCTCAAGCAGCAGGGCAGCAGCGTGTTCTTCTTCTGTAGTATCCACAGGTCCATGAGTGTACACAAGAGTGGATCTAAGGGTCCTCTTTTTTATACCTGGTGCCCACTTTGAAGTGGAGAAACGTCTGGGGTTTTTCCCCTACAGAGGTGTTTGGAATTTCCAGCCTCCTTGTCCTGGTCCCAATCTGTCTGGAGGCAGAATAGGCTTGTGTGAAGTCCTTTGTGTGTGAGCTGGGCCAGTGCCTTTGAAGTGCAATTGTAGTAGGTGACAGCTTTGCCCCCCCCATTCAGTCAGGATGGCCAATACCCAGAACCTTCTTTGTGATGCTGTACACAAAGGCCAACTACACTTAGTCATGTGACCCAGGAACAAGCTGCAAAGCACCAAATGGTTAGGACAAGAAAGTGCCAACTTTCTTGACGGGAGGTGAATGTTTGATTTATTCAGCATTCTGTCCATCAATTGTTGCCGCAGCACTATTAACCCTAAGTGTGATGGGTATGCCCAGACATGGGTCCCTTGCTTTCCTGTGCCACTGGATTCAAGCTAGCATGGCTGATGAGGGGTGATATACCCCGAAAATGGTCCCAGGATGCTTGTTTCTGGTAAAATGAGGACCCAGGTTGGCAGTTCGGGCTGAACTATTCCCATGAGCAGCAAGGTCAAGACTGATTTGCATATGGCTGGGTCCAAACCAGGTGGGAGGGGCGTAGTGATCTAAAGAACGATGGATTTAACCCAGATCTCTTGACTGGGGACAATGTTTGTTTTATTCAGCATTTCATCCATCATGTGTTGCCGAAGGAACTTTCTAAAAGTGTTGTTTTCAGAATTGTGACTTAAAATGCAATTTTACCATAAAAGAGTGTTTTAAATTACAATTCATCGGCACAAAACATGATTTTCCTACCTGCTTCCAATTAAAAGTCATCACTTAATAAGTGTAATAAGGTAACTGAATGTTCACCTTTGGAGAGGTAGACCTTGCAACAGTGAAAAACGAATTTAAGAGTTTTTCACAACCAGGACACGTAGAACATAAAAGTACGTGTCCAACTTTTTTAATACAATGCACACACCTTACCTCTAAGTTAAGCCTGACTGCTCTGTGCCAAGCTACCAGGGGGTTGAGCCCAACTTAATTTGAGGTTTGCTTGTGCCTTACCCTGACTAGGATTGTGGTTGCTACTTAACCAGGGCTCACACCCCAGTCAACTAGTAACCTAATTTCTAACAATGCCTCACTTATTTCAATTTTTTTCTTGTAGTTCACTGTTCTGATATTTGTTTGCTGAGAGGTAGGTGTACTAATTTTAGGGTTGCCAATTGTAAACATCCAGAGGTACATATGAGCAGGTAACAATCTAGTGGAAACATAAATGAATGTATTTATTCTATTATTTCTAATGATCAGCCCTCAACCCAAGTGAAGCAAAACACAGTACAAAGATCTTTGTGAAAAATTCCTGTCACGAGTTCAGCACCCTGGTATAAACATAAGGTATAACTGCAAGAGGCAGTCAAAACACTGTCACAGTCAAGCAATGAAAAGTGAAACATTTAGTAAGCACAATGTCACAAAAATTGAGTAAATCAGAGAAAGACATCAAATGTCCAAAGTAAACAATACCTACAATATAGGATACCTCTCACAAATGGTGTTAAGAGTTACCCAATGGAGAAAGGCAAAAAGAAATAAACAATGAAAAGTTTTAAGTGATCTTTCACGTGGTTTACCAGGAGCTAGGCACCCTTGAGCTGACTCATCAGTGACACAGCAGGTAAAATCTGGTGGTTGATCCTACTAAAGGTTTTTTACTTTCTATGCAAGCCTCAATTATGAGTGCCCTGGTAATTAATCACCCTTGTGCAAACACTTGTGTATGCAGTGTTCCCAATTACAAGTGGGTTGGAGTTTGACAAACTCACTAATAATTTTTTATAATAAAGTCTGCATGCAGTGGATATATATGGCCAGGTCATACTTGCCAAACATTAACAGACAATAACACCTGGTAAATTTTGGGACAAGAGGATTTTGGAGAGGAAGCCACCCACGTCTATTATTATGCATGTTTTTGAGGGTTAAATTTGTCACCGGTGGTAATTTATGCACCAGTTAAATTCCAAACTCTGGAGTATCGGGTCTTAATGGGTGTGATAAAAATTGCACTAGGGCACTCTAAATCAGGGCCTTCAAAACCTTTTGGGGTGTCAAACATATTCAGCAAGAAAAGCCTGCAAGCTGTAGCCAACATGGGCTCCATGAGAGCAAATATGATGTTGGAGTGGTTCCTCTACAGTCTTTAAATCCAGCCACAAAACTTACAGCATGAAAAAATAGTAAGATGAAGTTGCTATAATGTGGGGTCTTTTTCAGGGTGGTTGGAACCTTACACAGGTCATCGAGACATAAAATATTGTCTTAGTCAAAACTCTGCACAAAATGGGTTTCCTAACTCTAGATGTTTCTCATAACTCCAGTTTCAAGTTTAATTGTACAGTTTAAACTGCTTCTCTGGAATTAACACCAAGGGCAATATCTGTCTCTGTGCTCAAGACCTTCTGCGTCCTCTAGCCAAAGTAGGCAAGTTCCATATGGGGCAAGGATAAAATTGTCCATTTGAAGCTAATCCACTGTTATCCTTCCAAACAGACAGCCGCTTCCTCTGTCTCACGAACTTCTGCATCCATTCATAGAAGGACAGTCCTGCTGGAGTATGCAGGCCACATTGACAGAGCCTGTAGCCCAGTGTTTCAGCAGGAAGCTGGTGCTAGCAGGTTGTGCAAAAATTGTGAGAGCAGACATTCCAATACAGTGATAGGAAAACGTGTTCATCTCTTCAGGAAGAATTGGCAATTCTTCAGTGCACTATTAAGCTCACTCCTTTCAACTAACCTCACCCCAGACCCTCCACGTAAAGCCGACTAAGCTTCAAAGGATACTTTCTTATTGAGCCATGACTTGGGACAGGCCTCTTGGAGAGACATGCACCAGAGAGGCTTGGGGTGCCTATTTTGAATTGAAGGGCATAGCACAAGTCTATGTAAACCACAATATCCACCTGTGTAGCCATCTAAGAGTCTCCCCTCCCTTTTCCTGTCTATTGTGTGGTCAGTCCTTTAAAGAAAGAGATGGCAGTCCACCTTCAATGAAGGTGTGATACCAGATAGTATTGCTATGTCTTTGAAATTGACTTAGTTGATCTCAAGCAGAATATATTTAATATAACTAAACTAATAGAAGGGTGATATGTAATGAAATTCTAACTTTATTACTGTTTTTCTCTGGTCTTTTCATCCCAGATTTGTTATATTCATGAAAATTAATTTTTAATTTTGAAAGCCCTGGGTTCTAAAAAGATACAAATTTAAGGTTTAAATGTGTTTTACACATTGGAAACATGTCCAAGAACCCAATCTACAGGAAACATGAATTATATAATTAGATGATATGTTTTCAGTGGTTCGTTTTTCAGTGGGTCTTGCCAGAAGAGCCCATGGGACATGGGTGAGTAGGGCAAAAGCACTCTTTCCAAAGTGGACTGTCTCTCCAGAGTAGACTACTGATGTTCAGTCTCAGTGTCCTTTTCGCAGCTCTTCCTACCAGCACAGAAGTGGTCCTGCTCTGAAGGGGCATTAACATTTGCTTTATCTATGGTGAGTTGCAGCCGTGGCCGCTGCAGGTAAGAGCGGTGGAGCGGTGGAGCCAGGTGAGGGGGATTTGGAGAGACCACCACGAGGGAAAATTAAATAAATAATTAATTTTCCCTTGTGGTCGTCTCTCGAAATCCCACCTCACCAGGCCCCCCGCACCACCACTCTTACCTGCGGCGGCCGCGGCTGGTGGGTTGCTATGGAAGCCAGCTGAGGAGGATCAAGCTGCAGACAGTTCCTGAACTCACTTACATCTTCACTTTGGATAGGGCAACACAGCAGCACGCTATTCCTGTTGAAAGCCCCACCCTAACATGCCGCATATTTCAGTACAGCTAAAGGGAAATTCCCACTGTGTAAAACAGCATCAATACCACAAAAAAACATGGGTCCTCATTACAAGGGGCCCAGTTGTGGTGATGTTAATTCTGCACAGGGGAGTTAACAATACCAGGATTCCCTTTGACTCCAGGGGTGCAGAAATGACTGGTATAACAACTTGAACTCTCAGAAACTATGACAAACTAGAAATTATAGGGAGAATCGGTAGTCCTGGGTCTGATTCCGCTGGTAATACCTAATTCTCCCTTGGAGTTTTCCCGCTGGAGAAACATGAGAATTCAGAGATAACTCCTAATTCCCAATGGGACTGGTACCAGGATTTCCAACTCGATCTGGAATTACGTACCTCTCGTAATAAGAGCCCTTTTGTTCATAACTGGAAGTTATATGTTGCACATTTTACAGGAGCATACTGCCCTCAGTACCATTCAAGTGCAAAACAATTATGCATCAGGGCACTAGCTAGGCAAAGGTCAATTAATGTTCTATCTGCCTTTCTGTACTGTGGGCCTCAGAGCCATTTTCAGTGGCAGATTGACTCGTATAGTCCAGACTTCACACTCCACATGAAAATCATCACATTGGGATATAAGGTTAACAAGTCAGACTCAAAAGATCATGGGGCAGATTTACAAGCCCCTTGCGCTGCCAGTACGTCACTTTTTGTGACGCACTGCCCCATATTTACAAGGACAGGAAAAGCCACCCTGCGTGGCTTTTCCTGTCCTTGTAAATACGGTCCCTTTACACGCAGCACTTTGCGTGAAAGGGGCGTTCCATGGGTGTTGCTGTGGGTGTTCCCACGCAACACCCATGGAAACCAGACACATTTCCAGATTTACGAGGATTTGTAAACCTGGAAATGCTGCAGTATGCTACGGCGTAGCGAGGCGCAACGAGGAGAAATTTTTTCATTGCTCCTCGTTTTTTTCCTCTTTCAATGCGTGCTGCATTCTACAGCACGCATTGAAAGAGGAAAATGCCTGTAGTGATTGTTTTTGAGCAGGAAGGTGCCCCTTCCTGAACAATAAAACAATCTCCCCATGACGCAGGCATCCTCATGGTGCAAGGGTGCCTGCGCCAGCGCATGGCAGCTGTTTGTGCGCCAGCGCAGGGGAGAACACAGTAATGCAATATATCCTTGTAAATATGTTGCATTCCTGTGCTCTGAAATTGCAGCAGCATGGCGCAGCCAAAGGGCTTGCGGTGCCAGGCTGCGGCACCTTCTTGTAAATCTGCCCCCACGTGCGAACTTTCTCTGGAAAGCTGCAAAAAAACACAGCCAGTGGAAGGACGTTCGACGTCGCTTGAATGAACGAGGGAGGAAGAAAAATAAAAGAAATGAAAACGCTGGTGAGGGGGGGTCAGAAAGCCATTTCTTCCTAGGTAACCGCATCCCCTTCTGCGGTGCCCCTAACATTTGTAAGACATGCTTGACCAGACATACCTCAGTAAGGGTCAGTCCTTCAGGGGATTAAGAATCTTAGCAACGCTCCTGCAGCCTAGTCGGAAAGTCATGTTTAATGATACTTTGTTGAGAAACATGTACGAATTTAATTAAAACATCACTTACTCTATCCGCGTGGAACTAATTGAGCGCGCGTTAATATTCCGACTTTTCATTAATAGGTTACAAGAGGGTTGCAGGCGAGGCAGGGGAGAGAGAGAAGGAATATGCTGCTAGCATTCAATCATAACTTGAAGGAACTTGCACCGTAGTGCCAGCTTCAGAGCTTGATTTTTTTCCGCCAGTTGAATGGAAGAGAGCCTGGTATGGGAAGTTGTTCTTTTTTTTTTTTTAATAACGTGGTCTATTCAGTGCCCGCGCTTTTCAATCAGAAGAGTCTGGAGAGGCCTTTGCTTCAATTGCCTCATCCTCACCCCAGACAAGCTCGCCCTTTCATTAGCCTCCGAGGTCACTGCTGAAGTACTTAGCGAGAAGTAACTGGCAGCGACTGGCTGGGCGATGATTTCACGGCCCACGAGGAGTCCGTTCAAACCATCAACATGGCGGCTACCCCAGAGCTACTGGGAGACTGCGTCCGCCTGAGGCGCGGTTAATTAATACCCTTCTAAAAATACAGGGCGCCGCTTAATTTTACCACAACATAAAAAAACGCAACGGGGACCCATCCAGGACCACACATTGTTATCAGTAGTGTTATTTTTTTAGTTTTCCTCTATAGCCGAGCACACCACAGTCATGGAAAAAAGTTGTTGTAGAGAAGCGACAGCGCTGGGAGAGACCACCGAACCTGACATCGCGGGGGTAAACTTGCTGACACGAATAGGAGCACTTTACCAAGCGTTTTTAAATGCATAAAGAAAAGCACTGAAGTCCCAATTTTGCCTAACAAGCTACACAATCTCATGGTGGACCTTTCAACACCGTCAGTCATTCCAGTGTATGATTTACAACCTTCTACTACCTAAATGTTTTTGATGAGCGTGTGGCATGATCCCACACCGTGCGACCAACTGTTCACTCAAAAAATGAGCAAGTTGTAGGGAGTGGAAATATTCTGTTATTTTTATGGTGACGGGTTGACTGTTTTTATGTGCCCCATACAAGCAGGACCACTCACATTATGCGGCAATGGAGGACACATTTTATCAAACCAAAATGTTGACTAAATTATGTGGCAAGAAAACCCAAACAATGCTGCATAATCTGGAAGATTCTGTGGCAGCATTATTTCACTATTTTGTCATTTTAACACATATTAGTACTACAAGGACAAAAGTTATACCTTCTTAGTTCCACTTTGACAGCTGGAAACAGTATCTGAAAAATAGTTATTCTTTGCTAAGAATCTACGACTGTGTGGCACCGCATGCAGTTTTTTTTTTGTAAGTAACAAATCATTAGTTTATGTAGGAACAATTTTTTTTATTGAAATCTGAAAATTATGCACCAGTGCATTACGAGGCATTTGAGGCAAATCAATAATTATGCAAAAAATGCAGCAGCCACATAGTTGCACAGTGCCAGTAGCCTCCGTATAACTGAAATGAGTAGACAGATATGATTTTGCGAAGATCACACAATTCAATCAAGTGAGGATGTTAGGTATAGGAATCCACGTGCCATAACTTTCTCATCCATTTACTTTGCCACGAGATCTCACCTTAATTCCCACATTGGTGTTGTGCAGGTCAACTCGCGCCCGGAGATCTTTGCTGGACTTCTTGCTGAGGAAATCTTTAACAAACTTGTTGCTGTATTTCAGGTTGTCCCCGCAACCACCCCATTGCCAGGCCTCTCGGTTTTCCAGGTCAGGAGCCTCGTCACAGGTGCAGCGCTCCATTCGCCCAGCACTGCAGGCTTTGGCAACGGCGTGGGTTAGCCCGGCTGAGGAGATGGCGTAAAGGAAGGCAGTTTCCTTAAAACCTACAAGGCAACAAAAATAAAAGACATAGGTATTCAAACACATGTAAAATCATGCTGTTTGCATGGGTGATGCTCTTGCACATAAAATTTAAACAATAGCTCAGAAGGTTTAAACTTTTGATCGGTGCCCACCTATTGAGGCGGTTATGGACGTACTCTAAAAGACAATGAAAGCTGGGATGGTATAGGTTCAAGAGAACAAGTCACTTCATTGTAGCTATAGCATGAACATATTACCACTTTACCCTTCCAGGTTTTCCCTGCTGACTTGTTACTGCCCAATGTAGCTGTATGCAGATCTAAGATAAATTGTCATTTGGGGAGTTGTAAACAAAGGTGAATACTTTTACAGGATACATTTGGGAAAATATCCTGAACATGAAGGTGATATCCACCTCTGACTTGAAACTGAAAGAGTGGGAGCCTGCATATTATACTCCATACGCTGACAATCAGGTTCTTGTTGGGATATCACACATGAGCGACTTATCAAGAAACATAGGCAGGATCGCCACTGAAGGGTGTGGAATATGTGAGTATTACTCAGAACCTTTAAGTATTGCAAATGTAGATCATTAAAGGGTCCATTCTGAATACAACACAAAATGGCCTGATACACTCCCTTCGGAATTACCAATACTGGGTGCATTGGTAACTCCCATCGGGTGAAAAAATGCCCTCACCTCGAGTGGAACAATGAGGTTCCCCTGAGGAATTAGTTATTTCCTGGGGATTTGGGAATACCGCACCCATTTCCCCTGATTATTCTTCATTTCACTCATATCGTTCCACTCAGATATTTTATTGTTTTGGTGAAATGCGTTAGCTCCATCGTGTTCCAGGGGATCTTGTCATTATGATGGGGTTGGTAACTCCCGATACTTGACACTTGAGGTGGATTGAGATTTGTAGCTTAAAGTACATGTTCGTTTCCTATCCTTGAGAAGTCCAGACTTAAAGTTCACTACACATCCACTTTCTTTAAACAAAGAAAGGCTGTTCCCACGAGTTTTTATTAATTAGCAGTTTTCTGTTGCGTGGACTAGTCCTATAGTGTGACTGGACATTTTACGCATTGACAAATTTCCAGCCGCAGATTACAAGACCGAAATTATACATTTTAAGATAGCTCATCAAGTAAAAATGTGGAGAATAAAATATTCCAAGATAAAATCCCTGTGTGGGAACTATGTTGAAGCCATCATTACGAGAGGCCCGGTGTTGGATGAGTTATTTATCAGCGATGATTAAAAAAAAAAAACGATACCCCGCAAATCAGTATTTTTCAGGTCCAATAAATAACTGGAATCATGAGTTTTCCTCATCCAAATAGGAAATAAAACGCAGATTTTGGCGCTTTCTATGTAGCAGTATTTACCAGCTATTTGCCCCTCACACATTTTGGCAGGCTTGACCTGCCGAAAGTCACCTTTGGAAAATTGCGGTGGATGCAGTAAATACCACAAATCTCATGATTTGGAACGCTCTGCAATGCAAATGTGTGTGAGCAGAGATCGAAAAAACAGCACACAGATAATGTGGGCCTGAGTATAGATACACAATAAAAAAATGGTGTTCTACCAGAATATCGACTTTTTAATATTGAACTACTGCACTATCAATTGCAACATATCGCCTATCACTATACTGTCAAGATAAACATATATAGGTAAGTAAAGATTTACTATTCTTAATTCGACATGTATATCTTCACGATATGTATATTGTCAAGGTATGTAGATGTGAAGCTAAGAAGAGTAAATCTACACTTACTTATACAAAATGACCTTGATGATATAGTGGGAGTTGATATTCTGCACCTAATATTGTTGCTGGTTGATATTTGGTCACTCAATATCGTGATTTATAACCATAAGAAAATGCATATCATAACCAATACCGAACCGAGGAAAGCAATAAAGAATAGGATAGCATGCATTTGCAAAAAACATAGTCACTCCTGCAGGCTTAATAACAAAGGCTTATTGTTATACAAATCAATGGTACTCATTTTATTGACCTCAAAATGATGAAAGACTGAATGCATGTACAGGGGTATTAAACTATGACCATGAGGTAAAACAAAGAATCTTTGAGTGGATGCATTTGTCAATTGAGCCACTAGACCCAGCTGTGTAAATTGGATGACATACACAATATGGGAACAGTGAAAAATAATGTGGGTATATACCATCCTTAATCATAGAATGCAAGCTTTCAAGTTCGAAAACAATTATTACTGGCACAGGCACTTATGATGAGATGTGATGTTGAAGCAACAGGCATTTTCTTTCTTTTTCAAATGCATCTTAAGAGGATAATGTCCTGATGGCTGCAAGGATATAATTCCAAGCCCTAGGGGGCACTCACAGAAACCAACTGCTTTAGTCTTTGACTGCTTGTTTACTGGAATTTTAAGAAGAGGGGGCCAGAAATGGCTAGTGTCTGGGCATGATTACTTGTGCAGTTATAGTGAAATGCTTCTGTATAATACATGTAGCTCATATATACATTTTGCCTTAATTGGGAGTCAACTCAATGTGATCAGAACTGTTGAGATATTGTCAAACTTTCTTGCTTCAATGGCCATTCTAGCCATTATTTATTATTCTACTCTGAGGGAGGCTAGGAATAGTAGAGAAATGCCTGCAAGCAGTGAGTTACCATAGTCCAACCGTGACTTTACAAGTGTGTGAAACACATGCTTAAAATCAATCAATGAGATGAGGGATTTGATACCTTGAAGACGTCCGCGCTGTAGCCATAGCCATTTAGCTAAAGAGTTGATGTGAGCCCACAGGTTAAAATTCTTGTCCGAGACAAAGTCTAGTGATTTGGAGCATTCCACAGTGGTGGGCTGACAGTGCAGCATGATGTACGAGTTGATCCAGGTTATACTGAGACTTTGCAATTTGGGAAGAAATCAGACTGAACTCTGTTTTAAGTGGTTTGAGTTTGAGTGGGTGTGCGGTCATCCAGGACTGGATATACGTTAGAGCTTGGGAAACATTTTTAATATCTTTGGGGTTGAACATTTTTATATAGGGACAAGTATCATCAGCAGTATGTGATATCTCAGTGTTTGAGGGAGGTGGCAAGTAGCCCCTATGTAAAAAGTGAATAGAGTGGGTGAGACAATGGGACCGAGTGGAATGCCTTGTCGGAGCATTGCTGAGTAGTTTTCTTGTGTTGGCACAGATTCATACGGTGTGATGAAAACCATCTGAGGACAGACCAGCTCTGTCTCATTCTGTACCTAAAGATTTTCAGTATTGAGAAGTGATCTACTGTGCCAAACACTGCTAACAGATCCAGGCGGAGATTGAGGCACAATCCATATTTATAACATGAAGTGCATCATCAACTATTTTTAGAAATGTTCTTTCTCTGCTGCAGCCTGATCTGAAGCCAGAATGCAGCTTGGTAAGGGGGTCATTTTCATCTAGGTGAAGTTTGAAGTGGACCCCCATGCAGCATTTTAAGCATTATCCAAAGGTCAGTAAGTTGGAAGCCCAACAAGAATTGTTAAGATCATCAGGAGCTATGCCTGGATTTTTAATAGGAATAAATATATGTCTTTTTTTTGGGGTGTTCACAACTGAGCCTAATGGAAAGGAGGTGGTAATCCATAAGGGTACAACAGAAGAGCTTTTCTCATTGTGTCAGTTCCAGGAACTAGAGGATGCTTTGGTTTTGGTGATGGTGTTGAGTAATTCTATTTGGCCACCTGCCTCAAAGCAGGTCAAATGCCCTTAGGTTTCTGGATGGCCTCATAGCATCAAGGAGGGTTTAAACTTGTGACATTATTCTCAATGAAAGTGGAGAACGCCTCACATTATTCTATGGAGCAGTGAGTGTTTCCTTCTAACCAAAGCTGTGTGCAATCCTTCACTAACTCAAATGGCTTTTTGGAGTTAATTTATTCCTTGGCCTATCTCCCTTTCAATTAAGAGAGACTTAGCTTAAAAAATTAGGGGTATATTATCAAGGGCTCTATCGCCGCTTTAGTGGGACTTTTTCCCGCTAAAGCGGCGATAATTCTAGCGCCCTATTAGCAAGCTGTCGCCAACTGCTGTTAGCGACAGCTTCTAGGCGATAGCGACCGGGTTGGGTGCCGCTTTGCATGCCAGCGATATTTATCGCTAATGGCATGCAAAGTAGGCGTTCCCAACCTAAAAGCGACTGGAAACAGTCGCTAAGCTCGCTATCGCCTATTAGCGAGGCAGGGGAGGTGATTAACGAACCAGCACTAAACACGTTTAGCGCTGGTTTGTTAACGCCTGGTCCAGACCTGACTTAGCCATGTAATCCAATGGGAGGTGGATTACATGGCTAAATCCCCCTCGCCCTATCACCTAGCTAACACTGGTCACAGTGTGAATATCGCTTGTTTTCAAGCGATATTCACACTGTTCTCCAGGGTTTCTATCGCTTAGGAGATAAGCGTTGCTGATAGCACGCTGTCTCCGCGATAGAAACCTGCGATAGCCGGCGATAATTATCCAAGCGCTAACTGCGCTTAGCGATAATTATCGCCGGTTATTGCTAATAGGCCCCTTAGTTTGTTGTATGTCTTTCTTGCATTTCTCTTATTTGCTAGAATTGCAGGAATTACAGGGGAAGATATTTTGCACCATAAGTGCTATGTAGCTCTACGTGACTTTCGTTCTTTATTCAGGTCTTTTAAAATGTTTACTATTTACAGTTTTTCGGGATTGTTGTGCCTATAATTCCTCTCAAGGTTTCAGTATTGGCTCTGTAGCCTTCTTGGTCTATTGGTATGACACTAAGAGATACTTTTATATTGCCTGAAAGGGTGAGAGGCTCAATTTTATCAAGGTCTCTGACCCTTTGCTTGAGTGCCATTTGTAGGCCTGCGTTCATGACTTTGATGGAAAAGGAAGCAGAAAGGCATAAGGAAGGGATTTGCCAAATCAACAGTCTTAGTGTCTCAGTTTTCAGCTTTCCTTCAGAAGCAATAAGAAAGCTTACCATGAAGCCTTTAGAGGGAGTGTAAGTAGTGCCTACCTGTCTGTAGTTGTTATTAATGAGGACTAAAGAGAGCAGTGACATCGTCAGTTCCTTTAGAACTTCCCAAGTAAATTGAAATTTCAAAGAAAGATGTTATTACCAAGGAGATCAAATGGAAAGCTAGGGATTCAATTAGTTGCTTCACAAATGTTATGCTGTTGTCCAGTGGGTGGAAGATGACAGGCAATTTAGTTAGGACGAGATCAATCATTAAGCATGCTTCAAGACTGACATGCAGTTATGTTGGAGGCAATTAAAGGAATACTGTAAAATCCAGCTCAAAGTGGTTGTTGTTGTTTTAATTTCTATCAGATTATTGTCATTCAAATCCTTATTGGTGTAGTAATTCTCAATGATGTGAATGAGTAAAATCTCTTGGGGGATCTTGAGCGCTTTCTCCTCATCAAAATCAAATAGTAATTTCTCAATGTCTTTTCCAGTGAGGGTGATGATTATTCTGACGATGTGAGGATATTTGTTAATGCATGCCCTTTAGGGGTGTGCATAGGATGAAACAGTAGAGCAGGTTCTCCCTGCTCGAGGAGACCTTTGGATATGCATGTTGGTCTGCAACCCCCACCCCCCTTTAGTTTGTACAAAGGTCCTAGGTAAAAGGTCTCTTCTTATGCACCAGTGACATGAGGCAAAAGAGTTTAGCACACATTGCTGAGTATGTGATTTTATTTGTTACATAAATACTAAGCTTTGCACAGGTGTGTTCTGAATTTAAAAACAGCCTATTTGGGATTTACTTACATCATGGCAGAATCTCAAATGGATTCCTCAATAAACCAGTTCTGGTCTCTTGCAGTTTTACATTGCTGTCTAAAACTGGTTTACTTGCCTTTGAGTTAGGACATAAATTAAAAAAACCTTTGATGTGAAACAGACAATGGGTGTAACCAACCAAGAAGGGCTATTGAGCATTGTAGATATGAAAATGCCTAACTTTGATTAGCTCCATATAACCATTACAAGTAAAAAGCTAAAATTGTACAAATTGAAAGACTTTTTTTTCACATTTGGGGCCTGATTGTGAGTTGGTCATTAATTCCTACCTATGCATAAACTCCTGTTAATGCATCTGTCGGAATTACAAGTTTGGCCGAATGAAATGCATCAGATAATTACTGGATGCATTAAATACCTCAACTGTCATTAAATTTAATGGGAGAAAATCTTAGAGTATTTATTGTACCATGCATATTTTGCTTTGTTAAACACCATATCCGCAAGTTACTCCCCACCAAATCACAATAGGTGTTATTTATCACACACAATAGGAAACGTACCCTGTGGTATCGTTATTTATTGGGTGCGATAAATAACACCTAAACTCATAATCAGACCCCTGGTGTTTTTCCTTTTAAAGAACTTGATACAATTTACAACATTTAAAAACTGGTAAAATCCTCACTCAAATCAGTTTTCTTGAGAGAAACAAAACCATACAAAAAAATTCTTCTGACAGTAGAATTTTCCTGTGAAAGTTTGAATTGTAGAAAACTTTGTGTTGGACTTGGCCCTTTCTGCAGGGTCAACCCTAAACATTTTTGCTTCACCCTCCTCTTTTCTAGAACCATTTTTGTTGGCCTTTAAGACTCTGTGCACTTTAGCACTGCTAAACAGTGCTAAAGATCTTGGGCTCCCTCCTTTATACATGGTAGAATTGGCTTACACCCAATTCACACATTTAATTTACTTGTAAGTCCCTAGTAAAGTGTTACTACATGTACCCAGGGCCTGTAATTAAATGCTACTAGTGGGTCTACCGCACTCATTGTTCCACCCACTTAAGTAGCTCTTTAAACATCTCTCCCGCCTGCCATTGCAGCCTGTGTGTGCAGTTTTAAACTGCCATTTCAACCTGCCAAATAAACCTTGTGCCAGGCACAAACCTTACTTTTAAATCCATATATGTCACCTCTAGGGCAGGCCTTTAACATCCCAGAAGGCAGGGTGGAGTGTATTTAGAAAGCAGGACATGTACTTTTAGGTTTTACATGTTCTGGTAGTGAAACACACCTAAATCCGTTTTTCACTACTGCAAGACCTACCTCACCCATAGGATAACATTTGAGTTAACTTATTACATTTAATAAGCTGTAACTTCCAATTGAGAGTAGGTAGACGGATTGCATTTGGTGTCTTAAGAAGTGCAATTAAAAGCCCTCTTTAATTGGCAGTTGGTCTTTGTGTATTGCTCTCAAACAGTGAGTCAAAGGGATACTTGTTGTTGGCAGGACAGGCCATGAGGGGGACGAACTGTCACATACCACACCTGCATAGCACAAAGGCTCTGCCTGCGCACTCTCACAAAGGGCTTGACACTGGTCTTTTGTGACCCAGACAAGACCAGTGCCTTGTCCAAGGCAGCGAGGAGTGGGATGCCTGACACCTTAGGGGGGTTGGAAACCTCTAGCAGCTTCCTCTACTTCAAAGTGGGCACCAGGTATAAATGTTGGACCCTTAGACCCAACTCTTCAAAACACTTCTGGTCTTGTTGACTCAGCCACAAAGACACTGCCCAGCTGTGAAGTCTGCCCTGCTGACCTGCTTGCTGCCAAAATACTTTTTTGCTGCCCAAGGACTGCTGTTGCTGCACCAGAACTATTTTGCTGTGAGCCGCCCTGTTGAACTCAGCCTGCCTGTGTGTCCCTTGACTCCAAGATCTCCAAGGGTCAGTTGTTGACCTCCTGTTCTCAAGCCACAGGGACACAACAGGCTTCCCTGCGCCCGGCATTTTTAAAGCAGGACCGCACATCACCTCGACAGCTCCCCAAGTTTGATACAGAGCGGCGCAGCTCGATGCCGACAACTGGCTGAGCACTCAGCAGCTCTTCGTAGCTCCGACACAGGACCGGACATCGCCTTGGTGGCTCCGCCAGCCAACCCAGCACGACCCAACTGGACACTGACAACTAGTTCCGCTTGATGCAGCACAGCACATCTCGACGCATGTCCTCGCAAGCCCCATCAGCTTCACCAGCACTGGCCCAATGCACATACGCCGAACTCAGTGCTGACACATCGCAATGCAAGTCTTCGCAAGCCCCAGCGGGTTCCTAGACAGCGATGCAGGACCTCTCATTGCAAGCACGGTCACTGACTTTGCTGCACGATGCACCTTGATGCAGGATCTCACATCGCACGCTCCATGTTGACAGTTTCTTGATGCCGGCAAGTGCAATACAACACAAAGACTTTGCATTGCTCTGCAACCAGAATTTAAGGTACTCTTGTTCAGGGGGCCTAACTGGGTCCCTGCATCTGGCCCACACTCCATTGCAGTCGGCCTGAACTTGTGACTTTGTCCCGGTCTGGCGCGACCAGCTAACCACAGTTGGCGCTTTGTGCTTTTTGGCTTTATTTTCACTGGAATCTTTGAACTTGCATATATCCAGATCCACTGATTGGATTTTTGCTGTTTCAGTCTTGATTTATTGATCAAAATGTACACTATTTTCTAATTTGGTGCGGGATTCTTCTTGTGTTGTGTTTTCAAGTTATTATTGTTTGTAGTGCTTCATAAATACTGTACACATTGCCTCCAATTTAAGCCGGACCGCTTTGTGCCAAGCTACCAGAGGGTTATGCACAGGTTAATTTGGGGTTTGCTTGTGACTTCACCCTGACAAGGGCTGTGGTTGCTGCTGAAGTAGGGTTTCACCCCCTCAACCAGTAACCCAATTTCTTACACCTGTACAAAATTCACAAGCTTTGCAACATAATGTAGCATACAAGTTGTCAGCTTCACACAGCTCCACTGGAGTAATTTGAATTATTTTCACCCCCCATTAATTCATCCTGTTCATAAGCTACAACTACATCAACAGATCTCATCAAATGAGCATATCCTCTCTTTCCTGCAAGTTATGATCCTCAAAGTTGCTATTTTCCAGATGCTGACCAACTTGTTGTCTTCTTCACTTTTTTGTGGCCATACGTTTTCAAACTCCCAATCACTTGGGGGCAACCATGGAGAAGTGATATGCACTCTAAAAATATTTGGCTTTAGGGATGTCAGGGGTCAGGTGTCACCAATGCAGAAATGCATTTGGGTCACCAAAATAGTCCCTTGATGGGTATGTCACGTTGTTCAATGTGTCTACATGCAGCTGTTTGTATATCCCTGGCACCAATATCCATTGACAAAAGAAAACCTCTGTCCTGAAATAGTGTGTGGATAAAGAAGGGGTATTGTACAGTGGAGGCAAAAACAGTGACCACGTTTATTTTCGAGCAATTTGTCAAAAATTAAATACTGAAAATTGATAGAAACCACACAAAATATTGGTATATATTGGGACTATTGTGATAATACTTTTCATGATGGTAACAATTACAGTGAAATGAATACTAATTACAACATATGCATAATATCAGAGGGATGAGCATCCAAGACCAAAGCCGGCTAACTAGTGCTCTGCTCCCAGCTAATATGTGCCCCATAATAAATCAATTGGCATAGTATAGCGTTGAAGGAGGGAATGCAAGCCATCCCCCAGACCATTCTTGACTCACACAATCATGAGCGAAATTACATTTACAGTAAGAGAGGCAAAAGCCAACAATTCATGATGAAGAATCCTGTACCATATTCTGTGGTACATCGAAGAGGCAAATCATCCATCATATAGAATTATAAATGGGTAGCAGTGAATAAAGAGGATGCTTTTCACTGAGGGTGTCTGAGTGATATCAAATAGACAAGAGCAATTTTTGAGTCGTCTATGATGCCTCTCAGAACCCCAAGGTGAAGCAAAATCCCCATTCACTTTTACCCATTTACAATGTTATGTATGGCCCCTTAATCACCTGCCCCTGTTATTGATAGCTATTTACGAACAGAGGAATAATGGAGAAGCCGTACAGAACATGGCCTCCCCTATCCCTTTCCCACCACAATATTTTAAGAAATACTTGGTCTCCTGCCACCCAGTTCCACCACCCTGCATGCCTTCCATCCCACTCCCTGCTCAAAGTTGTGCTCTCTGCTCTCTCATGATTGGAGATCCTATGCCAAATTGACAAAATGTTTTTCCTCAGTCAGCGTGAGTCTGCGAAGACCAGCGCCTGACAGAGAATGTGGAGGTTGGTGGAGGCAGTGCGCCTCCTGTTTTTATGCATCCCACAGGCCTGTGGACACCTTAGAAAGGCAGGTGAAGGCAGGTGAAACAATCAGCCACCTTTCTGCCACCTCGCTTGTGTCTCCGTTACACAATGCTTTGTGCTACTTTATGTCAAATGGTCCATAGGTGGGACTTGACTTTCCTATGCTACCACCCATTGTTTTTTAACGCAAGGCCAGGTCGACTAAGATTGTCTAACCTGGCTTTGCGTAAAAAGAAATAACACTGCTTTGGGGCAGATGTTAAGTAGGAGAAATGTATTTATTTTTCCGAACATTTATCTCATTACTGTGCTGCACACATTCATTGTATGAAAAGTAAATAAAAGTGTCTGAGCGTATGATTTTGCACTGAAAAGGTATCTTTCCAGAACAAAACCTATACTAGACCTCATGGGCACACCTTTGCACATGGTGCAAAGGGGTGCGAGTTGTGCTAGACAGCCTGCTTGTGCCCCAGTAGAGGGGAAGAAAGCAGCAGGTGTCGCTATTTAGTAAATATTGTTCTGCAGTGCTTTCTACCCCTGGCGCAACGGAGTGCTGCTCTGCGGTGCACCACAATTTACTAAATGTGCCCCCTTGTGTGGTGACAGTTGACGCACAAAGGTACTTGCACCATGGGCGAAGAGAGCTTAAGTACCTTTAGAACGCACCCCACACACTGCTCAGACTGGTAGCACCTGTGAGCTCACTCCTTTACCTTTGAATCCTGCAGATTTGCTAGAAAGGGGGCAAAGTGTGCAGGGCAAGGTTTCAAACAGTCTCATCCACGGTAGCGCTCCCATAATCACTGCAGTGTGGGTGCATAGAAGTCACAGTTGTAAAGTGGCATTAACCAGGACAGATAATTCTTGTTTAGCTATATTCAAGGAATTCTATAATTGTTTCAATAAACACCGGGTTTTATCACTTTGAGACTGTCCCCAGGACTCCCCCTACACCACAATAAATATAGATCTGAAATAACAGGGATGAATTGTGAGTGTGTGACTACATGTGATGAAGCGATTTTAAAATGTAATGCACCGGAATATAATTCTGTGAAAATGATTTGGTGAATAATACAGTTAAGAAATTCCTAAAAATAGTTAAATGAGCAAAGTAACGTAATGAGAAATATCTGATTTGAGGGAACACAGCAGTCACATCCTTGTCACAGAGTGGGATGGGGTCAGTGAGACTGCCGACCCCACCCCACCCCACCCCACTCTGTGACGAGGTGTCATTGATAGACACTGGGCAATTCAAGGCTTAAAACTGAAGCATCCAGGTCTGAGGCAATCAGTGACGCTCTCCCTTGTCACGAGGGGGAGAGCTTCGAGGCACTTTTTCAAGGCTGAGGAGGTCATGCCCAGAGGGCTGTGAAATCCTCAGCCTGGCAAAGTTCAGCTCATGCAGCCAGGAGCCTGCACATTTAGCGCCTGTCTAGCTCCTGGCTGCCTGACCTGAAACAGAAGAGTGCCTGTCAGGCTAACCTTTGTTCAGCCTAACAGACACTCTTCTTGTATTGACAAAGGTGGGGGCGTAGTTCCTCATCCCGTCCGGATGGGCCGCTCCTGTTACATAATAAGGTTAACATATGTATCATTAACCAGTAACTCAATCTCGGGTTTCTCGTGGCATTAACAAATGGCTGACCCTTTTGCTTCCAATTTACTATCTTGTCATTAGAACCTGACCTCACAAAAGCATATTCTCATCACAATATACCAATTACATATCTTTATATGGATTCAAAGTTTTATACAATGCACCCAAGAAATGAATGGTCACCTGTAGCTTAAATAATAGGTACTAGTTCGGCACAAATCAATGATGCAGATTCTGGCCACAGCATGAATTTGCATAGGGGTTTGCAGAATTAAAATGTTGCCAGTAAAATTGTGCAAAGCTCAAAACCTTAGCACTTCTTGAAGTTTTGAAGTTTAAGTGCGCATAATTTAGTCTGTGGCAAATGTTTCGAAAAAAAGAATATCATTGAAGAATTTTCACTCAATTTTCTCTTGTGTGACAATTCACCCACAACTCACATCTTAGTAAACAATACTGCAAGGGTTCACAAAATTCACCATGGCAAAAGAACACCAAAGCTCACCACACTGCTTCCATAAAACACACAGCTTATAATATTGCACCCTATATCATACAACCATCCACCACCACTCAGATGCAACACAAAACCCCTATCCAGGCCACACAGGATGCATACATGCTGTAATTTCACAACAGAACACAGAAGATCACAGGACAACTTATTTCACTCCATCCCTTGCAACACAGGAGAACCCACCGCAAGGCACAATATCACAATCATGCTCCCTTCCCACTTTCCCCTATGCCCCATGCCCTTCCTCATCATACATGCTGATCTCTTCCACCATATCCTGTTGTTCCCCACAGCACACAACTACATCACTCCGCATCATCAGAATTTTTGCTTCAATTTCCACTTAAACCTTATTCTCTCCCATCACAACTCACGCTGTCCCTTTATTCATCACACAGTATCGCTCACAACCAATCTCTCACACACCTGTTTAATCCTGCTCACATGCCTTCCTCTGCTTTCACACCCATGATGGAGCAAGGACTCACAAATGAGACTTGCTCGAATGCAATCTCCTCATAGTATTAATTTATTAAATTTGTATTGTCTTTACTAATCCTTGCATACACTACACGAATAGTAAGGATGCTTGCCTATGTGTTTTATTAATGAATAACGCTTGTCCGTAATCCAAAATGGCCGCTAAAGCGCGGGAACCCTACTGTGCATGTCCCAACCACATCACATGTTGTGACGTCTTTCTTTGCTTGGTGGGAAATTTCTGCTTCTGCGCAGTGTGCATTAAAATGGCTGCTTGATGTTTTCACATGCTTCAGCTTGCTCTCATGTCATTATTAAACTGTCGTTTCCCTAACGCTACTAATGCAGGGTAGAATTTATAATTAAATGGGAATACAGTAGAAAGAGTGGGCATACAGTGAAACATTTTATTTGTGATTTTAATGTTTTCTTCTTTGACTTTTATTAGTTCGTAAACTTGGGCCTGGGTTTTGGTGAA
Organism: Calotriton arnoldi; assembly: GCA_963921515.1. Lineage (NCBI taxonomy): Eukaryota > Metazoa > Chordata > Amphibia > Caudata > Salamandridae > Calotriton > Calotriton arnoldi. The sequence goes on along the minus strand of CAWUFW010007239.1, from coordinate 851,475 downwards.
CTGAAAGCTCGTGTGACAAAGATTCCGCACATGCGCCCTGAGAGGCAGACGAGAAAGAAAAAGATGAAGTCAACTTGGACATCACCCAAGGCCATGACCTGCTGGTCGACACCACTACATACCAAGATGTTCTCGTCGAAAAGAAACATTTGATATGAATTAATTGTAAATTTTGTCATGAGACGGGTGGGAAATAAAGCAAATGTATTAAATTGAAGGGGCGGTAGTTTAAAAACAATAGGCTTCAGAAATACAAGGCAAATCAATACGGTGTGAGAATCCACCCCCTGTCCCTGTCCAATCAGAAGTAGTGGTCCCATATTTTAGCAACATTAAGGGGAGGTACATGGGCGTAGAAGGGTATAATAGATATAGAATTAGCTAATTAGTTAGCTCTTAGCTCCAGACTGCCAAGCTGATCGATTGCAGACTGAACCACTGTCCAGAGAGGTCCTGAGGAGGGGGCGGCGGAGTCCATTAGAAGGAAGGCAAGGGAGAATCGAGGAGAAGCCGAGTATCAGAGAGGGGAACGACGCAGGCGTCGTTGTAGAGAGGTCACCGGTCCTGTCCTGATCCTGGAAGAAGTCTTTGCTCTTCAGCCTTCCTGGGTCCTATTCTTTCCAACTCCTTGGCTAAAGGGGTTTGGTTCTCGCACTTAGGTAAATATAATGCAACCTTTAGTTGCGCTGCTGTCTCTATCCTCTCCTTTTCTGAGGGACCGTCATTGATTAGCAATAGTTATTCTATGCTTCATCTTGGGTATTGCGATTAAGTACCGTGTGGTTCTGTATTTTACTCTGCTAAATCTTTAGATAAACATTTTAAAACTTCCTGACTCAGTGGTTATTTCAGGATTATGTACTATAATGAATGTCACTCATTTTAAATTTCCCAATTAGCAAAGGATTCATTGGTAAGTCATTACTCTTCATTCGGAAGGTAATTGGTAGCAGGGATTTTGATAAAGAGTAACAACTGATAAAACCCAGCGTAAGTATTAGCGTAGTATGAATGTATGGGCCCAAGTGAGTATCTGGTGTATGAATGCTGTTTGCTAATATCGCGCTGGATCAGTTTTCTGGTAATCAGAGGATGGTTACTCTTTGATAATTGGGTAATGAGAATTTTATTTTTATGAACTAACAACCGTGTATTCAAAGTTTTGTTTTATGTTGTCCAGAATCCCCGGGGAAAATAGAATAGCGGTTGGTAAGTGGAAGCCATACTACAGTGAGGTTATCTGTCAGGCAGAAAAAGTACTGAAAAGTTAAGCAGGACTATCAGTACTGGTTAGGGAATCTATGTGTGTGAGTAATAGCAAAAGAGTACGCTGGTGAAAATTTGATGTTATATCACCTAGAAAGGGTAACATTGAAGAAGTAACAGGTACTTCTGGAGCTTGTGTGAAGAGTAAACGGAAGGGTTTTACTCGTAGTGTATGTTTAGTAAACGGAAAGGTTTTACTAAGTGTGAGAGAAACTATCTTTTTCGACTTTAGAGAAACTGGCACGATAGCGAATGTTTTATGTTGTTACTGAAATTCAATTAAGAATTGTAGAGAAAATAAGTTTGCGTAAGATTTTGTAAAGGGAGGGTCAGCTGCCGGAGAGGGAGCTGACGTCAGAAAACGCCGCGCTGGGATTGGTTGAATCAGCGGGTTTGGAACGACTCTTGTAAAGGAGGGGTCAGTAGTCAGGAGCAGTACTGACGTCACAGGTGCCGCGCTGGGATTGGTTGAAACAGCGAGGGACAGTGAAGAGCAGATTGTAAAGGAGGGGTTGACAGACAAACGTCACCAAAAGGCCGCGCAAGTATTGGCTCGGGAATAAAAGATAGCAGACACTTGATTGGTTGATATTCCAGAAGCTAAAATCTTAGTGGGTTGAGATTGCATGTTAAAACGCGATCCGACTTTAACAGGAACTCGTCCGGATAGGAGATTCCTAGGTTTTGCAGAATATATACACCGAAGATTAGATAGAATGTATGGAGAGAAGAGAAAAATGTCCTTTCTGCAAAAGATTAAGAACTATTTTAAAAAGGATAAGCCAACAAAACTAGGGAAGGAATTATCATTCCACCAGCTAAAACGCCCGCTTCATTTATGATGATGGAGAGAGGTTATCATACTTGTGTATGGATAGAGAATTGGATAGAATATACCAAAAATGATGGAATACTAGCATTTCCCAAGAATGGTACCTTCAATGGAAGAATTCTTCAAAATTTGAGATTGAGGATGAATGACTTAGAACCCAGACCTAGATTAACTCAATACGAAGCCTTAGAGGAATGGGAAACCGAGGCATTTGAGCGTGACCGATCCAGGAGTAATAGGGGTTATCGAGGATTTTTCCCCAGATACCAACATGAGTCTAGGGACGGTCAGATGAAACAATGGAGAAGGGCAATGATTACAGAAGGACTATATCCATTGTTAACAGCAGAGGAAAAATTAGGAAGTAAATGCACAGAAAAGACAAAACATTTAATGAGAAGTGACGATTCTGAAGACAAATTTATGGAAGAAATGTTAAGGAACCCCCCACCATATCAGGAAGGGACAAGTGGATGCACCCCAAGTGCACCATCGTTAAAATCCCCATTAGTACCACAGGTAATGCATGAATTCACCCCTAGTAGAATACTTCATGACAAAGAAAGAGAAGCCCTAGAGAAGACCAGAGCAGAATTAATACAGAAAATAACACAGATTAAAGTACATCCTGATTCATTGACCATACCTGTAACAATTGGTCCAGTAGTTCCATTATATGGTACTCAGGGAAACTGTCCTCCACCGATACTTGCACCTACTCCTGTAAACGCTACAAAACCTGAAGCAGTAGTAATGGTTGAAGATCACTTTAGTGACAGCGAATCCACAATATCATTGATGGATTTACCCATTCGAGATTCTGTCAATATTACTCCCAAGAGAATTACACCTGGGTGTTCAAAAGATATAAGTCTAGTAACTTCGTTAGGAGCGAAAAGTGCCACACTAGTAACCCCTGAAGATTTAGAAAGGTGGGCACAAGAATCAGATAAACAGTGCACACCTCCAAAAATAATAGACATTCATAAATTGAAAGTTGAATTAGAAGAATTAATAGCAGGAAATATAGGACTAGATCGCTTAAATACCTATGATGATGAAGAATTATTATTTATGTGCAGGAGTATCACAAGAAATGTAAGATTATTCCATGAAAAAGTATCCAATTTAGCACTACAGATGGGAATAGAAATAGGGAGATCAAAGGTGTTGCAGAAACCCTATAGAGCAGAATTTTCAGAAAAAGATTTAGAAAACATGAATGCCTCTGGAAGAAAATTACAAGTAAGGGAATTAATGATAGTTCTACAAAAATGGGGAGACCTAGATAGATGGAGAACTAGATGGGCCAAGAAAAAGGAAGAAGCACGATCCAGTAGAACAGCATCGGAATATGTGATGAAAGAAACAGGGAAAGCTGACCAAATGTACCCAATGCGAGAAGTTGCAGGAGGAGGATATATACATGCGCCATGGAGCAGACAGGATATTTTGTCATTCACGAATGATTTTCCAAAGTTGAGAGAAAAACCAATTGAATGGTACAAGCAGGTTGAAAGGTTTGTGAAGGTGTCAAAGGTATTGTTAAAGGACTTAGATGGTTTGTTTGACATAGTGGTACCTGCCGATTTGTGGACAGATTGTAAAATTACAGTTGATTGGCCAAGTGACGAGTATCCTAGAGATCCGAAAACAGGTGCCCGTCAAATGATGTGATGAAAAAGTATCAGCAGGTGATAACTTACCTGAAAGGGAAAATACCACCGAAAGAAACAGATTGGGTGAAAATAGACCGAACTACACAAGAAGCTAATGAATCGGTACATTCCTACTATGAGCGTTTATTGCAGGTATTCAAACAGTATATTGGATTTGAGGACATTGGAGACAAGAACATGAGTCAGTTTGTGTATTGATTTGTTTACGGTTTGAAGCCAGAGATTTGTCAGATGATTAAACAACACATGCTGTGTTGGCAAGGGAAACCTATCGACGAGATTTTGAAATATGCAAAATATTGTGGAGATGATATTGAGGATAGGCATAAGAAATTACAGGAGAAGGTAATGTGGGCACAGATGAAAATGGCCGAGAAACAGGGAATTAATTTGGAAAATCCGAGTGAAAATCAGGGGAAGGATTCTGGAACGAGTGGTGATACTGGGAATGGTGGAAAAATGAGAGGACGAATGAGTAGAGAAGAAGCTAAAAAGAAATTTCCTTGTCATGGATGCGGAAAATTGGGGCATTGGAAGGATGAATGTAAAAAGATCCGGAATAATAATGGCCCATATCAAAATTTAAATCCACAGACGCAGAATGACTCACAGCAGGGTGTAAATCCTCAGAGTCAGTTGCCACCTGCACCTATGTAATGTAAGCAGAGCAAAGCACGGTACAGACATCGGATATCAAGGAGGAAGTGGTAAGAATGATTATATAACCTCACAATTTCTTTTACAGGACGATTTCTGTCAATACAGTTCATGACGGTGCCTAAGAGAGGGGGAGAAGGAGTGCGTATTTGGCGCATCCTTATCGGTAGATCAGTCAGGTCCATACGTGGAAGGAAATGTGAAAGGTAATGATATTACTTTTCTGTTGGATACTGGTGCTACCCGGTCTACTGTAAGAACAGCAGACATTCCAGACCTTCCTCTCTCTGGTGAAAATATCCAAGTAGTGGGAGTAGCTAATCAAAGGATTAGAACACCTCTTACCGAACCAATGGAAGTTAAAATCGGAAACTTCAGAGAAATGCATCAATTTGTAGTATGCGATTCTAGCCCAGTCAACTTATTAGGCAGGGATTTGTTGTGCAAAATGAACTGCAGAATATTTTGCACACCGGATGGTGTGGCAGTTCAGACACCAGATGAAGACCATGTATATAAAATTATGATTGCAAAACAGGGTACAGAAGTAGATGAAATGTTTTCGGTATTAACAAAAGACGAGTTGCCAGAAGAATTAAAAGGTACAGTAAACCCCATAGTATGGGATTTCACAGGAAAAGAAGTAGGACTTATGGCTAAAATAGACCCAGTTAAAATTACTGTAAAAGAAGGTGCGATTTTCCCAAACACCAGACAGTACAAAATGAGTGCAGAAGTAAAAGCGGGAGTCATTGAAGAAATTAATCGAATGGTTGAACAGAACATACTAAAGGAAGTAATGAGTAGCCCGTGTAATTCACCAATAATGGATTTGAAGAAACCTAGTGGAAAGTATAGAATTGTTCAGGATTTGAGAAAAATAAATAAGATTGTGGAACCCTGTTGTCCTATAGTACCAAATCCTGCAGTAATTCTATACCAAATTCCTTGGAGTGCAGGATGGTTCACAGTAATTGATTTATGTCAAGCGTTCTTTTCAATACAATTGCATCCGGATAGCCAGTATCTCTTCTCATTTAAATTTGAGAACAAAGTCTATGTATGGAATCGTGTTCCTCAGGGGTACACGGAAAGGCCTTCCATTTTCAATCAGATATTGAAAAAGTGCCTTGAGAAACTAGTGATGCCAGGAAGTTCAGTCCTAGTGCAATATATCGACGACTTATTGGTGGCATCGAACAGCAGAGAGGACTGTGTTGTTGATTCCATAGCACTATTAAATCTTTTGGCCGAAGAAGGGCACAAAGTCTCACCTGAAAAGTTGCAGTTTTGTACAACAGCTGTTAAATATCTGAGACACCAAATTGAGAGGGGAAAAAGAAGAATAACCACGGAAAGAGTACAATTGATTAAGAAAATGCAAATGCCTGTAACCCAAAGAGAAGTGAGAATGTTCCTAGGAATAGTAGGTTACTGTCGACAATGGATACTAGGATTTTCCTTGTTAGCGAAGCCCCTAATTCAAATGACAAGAAAGAAAGCAAATGACCCAGTTGATTGGGATGATGAGAGTGCAGGAGCTTTTGTAAAATTGAGAAATGCTCTGTGCTCAGCACCAGCCCTAGGCATGCCGGATTATAAAAGAGAATTTGCATTATTCTGTCATGAAAGAGAAAATTGTGCACTCTGTCCTAACCCAGAGACACGGTTTAGACAGACGTCCTATAGCATATTTTTCTGCTACATTGGACCCAGTGGCAGCCGCGTTGCCAGGATGCTTAAAAGCAGTGGCAGCTACTTGTTTGAGCATTGAACAAAGTGAGTCAATTGTGATGGGACATCCTGTAAAGGTGTTTGTTCCACATGCTATTGTGATTCTATTGACAAGAACCAGAACACAACATCTTACTCCTAGTCGGCTGACTAAATATGAAAGAATAATAATGGGTGCTGAAAATGTGACCATGGTAAGGTGTACTATAATAAATCCAGCAACCTTACTACCAGACCCATATCATGAGAAAATTAAAGATGACGAAGAAAATGAACATGATTGTTTACAGATTACAGAGTTATGTACAAAACCTCACCCAGATATAGAAGAACAGCCCCTCAGAAAGCCATACAGGGAGCTATTTGTTGATGGTTCATGTCAAAGACATGAAGATGGTAAATTAACTGCTGCCTATGCGGTATGTGAATTAACTGGAATAGTCGAAGCATCCTATTTACCAGGAGTCAAATCTGCACAAGTAGCTGAATTGATTGCATTGATAAAAGCCTGCAAAATTGGGAGGAATCAAAAAGTAACTATATTTACAGATAGCCAATATGGTTACGGGGTTGTGCATGATTTTGGCCAACTATGGATGCAGAGGGATTTCCTGACTTCTTCAGGATCCCCCATTAAAAATGGACAGTTTGTAAGGGAATTGCTGGAAGCAATACAATCACCAAAAGAATTGGCTGTGGTGAAGTGTGCCGCACACCAGTCAGGAGATGACTGGGTGGTAGTCGGCAACAGATATGCAGATCTGGTGGCCCAACATTGTGCCAAAAATAGAGTGTCAGTCAATAAGAGGGTGGAAAGAATGGGAATCAGCTGCCAACTTATGCTGTATATGCCACCTGAAACTTGGAATGATGTAAAGAGATTACAAGATGATGTTGAAGAAAATGAAAAGAATTTGTGGATCAAAGTGGGTTGTTCCCAAAGAGGAGATGATGAAGTGTGGATCAGTGCTGATGGCAGACCAGTCATGCCAGACTGTTTACTCTCACAAATGGCCAGAATGTATCATGGAGACACACACATAGGGAGAGATGCAATGATTAGGCTTTTTAGACAAAACTGGTACAATCCGAAGTTTAGGGCTGTTGCAGAGAGTCTTTGCCAGAGATGTTTAACTTGTCAGATGCATAATCCAGGGCGGAAGACAATAATTGGGTTTGGGAAAATTGGAAAGGCAGAGGGTCCTTTTATAAGACTCCAGTTCGATTTCATACAGTTACCACCATGCAGAGGGCTGAAATATGTACTAGTCATAGTGTGTCTGTTTTCAAAGTGGGTGGAGGCTTACCCTACCAGGAGAAATGACAGCATTACAGTCGCAAAACTGTTGCTACGAGAGCTCATTCCTAGGTTTGGTTTCCCAGTAACTTTGGAATCAGATAGAGGAAAACATTTTAACAGTGAAGTGATCCAAATAATCTGTGAAGCATTCCAAATTAAACAGAAACTGCACTGTGCATATCGTCCAGAGGCTTCTGGAGTGGTTGAACAATTGAATGGCACTATAAAGTCAAGATTGGGAAAAATGTGTGCATCAACATCATTAGAATGGCCAGATGCATTGCCACTTGTTTTAATGGGACTCAGAAGCATACCTGACAGAAATACAGGATTGAGCCCCCACGAGATAATGATGGGAAGAGCAATGAGACAAACACATGTTCCCACAAACAAACTGCTGAATATATCTGATGATATGGTACTGGACTATTGTAAAGGACTGGCTGACCTAGTGCGTTCTGTCTCTCACCAGGTTGGAGAAGACGCAGTTTCCAGGCAGCCTGAACAGGAACATGATCTGAATCCTGGTGACTGGGTGGTAGTGAAGAATCACACCAGAGAAACGTGTCTATCACCCAGATGGGGCAGTCATTGTCAAGTAATACTGACCACAAATACAGCAGTGAAGTGTGCAGGATTTCCTAATTGGATTCACGTAAGCCACACCAAAAGAGTACCAGACCCTGAAGAAGAAAATCCTCAGTCAGCATCGATCACTGAGGAAGCTGAAGGTTGCCCAGCTGAGGAATCTCAGGCTTGAGATTCAAGAGAAGCTGAAGAAGAACAACCAAGCACAAGTCAGTACTGGATACCGGTGATAGAAATTCCTGAAGTTTACCACAGAACAAGAAGTCAAACAAGATTGGAGGAAATTGAAGAAGATCAGATAGGTGAAGAAGAAACAGCTCAGGAAAACGAAGATCACACAATAATAGGACCTGAGCAGGACCAGATAGGGAAAAGAAACTGGACTCAAAATAACGAAGAACCAACAAGTTTTGAGCAGGAACAGACAGGTTTAGAAGAATCCGGTCAGGCTGCAGAAGTACAAAGTGCAATAAGCCCTGATCAGAACCAGTTAGATCAGGAAAATCACACAGAAGAAAAAGATCTCGAGAAAAATGAACATGAAGAAATAAATCAAGCACAAGGTCAATTATTGGAAACTCACAGTGGAGCTGCTGAAGAAAAACAAATCAGACCTAAGAAAGAGCAAGAAAGAAAAACAGTAATTGCAGAAAACGAAAAAGGGTCAGAAAGTGAAAATAAGGAGATTTCTGAAGACGAAGATAAAGAAACAGTGCAAACAAAGAAAACAAGAAAAGGAGATCATTGGCCGAATGTCGTTAAAAGAGTAAAATACCACATAAAAACCAGAAATGACGATCCAGATCAAGTAAATGAAGTAACAAGCCAAACTGAACAACAGAATAAAACTGAGAAAAGAAGAAGTAAAAGACTGAAACTTGTGAATAACAAATTCAAGGGTCCTGATTGGACTTACATCATTCTTGAAGATTACGAAAGTTCAGAGTCAAGACGAAGGAACAAGTGCAGAACTAACGTACGAGAAAGAAACAAGACCACCTTGACTAAGCAAAAGAGTCAAATAGGAAAATAGATAAGAAGAGCGATCTTCCTTGTCGAAAATGCCTGACGATAGAGTTGCTGGGAGACCAAAACAGAGATGTTGTAGAAGATGCTGTGCAATATGCATATGTAGTCTAGTAATGGTGCTTATACTATGGTTAGTCCTGATTGTAGCAGTTCCTTACCTTATGATAATGGATAAAAGAATTAATAATGAGACTAAGGAGAGGACAGCAGACATGAAGGGCAATAGAGTAGAACTAATGGCAGAAAATGAACCAGAATTTCATCATGAAATAACTGATAACGACACTAGTTTAAATGTTTTCACAAAGTTATTATTTCAGTATGTAGATACCATGGAAGTTAGTAATTGTTATGTCTGTATGAAGTTACCTGAATCAGTAGCAGAAGGATTAACATATCATCACTTACCATTGACATATGGCATATCATGTAGTGTTTTGTCTAGTTTATTTTATAGAACAGGGAGACTTCGGTATTATTATTCAAACCTAGATGTGATATTCTCTGAGGTTCCGATTCGAAAGAGTATGAACCCAGTGCTTAGTAGTCAAGACGCACAGTTTATGGGAGAATTTTTCTTAACAATGAAATCAATAGACATAACACATGCACATAGACACAATATAACATGTTCTTTACATGAAGAAGAAAAGATATTTTTGAATTTAGTAGAAGATAGAAGACAAGATTTTCAAAAGAAAGCTTCTGAGCATAAGGCTCATTTACCACCTTGGGCAGAAAAAGAAGGGAGTTACACACCTGGCAAGGCTCAAGCTGCTATGGCTCTGGATTTTGTAAAGACAGGAAAAATTTGTCTTCATAGGTTAAAGACTGATTATAACAATGTTTTCATCGGTACCAGTGAATGTGAACATAATTTCTTAATTCTTGGAGGTTGGGGAATCAAAGGAGGAACAGATTCAGTTTTTCCTGGAATCTATTATGTGTGTGGGAATAAGGCTTACTTTAGGCTTCCTGCACGGTGGTATGGAAGTTGTTATTTTGGAATAGTATTTCCAAAGATATACCACGTAAAAAGAAACACTGGGAGCAATGAAAATAATAGTGAATAAATACGTAGTAAAAGAGCTAGTTTTTCTGAAATTGTAGGTGATATATTTGGTGCATTGATACCTTCAGTGGGAATAATTCTGAACTCAAGGAAAATATGTAAATTGTCTACAGTGGTTGATCGTTTATCAACGGATACTGCTGGAGGATTTCTAATGATTAATGCGGAGATGGTTGCGATTAGATCTATGGTGATGCAAAATCGACTTGCTCTTGATATTATATTGGCAAAAGAGGGCGGAGTCTGTAAATTATTGAAGACAAAACACTGTTGCACTTATATTCCTGATAAGAGTGCGGAAATTGGAACGTATATACAGAATATAACTAAACTTGAGAAGGAACTAAAACCACTGGAAGTTGATAGTGTATGGGAAAGATTGACAAGTAGTATTGCGTCAATTGGTACCTGGTTTGCTAATGTAGGAAAAGGACTTATAGGTCAAATATTAGTACCCTTAGCAGGGATAGCAATAATAGCACTGACAATAATAATATGGTGCAAATGTTGTAGAAAGAATGGAACATATAATGTGACAGGAAAAGGAAAGAAGAGAAAATTAGATGAAATAGAACTTGAAGAATGGAGAAGTGAATTATACAAGAAATTGAAAGGGGATGGTAAAAATAGAAAATGTAAAAATAAGAATGAAACTATTTGCTAGAAGTTGATTGTGGGTAGTATTTTGATGGCTCAGAAACGCCATCAGAGAGGGATTGATGGAGCAAGGACTCACAAATGAGACTTGCTCGAATGCAATCTCCTCATAGTATTAATTTATTAAATTTGTATTGTCTTTACTAATCCTTGCATACACTACACGAATAGTAAGGATGCGTGCCTATGTGTTTTATTAATGAATAACGCTTGTCCGTAATCCAAAATGGCCGCTAAAGCGCGGGAACCCTACTGCGCATGTCCCAAGCACATCACATGTTGTGACGTCTTTCTTTGCTTGGTGGGAAATTTCTGCTTCTGCGCAGTGTGCATTAAAATGGCTGCTTGATGTTTTCACATGCTTCAGCTTGCTCTCATGTCATTATTAAACTGTCGTTTCCCTAACGCTACTAATGCAGGGTAGAATTTATAATTAAATGGGAATAGAGTAGAAAGAGTGGGCATACAGTGAAACATTTTATTTGTGATTTTAATGTTTTCTTCTTTGACTTTTATTAGTTCGTAAACTTGGGCCTGGGTTTTGGTGAACTGAAAGCTCGTGTGACAAAGATTCCGCACATGCGCCCTGAGAGGCAGACGAGAAAGAAAAAGATGAAGTCAACTTGGACATCACCCAAGGCCATGACCTGCTGGCCGACACCACTACATACCAAGATGTTCTCGTCGAAAAGAAACATTTTATATGAATAAATTGTAAATTTTGTCATGAGACAGGTGGGAAATAAAGCAAATGTATTAAATTGAAGGGGCGGTAGTTTAAAAACAATAGGCTTCAGAAATCAATATGGTGTGAGAATCCACCCCCTGTCCCTGTCCAATCAGAAGTAGTGGTCCCATATTTTAGCAACATTAAGGGGAGGTACATGGGCGTAGAAGGGTATAATAGATATAGAATTAGCTAATTAGTTAGCTCTTAGCTCCAGACTGCCAAGCTGATCGATTGCAGACTGAACCGCTGTCCAGAGAGGTCCTGAGGAGGGGGCGGCGGAGTCCATTAGAAGGAAGGCACGGGAGAATCGAGGAGAAGCCGAGTATCAGAGAGGGGAACGACGCAGGCGTCGTTGTAGAGAGGTCACCGGTCCTGTCCTGATCCTGGAAGAAGTCTTTGCTCTTCATCCTTCCTGGGTCCTATTCTTTCCAACTCCTTGGCTAAAGGGGTTTGGTTCTCGCACTTAGGTAAATATAATGCAACCTTTAGTTGCGCTGCTATCTCTATCCTCTCCTTTTCTGAGGGACCGTCATTGATTAGCAATAGTTATTCTATGCTTCAACTTGGGTATTGCGATTAAGTACTGTGTGGTTCTGTATTTTACTCTGCTAAATCTTTAGATAAACATTTTAAAACTTCCTGACTCAGTGGTTATTTCAGGATTATGTACTATAATGAATGTCACTCATTTTAAATTTCCCAATTAGCAAAGGATTCATTGGTAAGTCATTACTCTTCATTCGGAAGGTAATTGGTAGCAGGGATTTTGATAAAGAGTAACAACTGATAAAACCCAGCGTAAGTATTAGCGTAGTATGAATGTATGGGCCCAAGTGAGTATCTGGTGTATGAATGCTGTTTGCTAATATCGCGCTGGATCACCCACACCATCAGTTCACAATCCACTTTTCTTACTAATCTTTCGAAAAGCAGTACAAAACTTCAATTTTTATCAGCATTGTAGAGGCTTACCTCACACAAAATAAGTTGAGCTACCGGAAGCTTAAACCTGAACCCTTCATGAAGGGGAGAGTTTTCCTGGTGCTCATTAGGGAAGAGTAGCAATAAGGAAAGAAGATTGATGTGTACAATTTTCTGTGAATTGGAAGAAAATTGCCTTCCATGCGAATTAAGGTTGACAACGTCTGAAAATTCGGTAGTCAGAAGTAGAGATAAATTTAGATTGACAGTCTGTGGAAAGCAAAAATCCAATACTAGATCAGTAAGGGAGATCAAACGAACCTCTTTTTCAGTTACAACACTTTCTATCTCGAGAAACTACCTGTGTTATCTGGAAAACTGATAAATTATTCAATTGACTTGCTTACTTTTTAAATTAAATACTATGCTTTAAAATCACACTTCTCTTCTTTTTACCTGACATGTTAACAACCTACACTTTAAACGCTTGAGCATGAAACAGCTTTAGGCTCAACAACAAGTCAAGTCTGACCATAGGTGGATTTTACATTTGAAAATTGTGGGCCTGACTCACAAAGGGATTCCGCACTCGTGGCAGAGGCCCTGCAGTCGTGGCGGAGTCTCCGCACTGGGTGGTGGTGGGGGCTCCAAAATGAGAATCCCCATTGAGGCGATTCCGCCCCGAGTGCGAGGACTCATCCAGGACGCCGGGGCCTCCGCACTCTTTGTGAATCAGGCCCAGACTGTTTGCCTTAAACTACAGGGTAGAAAATAGGCTCATGTACTCAGGGCCGGTTCTAGGACTTTTGGGGCTCTGGGCGAAGTGGAATGTGCAAGGCCCCTCTAATTTACGTAAGTGACACCGTCAGGGCTCGGAAGCTGCTTAGTGCAGATCCTCCTGGGCCGCAGCTCCCGTCTCTGCCACCTACAAGCACCTCTTTCACAGCTCATATCGGGCTGAAGGTGTGAGAATAGCTTGGGGGATGAGAGATAAAACTGTGCAGACAGTGAAGTGCTGACAATGGGTGTCCCGCAGTGTCTCTCAATGGGCAGCCAGGCAAGAGGCCGAATTGCAGGACGCACCTGCAAAATGCGTCTCCTTGCAACTGTCACATCATGAAGTGTCCCCCTCCCATAGGCCTCCCCACACCATCCCTGAGAGGCTCAGGGAGGGGGCCCCCTCCTGTAAGCCCAATTGCAAACAGACACCTTTCTTCAATGGGATCGACAGGGGCACAAGAGGTTTGGTGGTGTGTTGCACTGGTGCGGGGCCCCATGCTGGTGGGCTGTGGGCAAGGCCCTGCGCAGCTGCCCACACTGCCCATGCCTAGCGCCGGCCCTGCATGTACTTACCACAGCAAGAAAACCTATAGGCCTTTAAGGCTACACTGTCCCAATATTAATAAATACGGCACATTACAAGGGAAAGAAATTGTTTAGTTGAAAAAGTGAAAATGTCAGGAGTATTTGTCATCATTATGCACGTAAATGGGGTGCAAGAACACTACCTGGCAGGGCCAATTTATCTGCAGAACAAAGTTATATGTTTCTGAGACAATACTCAGAATTTAATTGGCATCTTCTTTTAAGCACAGCAGGGCACGGATGCCACTATTATTAAGCTTCATGGCACTCATTTCATAAACTTCGAAATGAGGAAAAGGTGATGAAGCTGGAAGTGAGAGCGAGATAATTGAAAGAGCATTATAGGAGAGAAGTGTTGCAGTAAAGTAGGAGAGGGAGTAGAAGTAGAGGCAAGTCAGCAGAGTTTAATCGGAGCTGATTGTTGCAAGTGGAGGACAACGTCACTCATTTCAGTGAAGTGGAACTCAGTTTCCATCCTCAGACCCAGAGATGCAGAGGAAAAGACAAAGAGAGAAAGATGGCGGAAGAGAAAGAAATGACGAAGGAATAAAACAGTGATCAGAAAGAACCTGCAATAGCGAGGCAAAGAGACAGGAAGTGTACCATTTTGAAAGATGAAGTATGAAGTGGACTGAAGATGGTGCAGGATTGGAGTTCGACATTTCAGGCATTCTGTACCATCAGCTGCTACTCTTAGGAAATACTCTGGCCTCCTGTGCTTAGTATTTTTATTTATGTATTTTTTTTTTTTTTACTATTTACTTGTACAAATTGAGCACTGGGAGACATATTGGGCAAAAATAGAAATTGTAGCTGCTTTTTGCCTTTTCCAATCCACTCGAACCTGCAATTTGACAGGAAAGGTTATGCAATCGTGATGCGTAGCTCTTAAATGTAACAACATTCCTGGTGTAGAATAGATAACATACGATGCCCTTCTGAAGTAAAATTATCTCTGGAAGTAATGCACTGTAAGTGTGGTAAGGCTGTGAATATGCAGTCTTTCTATGACGCAGTTTTATTATGTCTAGAAATGAATGTCCTGGAAAGAGAAGTGATGTCATTACTGGTCCACAATGTGGGCAATGCAAAGTAAGGATAAGTCACTTTTCTTTTGCTAATGCCCACACACGCGTTTCTCGCAGAGAATAGTGAGCAAAGGCCGCCTGACCTACACAAGTTGATGATATCACTTAGGGCCGTGCCCAAAACAAACGTGCCCTCTGGGAGAACAAGGGACAACAGTTTGAGGCGGAAGCTGGGTATGAGTAATGTGCCGTCATTGTCAAAAGCCAGAAAACAGGCTTCCGGTGCAGGGCCCCGGCGTGACAGCCACAGACTCAAACACATCCACGCGCACAGTTAGTGGGAAGAGTGGCAGTATTCCGTCGGGGGCGGGGGGTGGGCGAGGAGGGGCTCAAATGCCTCAAGGACGTGTGTAATGCATGTATTATTAATTGAGAGAGCTAAATATATTTCGTTGGGGCCCTTGGTCAGGTCGAGTCACTCGGATGTGCCTTTGTGTCTACATGTGGGGGGTGAATCACGCTGCCCCGTTCCTTTCAGTGGCATTAATTCCATTTCTCATAGGAGCTGGAAGAACAGAGCAGTTAGAAAGTAGGTTGCAACGTATCCAATCCATATTTGTGTTTTGCATACTAAATTACCAACAGAAATCTTCAGACGAAGTGCCACTCTACAATTTGCAAAACATAAAAAGACCAAAAGATGCTCAGCGCTCTCAAAAATGTCGACCTGTCTCGGAAGACAGAGCCAAACCACCAGCTATTCAATACAGTTCTCGCTAAGCTATGCATTAGAAGTCTCTGGAACCATTCACTGCTTCCTTAAGTAGACATAAACTTGCAAAGAGCATAAAGGATACATAGGAGGTAACTATGCATTGGGGTGCTATGGTAACCGCAGTAATCAAGCGACATCATAGCCTTTCAGAGTTAATGCGGATTGATTTGTAAGTGTCGTCAGACCCCCGAGGAGGCACAATAAGACCACAACATTTGGGCCACCATTTATGTACAATATATATTGCATGCTAAACTAAGGAATGATGCTCCCTTTGAGAGAATCCGTGTTAGTCTGACACCATCTTGATAATATCAAAATGACTCCTCCTTAATTACTCTAACCGCACAATTAAAACTACTTGTCATGAAACTACTGATAGTAGTACTATGTATCTTTCCAATACTATTACAACTATGATACCACTGGCTCTACCAATTGTATTAGCCTTACTAGTCCTTAAGTCACTGTTAGTACTAGAGGTTCTATTATTGCCAACAATCACAACAGGTTTACAAATAGCATGACTAATAACGTCAATGCAAGTATAGTTAATACTTACAATTCTAGAAATGGAGGAACTAGCAGTTGTATTTCAGCATACTCATTCACAGGGATATTTGAGAAGCCATTGTGCTGTCAGACTTGAACCCACCTGAACTACACCATGAGATAACATACCCAGAAGTACTGGTACCTAATAACAGTGATGTGGGGATATTGGGTGGTATGGGAGAGCACACCCATAAAAAGAAGGTGGGAGCACAAAGGAGAATCTCCCCTTGAAAAAAGAATAATACAGATGTACCAGAAAATAGAGGTGGGCCAGGGAAGCTGATAACAGATACATTTGAAGGTCATGGTAAGCCTCCTTTCAGTCCTCCAGAAAATCTGTAAAAACAGAAAGGTGCCACGTGTAGAGACTTACCCAGCCAGGGTACTCACCAAAGACTACACCACACACGGAGCTTAGTTAACATGTCTTTATTCTTCTGCATGGAACTGCAAACTCAACAGTCTAATCCTGCATTCACTTCACTACGCTCTAATTCCTATGTCACAGTTCTACGTAGTTCATCAGGAGCCACAAAGGTTCCATCATTACAGACTCACACAACACTACACCGCACAACAAAAACATGGTATGTGAGTTGGGGGAAGAGATCACACCACTACTTAAAAAAAAGAAAAATGTGAGGTGACAAGTTTACCATGGGAGGAACACTGGCATGATGTATGCGACAGTGGGCTTCCCTCTGTGAAACGTCCTAGAACCCACAATATCACATATAGAAATATTATATGACATCGATCTCATGGCATATCTATTTTATTTCAAAAATATTTTCCCATAGGGTTTAGATTTGCTATTATTAACTCCTTTTGGGAAATACTTTTCTAAACGACATGTAGGACATAATGTTTAGGTTTATGTCAGACAAATATATTCTGAAACCACATCATAGCTAATATCACGAGTAGCACAACAGTATTACAGTTATGTTTTGATATGTTATCCCTTGTCATGTCAGGTCCTACAGTGTTACGTCATGTTATGTCATGTTAAATTATATTATACGGCTGCGAGTGCTACTCTCACTACCTACAAAGGCATCAAGGCGCTCTACAACAATGAAGGATGTGGGCTAGAATCACTGGATACTGACTATATAGCAAGGTCCTCAAGGCTTTGTGAAATTGGAGATCATTAGGAATATTTGGAGGTGAAGCGGAAAAAACTTTCACAACTGGACATCTTGCAATCTGAATGTCTGATGGGAAATAAGGACCCCATAAAGAAGACAGGAGGCAGTTTCAAGTTTCAAAGGCAGGGCACATTTAATACATTTCTTCTTATAAAAAATTATGACCCAAGTCAAAAAAGCCATTGTGTACCATAGCTAAGGATTTACAATTAATCCGTTATTGAACGGGATGCCAATGAAATTCTTCCAAGAGGGTTACAAATACTTTAACAAAAAGCACTATTGCACTACCAATCTTAGCGCAGAACCATGAGTAAAAACGTGCTGCTGATCAAAATTCAATGTTTTCCCCCTTTTTTGTGCTTTGGTCGCCAAAGGACAGATGTTGTTTCAGATGTGTTTCGTTATTGAAACCTACTTTGGCACAAGGACTAGCCCATTAGCTCATCCTCACGTAAGAACAGCCGAGGATTATACGAATATTCATTCGCCCTGATGAATTTCATAATTCTCATGTGCTCGGTATCAGACTTACCAGACTAGAGCATTCCTCCGCCCTCAATTGGCCACTCTCAAAATGGTGAGTTAATCAACGCCTAATCCTTTGGCAAATGCAAGGTATTGCTGACTCTGGAGCCTGAACCTAAGAACTCGGATCCCCCTAGATTTACGGACAGTGGCCGATGAGGTAGCTTTTCTTGAGTCTGCCCCCCCTCTGCCCCTTCATCATAGCATCAGGTTGTGCTGCTGACCTCCATCCCTCCCTAGCAGTTATTGATGCGGTTATTGGATGCCGCAATCCTGACATGTGTTCCTGATCACAGGGAAAGACTGTGGCTGGGCCATGATTTACCCTAAACTTTCAATGCAGAACATCTGGCAGTCGGTGGCACGTTCTCGCGCCATTATTGAGTGAGCTCTGCCAGCACCACATGGCGCTACATCATCGACTTGTTGAAAGTTACCAGGAAACAGAAAAGGTTGTGCCATTTGTTGCCTTGCATCAGAGGGAACACAACGTCACCACGTCCTTTCCACCCCGCTCGTCTAGCCACAGGCAGGAAAAGACCTGGCTGGGAACCTATGGCAAGCAGGCTGTTTTTAGGACCTGGAGTAAAAGCTCAATTTCTGTAATATTCGCCCAATGCTGTCTGTTTGCTTGCTGCACATCTACATGTGTTGAACTGCTAATTTTAAAGGAAGGTGGACCACTAAATGCACCACAATAGGGAGCAGAATCATTTTTTTTATTTTTGCAGTTTTATATAGCGCAGACTCGACCTAAAGGTTTTGGAGCACTTTACATGAGCACCAGTTACGTTGCACAAGGACACATTCATTTTTGGTAGGCATGGGGAGATGAAGTGATTTGCCTAGAATCACAGAATGTTGAGCG
Organism: Calotriton arnoldi; assembly: GCA_963921515.1. Taxonomy (NCBI): domain Eukaryota; kingdom Metazoa; phylum Chordata; class Amphibia; order Caudata; family Salamandridae; genus Calotriton; species Calotriton arnoldi. The sequence goes on along the minus strand of CAWUFW010007239.1, from coordinate 832,740 downwards.
AACGCCGAGGCTCGCTCCTGGTTCCCCAGCTCCAAAGTCAACAGCTCTGGCCCTTAGGCCACATCCTCTCTGCACAAAGCTTAGTGCAAGACTTTGACAAATGAGGTAGAACCACATTCTTTTCTTTCCATTCACCAGTCACTCTTCTGGAAGTGATACTACTACGATGAATTGATGTATGTGTTGATAGGTTAGTGCCTAGTGAGCATCATGCATAATAAATTAGAAGAGATTTATCATTTAATCTCAACAAAATGAAGACACGACTAGGGCAGATGCGTTGTTCTTTAACGATAGAGAATTGCACAGTAATGAGTGAGTGTGCACGCTGGGCAATAAGTGTGTTCTAGGCATGAGCAGTGGGTGGAAAACTGTAAGGCCCTTGTTTAATAGGGCTTGCGCCGCCGTTGTGTCACTTTTCCATGACGCTGCAGTGGCGCAATCAATGCACCACACTGTGCACTATTTACAAAGTGATGCATCTAGGCAGATGCGCCACTTTGTAAAGGTCTGCACTACATTATACCTGCGACAGGTATAATGTATGCAGGGTGGGTGTTCCCACGTAAAAAAGCCTCGTAGAAGTGGCGCCGAGAAATCTATGAGATTTCACTGTGCCACTCCTACGTCTTTATTGCATCACAATCCCTACGCCTGCTTCAAGCAGGCGAAAGGAGTGACACAGGGCCTTTTACATGGGACTCTCCCAAGTGTAATGACACCATTGCTGGTGTTGTGTCAGTTTAACCGACACACTCCGGCAATGCGTCATTACTGCGCCACCAAATATGTCAGGATTCCTGATGTATCTTGTCAATCCTTGCGACATGGAGCGCCGTAGTCTAAATACAGTGCATCCATGGTGTCGCAAGGATGGCGCTATGAAAAGTGTTGCGCCACTGTTTTTGCCCAGCGATGCAACACTTTTCATAAATGAGGCCCTAAATATGCAGGGATTACTCAGTAGAGACTCATCATAGGACAAGACTTCAAAAGAAGACCACCACCAAGTGATGAATTAACATTCCCTCTATTACATCACCCGAATACCCTACCTTGTCTGTAGTTTCACCCTGTCCCAAGTCGTACTGCTCTCCTTGAGTTTCTGTTCAGTTTCTTTTTTATTTGCTTTCTTTTGGATTGATATATATTGCACATAAACCCTTGTGAAGCAGTGGCATTTCAGAGAATATTTCAGTTTCTCTCTGACCCACCTAGGTGGATCCCAAAGGCATCAAAAACAGGAGAGAATTCATCAGGTTCCTGACCCTTAGCATAGTACGGTATTAAAAGGAACCCAGATGAAAGTTTTTTGCCTCTTTCAACATGGCTTTGCTGCATTAGGGAATATCACTGAAATACCTTTGAAAATACTCCTTCTTTTTTGTTGTTGTTTAAATAAAGTTTTGTATCACATGTACTGCATTACACTGAATTGGTCATATAGCGACCGGCGAGGGGAGCGCGGGCTGAGAGAAGTTTAACATAGGTAGGTTTTCATTCGCTTTCTGAAAGCAATGATGTTGTGAGAGTTCCGTGTGCACTGAAAAAAAACTGTAAAAAGGTGAGTTTCAGCCACTCTTTTTTATCTATCTCCTCGGGATTTGCAGTGGCTTCTCAGGATCATGATGATGTTGAGGAAATTGGCACAGAGGATCCTCGAGTGTATACATTTTTTAAATCTGTTCTATGTGTAGATGGATGCTGAGCCATCTAAGAATTTGAAAATGAGGCAAAGGGTTTTAAAAGTCTACCAAGTCCAGACAATATTACTCACTATACAGGAGGATTGACATTCTCGAGTCAAGATATAGAAGTATGCAGCTCTCTCCCATGCAATCTGAGGAGCACATAAATGTTATTACTGTCTATGCTCACTATACACAACATTTTCTATTTGACTTTATCTGTATGCGTACATTGCTCTGTCTTATCACAAATTGTAAAGTACTCCAATGCCTTCCAGTGTAGGAAAAATTAAACTGTTAAACTCAACCATTTCTGCATCACAAACCCTCCCCAAAAGGCATTGTAGAATGTCTTGTTTGATGATGTCTGCTTCGGTTTTGAGAGGTACAGTGACATCATTCACTCCATGGCCCCTTTCAGTGAGGGTCTCATTTCAATGTACAGTAAAGTGATGCTGATGATGCATATCATGTGGGTATGAGATAGTTTACATTCTGGTGTAGTGATGCGACATGTCCAAGTTCTCATCATCTGATAAAAAGACAAACAACCTGCAACACAAGTGAAATAACAGGACACAGACATTGATAAACTCCCGGGGAGTAAATTCCCAGGCGCGAGTGGCAGGATCCTTATAAGTGGACCCATCTTCATTGCTGTGCTCCATCATTCAAGTGCTTTGTGCATGCTGCAACCCTAACACTGAAGAGCATGGTGTAAAGGGGACTGGAATAGAGGACCCAACTGAGCAGAGATGTATTCTTCATGGCCATATCATGTTGTATGTGGCCTAATCTTATCAAACCAAGCATCCCAGACATTCCTTCTCTTGTGGAGGGAAATCTTTATTGCAGGAGCGGCTGGCACAGGTAACAGTGGTGAGGCGGGGTGGGGGCAGGGCAGGACGGATGGGAGGAAGTGGACAGACGACAGGATTGGGAAAGTAAAATAAAAAAAGAAATAAAACCACTTGTGAGAAGTTGGCCTGGCATATGCTGTCCACTAATTATAGTGGGCACCTTGCACCAGTCCAAACAACCCCTTATTGGAGATAGGTTAAAGACAACCTTATTGAAAGCTATCCTAGTGGTAGCTATGGAGAGCAGCCTTCAGGCTAAGTCTTGAAGGAATGTAAAGCAGCTTGTTTTACCAGTCTATAATCTCTTGAGTGACCAAATGAAAGAGCACCACACCAGGTATATATTCAAAATATATGTATTTATTGCTAAACACACCCCTCTAGTCTCTTTATGAGGCTAGAGTTCGAAGTACATAAGTTATAAGTTATCAAATCACAGTAATAGCACAAATACACGTTTGGGCCCTAGGGGCGTACCAAACCATATACCAATAAAGTGGTATGCGAACCACGACTGAACTAGACAATAGGCCTAGAGCCTCTAGAAGTGCTTGGACCACAAGGAACCACCCAAGGTAGTGACACAGGGGACCCACGGGAGACGCGTGCAGTGTAAATACACAACCGCGATACGCCGTTAACTTCTATGGAGAAAGTCGGGATCGGGAAAATAGAGGAAAGGGACACTTAAAAGAGGACTAGGACAAAACCCTTTGAGATCTAGGACTTTGAAGAGTCTCTACCCACGGGAGCACCGGAGTACTCGTGTTACCTCACCCAGGGAAGCCGGGTGCATAGGTGCCTTTCGGGGTCGGGTTTCGTCGTCGATTCGAATGGCGATCTGCTGCAAAGTGCTGCTGGCGGCCAAGAGAAAAGTGTCCGGGTGGATCCAAGAGTGGATCGGAGTTCTGAAGAACCTGAAAGCAGTGGGGACAGAGTCTGGGTCACTAGCCAGTTATCAGGAAGGCGATGGACAGATGCCCACCGATGTCGAGTACTTCAGGTGCTTTGACGGTCGTCTTGACTCTTCAGCCACGAGGTCCAGGAGGCGTTGTCGGCGACCAGGAGCAGGATTCGGGCTGGTACACGATGTCTGTCGAGTGCTAAGGTGTTGGCGAGCGGATTGGACCCAACAAGCCTTGGCAACGGCAAGTCTCGAGGAAGATGGAGATCGTCGATGGTGCAGACCAGCAAGGTCTGGGGAACTCACCCAGCGAGGGTAAGTGAGGGCAGGCCTGGAGCAACCAGGATGCCAAGTAAGGAAAGGATTGGCCTTCGTTAAGGGCTACTAGCCAACGGGCTAGCGACCGCGAAGGAGCCTCGTGACGCCGCACGGGGAGCTGGCTCACAGGACACTCGTGGAGTGGGAGCCAGTGATCTTCAGTGCAGGTGGTGCTGGAGGCTAGGGCTATTTGGAGCCCAAAGCACGACTTCTTGGGAGACCAAGAAGATGGTGCACTTGCAAATGTGCTCGGTGTCCAGGGGTCCCGGTCTCAAGTCACCCACGATAGCCACGGGCCTCAGCTTTGCTGGGGATTCAGGGTAGCCTCGGGGAAGTCTGAGAATCCACCTCTGGTGATGCGATGACTTCGGCGTCCGACGGGAGCTTCAGAAATGCGAACCGGACAGATGCTTCTTTGGTGCCTGCCAAGCAGGGAGTCACTCCTTGACCCCAAGGGAGATTCTTCAGTCCTTTAATCTTGTCGTAGAGCATCGAAGGTCCAGGATTCAGTTTCAGAGTTTCGTCCAGGTATAATCTAATCTTGCTGTGGCAAGGGTTCCCCATTTTAACCAGTAAAACAGGGAGGGACTAACTCTATGACCCCACCTATGGGAGGGTCAAGGGAGGGAGTGGCTACACCCACTTCCCTTTGTCCAGTTTCGCGCCAGAGCAGGGGCAGGTAGCCCCTGAGCTGGTTTGAACTGGCATATGCACAGAGGAGCCTTTTGCTCCCCCAGTGCAGGACTTCAAAGCACTCTAAGAGTGCACCCACCCAGCCCAATACACATTATCCTGTCTGGGGAGGTGGTCACACCTCCCTGCAACAGGAAACCTATTGTCCAGGTCTCCCCTGCCGGAGTTTCGTCCAGCAGCAGGAGGCCAGACTTGTGTCTGTGGCAGCAGCATCCATTTTGTGATGCCAGGGCTTCAGAAAGAAGTTACCGGGTAAGCCAGAGTTAACATGTCTTTCCCTCTAGAAGGGTGGAATGCTACCCCTGCTGCCAGGATTGGCGGGGGGGTAGTATTCCAAGATGTTTGACACCAAACACGACATGTTTAGGTGCAGCCATTCCAAAGTTAGCATTTTACCGCGAGGATATAATGCGCTTAAGAGTATATGGTCAGGCTGCACTACAAACAGCATCAGAGATGGTCTCCGAACGCTGCAGAGGGGCCCTGCTCATGCAGGGGCACCCTCTCACATAGGAACCATGCACTCTGCCTTTAGGATTGATAAGGCCTGCCTTAGGAGTGACTTATAGGTTTATATGTGTGTATGTATTTAGTGATATAGGTAACCTATATCACAGTAAGGAGTGCATGCACCACCTTACCCAGGCTGCAGTAGCAGACCTGTGGTGTCAGTTTGGATGGCCTTCCAGGGGTGGCATAATACATGCTGCAGCCCCTGGCAGGCCTCTGAGGTACCTATGCCCTTGGTACATAGTATACCATATACTAGGGACTTATAAGGGCACTCCAGATTCCAATCAGAGATGTGCCTAAGGCACATGGAAACCTTTTACAGAGAAAGCAGATAGACTGGGGCCCTGAATAGCAGGATCCCAGTCCAACTAAGTCATAAACCAGCAAAACACCATAAAAAAAGTGGGGGCAACCATATAGTCAGATTCCACCTTCCTACATAACCCCCCAAACGAAAGGAGATAAGGCTAACCTTGGCCAGTTGAGCCTATATTGACTAAGTGGCCATATAAGGAAGCACCTGCACTAGCATGGTTGCCCCCTGTCTTATGGTCCACTAAGCAATCCCTCACCCTAAGGGTATGAGAGGGTCTCCACCATGGGGAATCACTACCTGTGGTGTGCTTAGGTAAAGTACAAGGCTGGTGAGGTGTCTGAGTAGGGAAGTGAGGCCCTAGGAATGTTGGCCTCAGCTTCCTCAGATCACTGGTCACCATGTATGCCTGTCTTTCTATGACTGAGTTGCACTTTGCTCTAAGGGTCAACCTTTGGCTGCCTACAGCTGGGGGTTGGGTCCCTTTGGAGGGACTACTGGAGGGACATGGCAGGTTTGGAACCTTCTGGTCCCAGGTTTGCCCTTGCCTACCAGAGTCCTTCTGGGGGAGGTCCCTACATAAAGGTATGGGGATCCCTCAGTGTGTAGAGGAATTTTCACCTGGCTAGGGCTACTAGACTGGGTGCCCCTAATCTGCTGATGGGGGCTTCCTCTGGACAGGGGGCCCTGGGGGTCCACTGACCTCCCTGACCTCTGCAGCCCTGGGCTGACTGAGGCAGGGTAGAGAGGGGCAGGTTACCTGCTCCAGACGGGGTACCACCTTGGAAGGGTCCTCTGCCATCAGGGGTGTGGCCAGGCCAGGCCTGACTACCTCTGGGGCAGTTCCTTCACTAGGGGTAGGGTCAGTTCCCTGAGGAGGCTGACCCTTACCTACTGTCTGGAGGGAAGAAGACTTTTCTTCAACCCTTGTGCTCTCTTTTGGGGGAGAGTGGGCCATTCTTCCAGGCTCCATCTCTCCAAAATCTTGGGCTGGGGCTGTGGCCATCACAGCCCCACTAACCTTTACAGGGACGCCCAGCATCCTGAGATGGGTTTGGTGTTCAACTTCAGCCCAGGCGGAAATTTCCAGATCATTGCCCATCAGGCAATCTACAGGTAGGGTTGGGGACACTGCCACTCTTTTGGGCCTGTGACCCCCTCCCAGCTGAGATTGACTATGGCCATGGGAGTGATCTGTTCTGACACCATCAATGTTGGTCACCTGGTACTTAAACTCAGGTAAAAGCTGGTGAGGGGGACTAGTTTCCTGCCACCATGGTGACACTAGCCCCTGTGTCCCTAAATGCCACAGCTTTCTGACCATTAATTATTGGCTCCAATCTGTACCTGCCCAATGCTATGGGACCCATGGTAAAGGTGGCAAATCCTATACCACCATCAGAGTCAGAGGAGTCTGTTGAGGGGTCCCTGTCTAAACTAGGGCCCACCTCTGTTCCTCTTGCAAAAGCACCTAACTTTTTGGGTGCACTACTCCCAACTGGAGGATTACTACTGGTAGTACCAGGAGGGGTGGTAGTAGTTGTGGGAGGAACATTTTCTTTATTGCCAATCCTGGGGCAACTGGGATCAGTTTTCCAGTGCCCAGGCTTTTTACAGACATGGCAATATGGTTTCTTTTCAGGAGAGGAAGGAGTTTGGGACCCACCCCCAGAAGAGGAATTTTGGGGCCCTGTAGGGGACTTATCCTTAGATTTATCCCCACCTTTCTCTTGGGACTTAGTAGAATCTTTCTTCTGGTCACCACCCTGATTTCTAGTTTTTACTCTGGTTCTGACCCATTTGTCTGCCTTCTTTCCCAATTCTTGGGGAGAGGTCAGATCAGAGTCCACCAGATACTGGTGCAAAAGCTGGTTTTGACAATTATTAAGGATCTGCTCCCTCATAATCAAATTGTACAATCCTAAAAAGTCATGCACTTTGTTGCCATGTATCCAACCTTCCAGAGCCTTTGTAGCACAATCTACAAAATCAACCCAGTCTTGAGTCTGAGCTTTTTGGGTATCTCTGAACTTCAACCTATACTGTTCAGTGGTTAGGCCAAACCCATCTATCAGAGCACTCTTCAAGACTGTGTAATTGTCAGCATCCTCTTCTCTTACAGTGAGGAGCTTGTCTCTACCTTTGTCTGCAAAGGAGAGCCACAAGATTGCTGCCCACTGCCTCTGGGGGACCTTCTGAACTTTACAGGCCCTCTCCAGTGCAGTTATCCATTTGTGGATGTCATCCCCACTCTGGTAGGGAGGGACAATCTTGTTTAGGTTTCTATGGTCATAAGACCTGTCCCTATCTCTAGGGATATTGCTGCCACCATGGGACTCTAGTCCCAACTTTCTTCTCTCTCTAAAGAGATCTAGGGACTCCCTGTCTATGGCTAGTTGCTTCTTTTTGAGTTCAAGCTGAGCTTCCTCATATTGAACCAGCCTCTTTCTTCTCTCATGAGAGGATTCCCTCCTATGAGATGAGACAGAGCTCCCTATTGAGGTGCCAGAGTGGTTAGACTCCTGAGAAGAAGATCTAGACCTTCTGGGCACACTCACAATCCTTCCTGGGGGACAAAGGGAGCATCATTCTGATCCTCCTCTTCCTCTTCCTCAGGAGGGGTTGGATTATCCAGGTCAGGGCCATTGTCGCCCTCCTGGCCAGTTTCAGAGGGGGCTGGGGGTACTGGTACCCCTGGTCCCATCCTCATCTTCTGCCCCACCCTCAGCTCCTACCCCTTCAGTCCCCAAGGGCTTACTAAGGTCATAAGCCACCAACAACTCCTTGAGGTGTTGGGTGGTGAGACTTTGGCCTGTCCTTATTTTTCTCAAGTTGCATAAAGCTCTCAATTCCAAGAATGGGAGTGTATCATACTTGGAGGGTGGAAGCTCAATGGCTTCCTGCAAGGATTCTTTGGATCCTGCCCTTAAAGACATTACTAGTGTGGTGTGGTGTATGCACTACCTACTCTAGTGTGGCCTACTAAACTCTCTTGAGTTGTAGAAAGGGTTGTGCTATCCCTTAACACACAACTCTAAGTTCAGTAGAACTTACTGTTATTCTAAGCTTAAATTATATGTACCTTAGGTACCTTTAGTGGTTTTCAGTTGATCAATTCAATTGAGATTATCTGGTAAAACAATAGCAAGCTGGAATCCCACACGCTGCACACCAATGTGAGAAGTTGGCCTGGCATATGCTGTCCACTAATTATAGTGGGCACCTTGCACCAGTCCAAACAACCACTTATTGGAGATAGGTTAAAGACAACCTTATTGAAAGCTATCCTAGTGGTAGCTATGGAGAGCAGCCTTCAGGCTAAGTCTTGAAGGAATGTAAAGCAGCTTGTTTTACCAGTCTATAATCTCTTGAGTGACCAAATGAAAGAGCACCACACCAGGTATATATTCAAAATATATGTATTTATTGCTAAACACACCCCTCTAGTCTCTTTATGAGGCTAGAGTTCGAAATACATAAGTTATAAGTTATCAAATCACAGTAATAGCACAAATACACGTTTGGGCCCTAGGGGCGTACCAAACCATATACCAATAAAGTGGTATGCGAACCACGACTGAACTAGACACTAGGCCTAGAGCCTCTAGAAGTGCTTGGACCACAAGGAACCACCCAAGGTAGTGACACAGGGGACCCACGGGAGGCAGCGTGCAGTGTAAATACACAACCGCGATTCGCCGTTAACTTCTATGGAGAAAGTCGGGATCGGGAAAATAGAGAAAAGGGACACTTAAAAGAGGACTAGGACAAAACCCTTTGAGATCTAGGACTTTGAAGAGTCTCTACCCACGGGAGCACCGGAGTACTCGTGTTACCTCACCCAGGAAGCCGGGTGCATAGGTGCCTTTCGGGGTCGGGTTTCAGTCGTCGATTCGAATGGCGATCTGCTGCAAAGTGCTGCTGGCGGCCAAGAGAAAAGTGTCCGGGTGGATCCAAGAGTGGATCGGAGTTCTGAAGAACCTGAAAGCAGAGGGGACAGAGTCTGGGTCACTAGCCAGTGACCAGGAAGGCGAAGGACAGATGCCCACCGATGTTGAGTGCTTCAGGTGCTTTGACGGTCATCTTGACTCTTCAGCCACGAGGTCCAGGAGGCGTTGTTAGTGACCAGGAGCAGGATTCGGGCTGGTACACGATGTTTGTCGAGTGCTGAGGTGACGGCGACCGGATTGGACCCAACAAGCCTTGGCAACGGCAAGTCTCGAGGAAGATGGAGATCGTCGATGGTGCAGACCAGCAAGGTCTGTGGAACTCACCCAGCGACGGTAAGTGAGGGCAGGCCTGGAGCAACCAGAATGCCAAGTAAGAAAAGGATTGGCCTTCGTTAAGGGCTACTAGCCAACGGGCTAGCGACCGTAAAGGAGCCTCGTGACGCCGCACGTGGAGCTGGCTTACAGGACACTCGTGGAGTGGGGGCCAGTGATCTTCAGTGCAGGTGCTGCTGGAGGCTAGGGCTACTGGGAGCCCAAAGCACGACTTCTTGGGAGACCCAGAAGATGGTGCACTTGCAAATGTGCTCGGTGTCCAGGGGACCCGGTCTCAAGTCACCCACGATAGCCACGGGCCTCAGCTTTGCTGGGGATTCAGGGTAGCCTCGGGGAAGTCTGAGAATCTACCTCTGGTGATGCGATGACTTCGGCGTCCGACAGGAGCTTCAGAAATGCGAACCGGACAGATGCTTCTTTGGTGCCTGCCAAGCAGGAGTCACTCCTTGACCCCAAGGGAGATTCTTCAGTCCTCTAATCTTGTCGTAGAGCATCGAAGGTCCAGGATTCAGTTTCAGAGTTTCGTCCAGGTATAATCTAATCTTGCTGTGGCAAGGGTTCCCCATTTTAACCAGTAAAACAGGGAGGGACTAACTCTATGACCCCACCTATGGGAGGGTCAAGGGAGGGGTGGCTACACCCACTTCCCTTTGTCCAGTTTCGCGCCAGAGCAGGGGCAGGTAGCCCCTGAGCTGGTTTGAACTGGCATATGCACAGAGGAGCCTTTTGCTCCCCAGTGCAGGACTTCAAAGCACTCTAAGAGTGCACCCACCCAGCCCCAATACACATTATCCTGTCTGTGGAGGTGGTCACACCTCCCTGCAACAGGAAACCTATTGTCCAGGCCTCCCCTGCCGGAGTTTCGTCCAGCAGCAGGAGGCCAGACTTGTGTCTGTGGCAGCAGCATCCATTTTGTGATGCCAGGGCTTCAGAAAGAAGTTACCGGGTAAGCCAGAGTTAACATGTCTTTCCCTCTAGAAGGGTGGAATGCTACCCCCGCTGCCAGGATTGGCGGGGAGGTAGTATTCCAAGATGCTTGACACCAAACACGACATGTTTAGGTGCAGCCATTCCAAAGTTAGCATTTTACCGCGAGGATATAATGCGCTTAAGAGTATATGGTCAGGCTGCACTACAAACAGCATCAGAGATGGTCTCCAAACGCTGCAGAGGGGCCCTGCTCATGCAGGGGCACCCTCTCACATAGGAACCATGCACTCTGCCTTTAGGATTGATAAGGCCTGCCTTAGGAGTGACTTATAGGTTTATATGTGTGTATGTATTTAGTGATATAGGTAACCTATATCACAGTAAGGAGTGCATGCACCACCTTACCCAGGCTGCAGTAGCAGACCTGTGGTGTCAGTTTGGATGGCCTTCCAGGGGTGGCATAATACATGCTGCAGCCCCTGGCAGGCCTCTGAGGTACCTATGCCCTTGGTACATAGTATACCATATACTAGGGACTTATAAGGGCACTCCAGATTCCAATCAGAGATGTGCCTAAGGCACATGGAAACCTTTTACAGAGAAAGCAGATAGACTGGGGCCCTGAATAGCAGGATCCCAGTCCAACTAAGTCATAAACCAGCAAAACACCATAAAAAAGTGGGGGCAACCATATAGTCAGATTCCACCTTCCTACATAACCCCCCAAACGAAAGGAGATAAGGCTAACCTTGGCCAGTTGAGCCTATATTGACTAAGTGGCCATATAAGGAAGCACCTGCACTAGCATGGTTGCCCCCTGTCTTATGGTCCACTAAGCAATCCCTCACCCTAAGGGTATGAGAGGGTCTCCACCATGGGGAATCACTACCTGTGGTGTGCTTAGGTAAAGTACAAGGCTGGTGAGGTGTCTGAGTAGGGAAGTGAGGCCCTAGGAATGTTGGCCTCAGCTTCCTCAGATCACTGGTCACCATGTATGCCTGTCTTTCTATGACTGAGTTGCACTTTGCTCTAAGGGTCAACCCTTGGCTGCCTACAGCTGGGGGTTGGGTCCCTTTGGAGGGACTACTGGAGGGACATGGCAGGTTTGGAACCTTCTGGTCCCAGGTTTGTCCTTGCCTACCAGAGTCCTTCTGGGGAGGTCCCTACATAAAGGTATGGGGGATCCCTCAGTGTGTAGAGGAATTTTCACCTGGCTGGGGCTACTAGACTGGGTGCCCCTAATCTGCTGATGGGGGCTTCCTCTGGACAGGGGGCCCTGGGGGTCCACTGACCTCCCTGACCACTGCAGCCCTGGGCTGACTGAGGCAGGGTAGAGAGGGGCAGGTTACCTGCTCCAGACTGGAGTACCACCTTGGAAGGGTCCTCTGCCATCAGGGGTGTGGCCAGGCCAGGCCTGACTACCTCTGGGGCAGTTCCTTCACTAGGGGTAGGGTCAGTTCCCTGAGAAGGCTGACCCTTACCTACTGTCTGGAGGGAAGAAGACTTTTCTTCAACCCTTGTGCTCTCTTTTGGGGGAGAGTGGGCCATTCTTCCAGGCTCCATCTCTCCAAAATCTTGGGCTGGGGCTGTGGCCATCACAGCCCCACTAACCTTTACAGGGACGCCCAGCATCCTGAGATGGGTTTGGTGTTCAACTTCAGCCCAGGCGGAAATTTCCAGATCATTGCCCATCAGGCAATCTACAGGTAGGGTTGGGGACACTGCCACTCTTTTGGGCCTGTGACCCCTCCCAGCTGAGATTGACTATGGCCATGGGGTGATCTGTTCTGACACCATCAATGTTGGTCACCTGGTACTTAAACTCAGGTAAAAGCTGGTGAGGGGGACTAGTTTCCCTGCCACCATGGTGACACTAGCCCCTGTGTCCCTAAATGCCACAGCTTTCTGACCATTAATTATTGGCTCCAATCTGTACCTGCCCAATGCTATGGGACCCATGGTAAAGGTGGCAAATCCTATACCACCATCAGAGTCAGAGGAGTCTGTTGAGGGGTCCCTGTCTAAACTAGGGCCCACCTCTGTTCCTCTTGCAAAAGCACCTAACTTTTTGGGTGCACTACTCCCAACTGGAGGATTACTACTGGTAGTACCAGGAGGGGTGGTAGTAGTTGTGGGAGGAACATTTTCTTTATTGCCAATCCTGGGGCAACTGGGATCAGTTTTCCAGTGCCCAGGCTTTTTACAGACATGGCAATATGGATTCTTTTCAGGAGAGGAAGGAGTTTGGGACCCACCCCCAGAAGAGGAATTTTGGGGCCCTGTAGGGGACTTATCCTTAGATTTATCCCCACCTTTCTCTTGGGACTTAGTAGAATCTTTCTTCTGGTCACCACCCTGATTTCTAGTTTTTACTCTGGTTCTGACCTATTTGTCTGCCTTCTTTCCCAATTCTTGGGGAGAGGTCAGATCAGAGTCCACCAGATACTGGTGCAAAAGCTGGTTTTGACAATTATTAAGGATCTGCTCCTCATAATCAAATTGTACAATCCTAAAAAGTCATGCACTTTGTTGCCATGTATCCAACCTTCCAGAGCCTTTGTAGCACAATCTACAAAATCAACCCAGTCTTGAGTCTGAGCTTTTGGGTGTCTCTGAACTTCAACCTATACTGTTCAGTGGTTAGGCCAAACCCATCTATCAGAGCACTCTTCAAGACTGTGTAATTGTCAGCATCCTCTTCTCTTACAGTGAGGAGCTTGTCTCTACCTTTGTCTGCAAAGGAGAGCCACAAGATTGCTGCCCACTGCCTCTGGGGGACCTTCTGAACTTTACAGGCCCTCTCCAGTGCAGTTATCCATTTGTGGATGTCATCCCCACTCTGGTAGGGAGGGACAATCTTGTTTAGGTTTCTATGGTCATAAGACCTGTCCCTATCTCTAGGGATATTGCTGCCACCATGGGACTCTAGTCCCAACTTTCTTCTCTCTCTAAAGAGATCTAGGGACTCCCTGTCTATGGCTAGTTGCTTCTTTTTGAGTTCAAGCTGAGCTTCCTCATATTGAACCAGCCTCTTCTCTTCTCTCATGAGAGGATTCCCTCCTATGAGATGCGACAGAGCTCCCTATTGAGGTGCCAGAGTGGTTAGACTCCTGAGAAGAAGATCTAGACCTTCTGGGCACACTCACAATCCTTCCTGGGGGACAAAGGGAGCATCATTCTGATCCTCCTCTTCCTCTTCCTCAGGAGGGGTTGGATTATCCAGGTCAGGGCCATTGTCGCCCTCCTGGCCAGTTTCAGAGGGGGCTGGGGGTACTGGTACCCCTGGTCCCATCCTCATCTTCTGCCCCACCCTCAGCTCCTACCCCTTCAGTCCCCAAGGGCTTACTAAGGTCATAAGCCACCAACAACTCCTTGAGGTGTTGGGTGGTGGGAGCTTTGGCCTGTCCTTATTTTTCTCAAGTTGCATAAAGCTCTCAATTCCAAGAATGGGAGTGTATCATACTTGGAGGGTGGAAGCTCAATGGCTTCCTGCAAGGATTCTTTGGATCCTGCCCTTAAAGACATTACTAGTGTGGTGTGGTGTATGCACTACCTACTCTAGTGTGGCCTACTAAACTCTCTTGAGTTGTAGAAAGGGTTGTGCTATCCCTTAACACACAACTCTAAGTTCAGTAGAACTTACTGTTATTCTAAGCTTAAATTATATGTACCTTAGGTACCTTTAGTGGTTTTCAGTTGATCAATTCAATTGAGATTATCTGGTAAAACAATAGCAAGCTGGAATCCCACACGCTGCACACCAATGTGAGAAGTTGGCCTGGCATATGCTGTCCACTAATTATAGTGGGCACCTTGCACCAGTCCAAACAACCCCTTATTGGAGATAGGTTAAAGACAACCTTATTGAAAGCTATCCTAGTGGTAGCTATGGAGAGCAGCCTTCAGGCTAAGTCTTGAAGGAATGTAAAGCAGCTTGTTTTACCAGTCTATAATCTCTTGAGTGACCAAATGAAAGAGCACCACACCAGGTATATATTCAAAATATATGTATTTATTGCTAAACACACCCTTCTAGTCTCTTTATGAGGCTAGAGTTCGAAGTACATAAGTTATAAGTTATCAAATCACAGTAATAGCACAAATACACGTTTGGGCCCTAGGGGCGTACCAAACCATATACCAATAAAGTGGTATGCGAACCACGACTGAACTAGACACTAGGCCTAGAGCCTCTAGAAGTGCTTGGACCACAAGGAACCACCCAAGGTAGTGACACAGGGGACCCACAGGAGACGCGTGCAGTGTAAATACACAACCGCGATACGCCGTTAACTTCTATGGAGAAAGTCGGGATCGGGAAAATAGAGGAAAGGGACACTTAAAAGAGGACTAGGACAAAACCCTTTGAGATCTAGGACTTTGAAGAGTCTCTACCCACGGGAGCACCGGAGTACTCGTGTTACCTCACCCAGGAAGCCGGGTGCATAGGTGCCTTTCGGGGTCGGGTTTCGTCGTCGATTCGAATGGCGATCTGCTGCAAAGTGCTGCTGGCGGCCAAGAGAAAAGTGTCCGGGTGGATCCAAGAGTGGATCGGAGTTCTGAAGAACCTGAAAGCAGAGGGGACAGAGTCTGGGTCACTAGCCAGTGACCAGGAAGGCGATGGACAGATGCCCACCGATGTCGAGTGCTTCAGGTGCTTTGACGGTCGTCTTGACTCTTCAGCCACGAGGTCCAGGAGGCGTTGTCGGCAACCAGGAGCAGGATTCGGGCTGGTACACGATGTTTGTCAAGTGCTGAGGTGTCGACGACCGTATTGGACCCAACAAGCCTTGGCAACGGCAAGTCTCAAGGAAGATGGAGATCGTCGATGGTGCAGACCAGCAAGGTCTGTGGAACTCACCCAGCAAGGGTAAGTGAGGGCAGGCCTGGAGCAACCAGAATGCCAAGTAAGAAAAGGATTGGCCTTCGTTAAGGGCTACTAGCCAACGGGCTAGCGACCGCGAAGGAGCCTCGTGACGCCGCACGTGGAGCTGGCTTACAGGACACTCGTGGAGTGGGGGCCAGTGATCTTCGGTGCAGGTGGTGCTGGAGGCTAGGGCTACTGGGAGCCCAAAGCATGACTTCTTGGGAGACCCAGAAGATGGTGCACTTGCAAATGTGCTCGGTGTCCAGGGGTCCCGGTCTCAAGTCACCCACGATAGCCACGGGCCTCAGCTTTGCTGGGGACTCAGGGTAGCCTCGGGAAGTCTGAGAATCCACCTCTGGTGATGCGATGACTTCGGCGTCCGACAGGAGCTTCAGAAATGCGAACCGGACAGATGCTTCTTTGGTGCCTGCCAAGCAGGGAGTCACTCCTTGACCCCAAGGGAGATTCTTCAGTCCTCTAATCTTGTCAGTAGAGCGTCGAAGGTCCAGGATTCAGTTTCAGAGTTTCGTGCAGGTATAATCTAATCTTGCTGTGGCAAGGGTTCCCCATTTTAACCAGTAAAACAGGGAGGGACTAACTCTATGACCCCACCTATGGGAGGGTCAAGGGAGGGGTGGCTACACCCACTTCCCTTTGTCCAGTTTCGCGCCAGAGCAGGGGCAGGTAGCCCCTGAGCTGGTTTGAACTGGCATATGCACAGAGGAGCCTTTTGCTCCCCCAGTGCAGGACTTCAAAGCACTCTAAGAGTGCACCCACCCAGCCCCAATACACATTATCCTGTCTGGGGAGGTGGTCACACCTCCCTGCAACAGGAAACCTATTGTCCAGGCCTCCCCTGCCGGAGTTTCATCCAGCAGCAGGAGGCCAGACTTGTGTCTGTGGCAGCAGCATCCATTTTGTGATGCCAGGGCTTCAGAAAGAAGTTACCGGGTAAGCCAGAGTTAACATGTCTTTCCCTCTAGAAGGGTGGAATGCTACCCCCGCCGCCAGGATTGGCGGGGGGTAGTATTCCAAGATGTTTGACACCAAACACGACATGTTTAGGTGCAGCCATTCCAAAGTTAGCATTTTACCGCGAGGATATAATGCGCTTAAGAGTATATGGTCAGGCTGCACTACAAACAGCATCAGAGATGGTCTCCGAACGCTGCAGAGGGGCCCTGCTCATGCAGGGGCACCCTCTCACATAGGAACCATGCACTCTGCCTTTAGGATTGATAAGGCCTGCCTTAGGAGTGACTTATAGGTTTATATGTGTGTATGTATTTAGTGATATAGGTAACCTATATCACAGTAAGGGGTGCATGCACCACCTTACCCAGGCTGCAGTAGCAGACCTGTGGTGTCAGTTTGGATGGCATTCCAGGGGTGGCATAATACATGCTGCAGCCCCTGGCAGGCCTCTGAGGTACCTATGCCCTTGGTACATAGAATACCATATACTAGGGACTTATAAGGGCACTCCAGATTCCAATCAGAGATGTGCCTAAGGCACATGGAAACCTTTTTACAGCGAAAGCAGATAGACTGGGGCCCTGAATAGCAGGATCCCAGTCCAACTAAGTCATAAACCAGCAAAACACCATAAAAAAAGTGGGGGCAACCATATAGTCAGATTCCACCTTCCTACACCACTTACCTTGCGTGGAGATGCGGCAAGCGCAAGGTAAGTGGTTATTTCTTTTTTAATTTTACTTTCCCTATCCGGTCGTCTGTCCACTTCCCCCCACCCATCCTGCTCCGCCCCCACCCCTGCTCTGCCCCACCATCCCCCGCTGTTACCTGTGCTGGCAGTGCCTGGTTTATTGGGATATACTCTCAAGCCAACAAATTATTCCAGCGGCATACTACAAAAACACTGTGCATGGTGTTTCATTGATACCTATCCATTCCTGCCCTTTCTATAGAATCTAATAGTTACTGACATGCACCCTAAGCAAACAACAGAACGTATGTATGACTTACAGTGGGGTTTTGTCTTGTACAAAAGAGCTGGGAATGCTAATATTTTGCAGAGCTCAAAACTCTACCATATTGTTAGTCACACAGATCTGCAGCTTAAATCTATTCAGTCTCACTGAATGTACAAAAAACCACTTGAGGTACACACTTATTGACACATTATGGTTATGGACAGTCATAACTAGGGATGCACATTTTTGTGCCAGAAGAATTTTGCATAAATGACATGGAATGAAACTCTAATTAAAATGTGTAGTTTTTGCATCATTTATGAAGTCGACTTTGAAAAGGAATTTACAAATGATAATCTTTTTTTAAAGTGAATAGCTAAATATTAATGACGAGCTGTTAAGGTGATAGTGTAAAACAATGTTTAAAACTTGAAGCAAACATTTTTGAGATTGTTTTTGTGAAAAGATTTAAAAAAATCATATGTGTACATTTTTAAAGGCTTCGCAATCTCTACACTCAAAAGGGTATAAAACAAAATGGTATTGAGAATTAAAATTCTCTCCAAGTGCGGAATTTTTGCAGAAATTTGGGAAGTTGATTGGGTGGCGAAAATCTGAACCTGTGCTCACTTTTTAGTGAGGACATGTAACTTCACAGACAATTAGAGAGAGCAGACCCTTCCTTGTGGATGGTGGACTTACCTCTTTGCAGTAAATTGGATCGGTATCGCCCCTCCAGAGTGCAATTCCACCTTTCGAAGCGAAACTGGTACTGGCACTCCAGGGCGCTGGAGCTGATGGCTTCAACGAGGGTCTCAGCGACCCCTGGGTCTCGTCGACACATCCTGCGTTGCTTCCGCTCAAGCTTCAGCCGGTCACACACCTTGTAATATGCTTTGACTGCAGCCTCCTCCGTTTCTGAAGTCAGAGGGAGGATGGTCAAGGGTTCGTTCCCAGTCAGCCTGAGAAGAAGACAGGAAAAAAAGAGCTCAGAACCTCGGAGTTAGAGCAGACAAGCTGATCATGCAGCCGCGGCCCGTGCAGGTAAGATCGGTGGGGCGGTGGCGCCGGGTGGTGGGATTTCGACAGAAGATGACTAGGGAAAATGAAATAAATAATTCAATTTCCCTCCTCATTCGAAATCCCCCTCCCCCGGCCCCACCGCCTCACCACTCTTACCTGCATGGGCCGCGGCTTTGATCATGATGGTAGATCCCAGTGAGAAAAATATAATTATACAGTGGGAAAGTCCTCCATGGTATTGGAGCTCAACCACATGTGTGGCTGGAAGATTGTAACAAGGATCACTCTACCAAAGGCCATCAATGGAATTACACTGCTTGAGTTGATAGGATACCCAAGCTTTCTTGTGATCTCATACAAATCTTAACACACAGTGCGCACGATTCAATATCTTTACATTTCAGAATGGATAATAGTTTGTACATTGCATTGCTTAACAGTTCATTTTATGCTTTAATAGATGCACTAGCCGTATAAAACTGTATAAATAAGTATGCTAATCAGCCACTGTTCCAGCAAAGGAAATACGTTATATCTGTTGTGAAGCGTTTTTCTCCTACATAAGGATCCCAAAGACCGTATAATTTAAAACGGGGTGTAAAATATGCAACTAAAGGGAGATTTTCAAAAAATTCGTGCAACGCAGCGCAGCCCTCCGCGAGGCTGTGCCGCGTTGCGCGACAGGGAGGGAGCAGGAGAGCGTCATATCTTCAGAGATATGGCTCTTTCCTCTCCTTTCCCTTGAGCCGGCGCTGATTTCAGCTGCCATGCGTCATGCACACACCTTAGCGCTGCAGCGCTAGGGTGTGTGCATGAGTGTAGCATAGGTTTTGTACAGGAAGAGTACCCTTCCTGTACAAAATATTATGCAAGGCCCGATGCAAAGCTTTTCCCACTTTGAATACGTGCTGCAGAGTGCAGCACTCATGGAAAGTCGGAAAAGCACGGAGAAATTAAAGCATTTCTCCTGTTAGCGCCTCCTTTGAAGGGGTGTTAACTTTTGGCGCAAACCCATGTTTACAGATATTTGTAAATATGGTTTTGCGTCAAAAGGCATGGGTGGTTGCATGGGAATGCCCATGTACCACCCATGTAACGCCCCCTCGGTGCAAAGTAACGCAAAGCAGTGCTTTGCGCTGCTTTGCGCTAGTTTTGCGCTGGAAAGAAAATAGCGGAAAAAAAACTTGCGCTGGTTTGCGTCACTTTTGTGACGCTAAACCAGCGCAAAACTTTTGAAAATCTCCCCCTAAGCGTACTATATTGACAAAGAATAATAACTCACATCAAAAACACCAATAAAGACAAAGTCGGGCGCTCCAGCTGAACCTTAGGTAGACGAGGGCATTGGGGGCCAACCACAGTCCTGCCAAGTACCACGCATCAGGCGTTAGACCAACGCATTTCAATGTGGTGATCCGCATCACCGCACTGAAATGCATTGTCACGCATAATGCATAGTGTCAGTCTCAGGTGCACATTCACTGAAGCCTGCAAAACTTGTGTGTGGCAGCTAGCTGCAGCGCCCTGCCTTTGGTCTGCCTGTGCCGTGCGCTGCTCCCGTGGGCTTGGGGCGGTGCTCCCAGCTGAGCTAAGTCCTGGCTCTGCTACAATGTTTCATTAGATAGTACCCACGGCCACGCGTGCCCCCGAGTCAGTCTTGCAGCCTGCCTGACGTCATGGCCAGGTAGTGCACATCCCAATAGCTTCTACCGAGGGAGCCGCGGAGGTACGTCATGTCCTGCTGGCTGATGCTGCCAGAGCAGGGAGTTTGGTTGCGAGGAACTTAGGCCGTCCAGAATCATGCTGCAGCTCGGTCTACAATGCTACTGTTCCCACATGACAGGCCGGGCCGCCGGTGCTCTGCTCTGGGCTAGTATTATGATCAAGGCCGCCGCATTCAATTATAATTTCCAAGCCAGCCGAGGACAGCCAGCAACCTGGACCGAAGTCTAAGAAGTTAGATTTCCGCGGGGTGGCTCGCTCGCGGCCGGAGCACCCAGTTGCCTTGTTGCAGTGTGACTCGCTGACGCTCCAGTCACACACTTCCTGACTGAAGATGATCCGAGTAAGTAGACAGTTTTTTACCAGTTGCCACCCTTGAGTTTTTGTCACTGTTAACACAAATATGGTACTGGGAGGGCAGGGTCTGGAGTCTGAGGTCCTCGTGCTGGTGCCGGGTCCCTCACCATCAACTTTGCCTGCAATGTCGGCTCGGGTCCAACAGCAACTACTTTACTTTCAGCGCTGAGCCGGAGGTCACTGTCAGAAGAGCCTGTAGCTCAGTGACAGGCTGCCTGCAGCAGCTGCTGTGATCTGGTGCCTGCTGCCGGGCTGGGCATGTAGGGGCACCACTCGCCGATTGGGGTGGACCACTCAGCTCGGGGTAATGATTTTTATTGGGATTGAGGCTCCTAAACTAGTCACATAATGAAATACAGCCTAACTGTTATCTGTGCGTGCCTCAGCCTCACTCTCCGTTGTAATTTCTAATATTTATATGTTTCCCTTGTCTTCATTGCTTGATTTTCCTCACGAGAAATTGTCACCCACAGTCCTTGAAATGTCACTCATAATTACACTGAAATTATGAAAATGTCACACATGGCAATCTGAAACCTTGGCAGCTATGCAACCACCTCTTCGTAGACGGACGCACACCCAAAGTATATGCAAAGCAAACTGCTGAGAAGTACATGAGATTTCGTTTAAAAAATCGCGAGATTGCACATGATCAGAAGATCGTCAATATCACATATATCAGTAAGTGCTCACGGAGGAGTTCACACTGTGCCCATTACAAACACTTTGCTGCCAAGAAAATATTTTACTGTCTTTTAATCAACACATGAATAAGAATCGTGAAAACTACTCCTCTTCTTGAGAAAAATAATCAGATGTGCACCTCATATGCACCAATCACGAGTCAATAGTTAAAATCCGATATGTGCATCAAATTAATTTCTTCATCTCATCTACCCAACCCCACCCTCCTCTCCCAATTTTTCCCAGGTAAATTTCTGCAGCTTATACCTGCTTAAATTTACCAGGCAGAACGCCTGGTAAATATTGATAAATAATTTGGTGTGGTCACTTTTTGAAGTTCATTCAAACTCCCCTAAAGAACTCAAAGACAGGTGTTTCCTGTATTGCATGGCATTCGTTTTGAATAGCACATAACTACTATGATAGCCTTTTGGTGTACTACTTTGATTAATTAATGACTCATTTTAAGCAGTATGCTATCATTCAGGTCGATTTAATAGCTAACGAGGAAATTTAGAAAAAAAATACACATGGCAAGCAATAATTTATAATAAGCCACATAACGCACAACCACCAATCAGTGCTGGGCTGTTTATGCGAATCACAATGCAAACACCGGGGATACGAAATAACAAGCATTTGCAATGCATTAGGTCTCGCATTTGCGAAAGTTTAAGCTATTGACATTGTAAATGACAATGCCTTTTATTTATCTATTTTGATAATTAACACATAAATAAAAGGCATTGTCATTTACAATGCCAATGGCTAAAACTCTTTAAGCTGCAAGACCTATTTCATTTCAAAGAAGCGGCCGCCATTGTCCAGGGCTGCCTGGAAAGTCAAAGCGCGCATGACGAGTTGAATGTTGCATGAAAGCATGTCATGCCTGCTGTAGGAGAAACTTATTAAAGAAAATAGTGCTTACAGACTAAACAAGACATACAGTGTAACTACAGAAGTAAAAGGGCCAGTCCTCATGGGAGGTTACAAATGAAGAAAAGGCGGTACTAAGGAGGGACCAACAAGCATATTAACAAATCAGAAGCCAGCATTTACAAAGAACAATGACACAAGCCAATGAAAAATATGGGCAGAGAGTGGGCGGAGTTTCAAGTCCATACTCAAAAACAGAATGCCTCACAGAGCAGCGCATGCGCTGCCTAGGCTCGACATAAAAAGGGTTGTGTAAGAGAGTAGGATCTGCCTCTTATGTTGCCCCCACTTTGTTTTCTGATGTTTACACTGGTTTCTGGCTATAGTCAGGCTGAGACCCTGCCAATCAGGGCCCAGCCTCTCTGTTCTCTCTAAACGACTTGGAGTGCACTCTAGGTGCACTAGTGATTGGATATTGTGGTACCTTATGAGTCCCTAGTATATGGTACCTTAGGTGCCAAGGGCATAGGTACTTCACAGGCCTACCAGGGGCTGAAGCATGTATTATGCCTGCATGTATTACTGCAGCCTGGGTAAGGTGGTGCACGCACCCCTTACTGTGATATAGGCTACCTATATCACTACATAGATACACACATATAAACCTATAAGTCACTCCTATGGCAGGCCTTATCTATCCTGAAGGCAGAGTGCTTGGTTCCTATGTGAGAAGGTGCCCCTGCATGAGCAGAGCCCCTCTGCAGCATTCGGAGACCCTTCTCTGAGGCTCTTTGTAGTGCAGCCTGACCATATACTCTTAAGCGCATTATAACCTCGCGTTAAATGCTAACTTTGGGATGGCTGCACGGAAACATGTTGTGTTTGGTGTCAAACATCTTGGAATACTACCCCCGCCAGTTCTGGCGGCGGGGGTAGCATTCCACCCTTCTAGAGGGATAGACATGTACCTACTGTGGAAACGCGGTAGAATCCTGAAGAGCCCTGGTATCACAAAATGGATGCCACCAGTCACAGACACTGGGCTGCCCTCCTGCTGATGACCGAAACTCGCAGTGGAGGAAGCCCAACAATAGGTATCCTGTCACAGGAGGGTGTGACCACCTTCCAGACAGGGTTTAGTGTATTGGGGCTGGGTGGGTGCACTCTTAGAGTGCTTTGAAGTCCTGCACTGGGGGAGCAGAAGGCTCCTCTGTGCATATGCCAGTTCAAACCAGCTCAGGGGCTACCTGCCCCTGCTCTGGCGCGAAGCTGGACAAAGGGAAGTGGGTGTGCCACCCACTCCCCTGACCCTCCCATAGGTGGGGTCATAGAGCTAGTCCCTCCCTTCCTTTTAGTATACGAGGGGGAACCTGTGCATTGCAAACTAGATATCCCTGGACGACGCTCTGAAGAAGAATCCTGGACCGTCGATGTTCCACTACCTCTGGAAGACTGAAGAATCTCCCTTGGAGTCAAGGAGTGACTCCCCTGCTTGGCAGGCACCAAAAACTGAAACGATGGTCGCAATCTACGCCGCTCCCGCTGGAGCCCGAGGTCCCTGCAGCCCAAGACAAGGATTTCCTGACTTTGCCAAGGCCATCGTGAGTCCCCAGTGAAGCTGAGGCCAGTGAACCCCACGAGTGACAAGGAACCGCAGTCCCTGGGTACCGTGCACTATTGTCGAGTGCAACCCCTTCATGACCTTCTACGAACCTGTGCTTTAGATCACATATGGTCTCAGCCTCTAGCAGGAATCCCTCCAAAGATCAGAGGCCTACCCCATCCCGAGTGACCGTGGGCCCCTGTTGAAGGAATCCTCCCGAGGCGTCTTTGCGATCCCTTGCCAGCCGGCTTGTGGGTCCCCAGAAGACTTTTCTAAAGAACCAAAGGGCTCCCCTGGTTGCTCCAGGCCTGCCCTGACTTACCCTTGCTGGGTGAGTTACCCAGACCTTGCTGGTCTGCACCATTGACTTTTTACGCTTTCCACAAGACTTGCTGCTACCAAGGCTTGTTGGCTCCAATCGGGTTGCCGACACCGCAGTCAGCTGCAGACTTTGCGGGTCACGCAGAATCCAGCTCCTGGTTGTCGTCGACGCCTCCTGGACCTCGTGGCCAAAGAGTCAAGACACCCATGAACGACCTGAATCTGCCGACGACGGTGGGCATTCACCTTCCTTGCCCCGAGTCACTGCCCAGTGACTTTGAACACTGTCCCCTCTGCTTTCAGGTCTTCCTTCTTCCGAATCCAGGCTTGGATTCCACCGGACACTTCTTCGGACTTCACAAGCAGCAAGTCTTCATTGGCTCCCATTGAAAACGACGCCGCGACCCGACACCAAAGGACACCTATGCACCCGGCTTCCCTGGGTGAGGTAACTCCAGCACTACGGTGCTCCTGTGGGTGTTGGCCCTAGAACTACTTACCCTGTAAGTGACTTGCTTGTAACTACTCCCGAAGTGCCCTTAAACTCTTAATTTCCAACCGCGACTTGCCCCATTGAAGTCTACGGCGATCCGCGCCTGTGTTCACTCACTGCATGCGTCCCCCGTGGGTCCTTTACTTACCTGCCTTGGGTGGTTTCGGGAGGCCCCAGCACTTCTGAAGGCCCTGGGCCTTGTCTCCTTGCAAGTCGCTGTTCTTAAGTCTCTTTTTTAGTATATGGTCTGGTACGCCCCTAGGGCCCCAGCCATATTTGTGCTTAATTTATTGTGAAACGTTGATTTGTGCATATGTTCCTGACTTCTAATCTCATAAAGAGATTAGTAGAGAGTTGTTTAGTAATAAATACATATATATTTGATATATATACCTGTGTGGTGTCTTTTCATTTGGTGATTCAAGAGATTGTGTGGTAAAACAAGCTGCTTTACATTCCTCCAAGACTTAGCCTGAAGGCTGCTCTCCACAGCTACCACTAGGATAGCTTTCTATAAAGGTTGTCTTAAACCAACCTACCATAAGAGTCGAATTGTACTGGTGCAAGGTGTCCACTTTAACTAGTGAACAGCATATACCAGGCCAACTTCTCACAGGTTGCTTTTATGGACGGCAGGGCTAAGGCATCCTCAACCCATCAATCCCCAAAAGCAGCCCAGAGGTATAGGTACACGCTTTTGTTGTGATTACATACATGGTTTCTACTGCAGAAAACTAATCCTCTGTGGACTGTGCAAGATTTGGAAGTATTCGAATATTTCAAGTGGTTCTATTCAGTACTGCCACTACATTCCACCGCTTTCTCGATAACAGATTTAAACAACACAGCCATAAGATGGTCTTTCAGCTCCAGTTTAAGTGAACACCTTGTAATTTCTCCTGGCGAGCGGAAGACTCTTGGTACACTCTTGGACTTTGAAGTTTCATAAGTTTTTTGCTGGTAGTTTAATTTTAATGCACTGAATGTGTTTTTTTACTTAGAGATGTTAACTTAATATTTGTATGTTTGTGTTATAAGTATTGCACTTTTATGGAATCTCTATGGTTTTTTCTGAGTCAGGTTATATGAATTTCCATGTCCAACTCAGATATATCTTTATGTACATGTGTACTTAATATGTCCTCTTGTATATACTGCAAAGTGTCTTTTTGCGCTGATTTTTATTACTCAGACAATACATTTACTTACCCACTTGGTACACTCTCTCTTGTAGTGGTATTAAAAAACCCCCAGGGTTGTTTTTAGCTCCTAATCCATCCCGCTACCAAATCACAATCTCGTTATTCTAGCCCTTATGACTCATTAAGTAGCTAAAGCCCAAATTAAGAAAGCTTATTGGGAGAGGGCATCGGGCAACCATTGAAGATTAACTCACGGGCGACTGTTCTTTAATGAGCCTAACCGTACCCGTTCCATCCCAGCGATGCAATTCTACTTGTCGTTTGTTTTAAATTCTCAGCATAGATTTCTCCTGACTAGATTTTGCCTTGGCGCTGCGCATTTTTTATTGCAAAGTCAATCAGAAAGGCAAGTGTGATGCAGGACAGCCTACAATGCTTTTTTGCAAAGAATGTACTTATTGCAGTATATTATCTCATTTTTTTGTTCTCTTTTTTGTATAATTATTGCGATCCAGTGCTCACAGAAAAAGTGAAAAAAAGTGCTCTAGTGAGTGAAAAAACAATAAAACAGGAATCTCTTTAAAACAACAAAACAGTGAACTCCTTTTGATAATTTTATGCAATGAAATAAGGAGTTAGGTGGGTCAACGACATTTCAATCTCATTCAGTTGAAATCATCATCAGGACAGGTGTGTGAGCACCTAGTATTTTGGAGGATGGCCGAGACAGCCGTACATCGAAATCCAGTTGAAGGGGGTGTGGTTATTTTGTGTACAAAGTGCACCCGCAGTAGGTTATCGGCACGTACAGCTAGCTTCTAGTATGCTCGGTCCCAGGGTCTTAATCCTAGTAATGCCGTCTTCCTGTGCGGCTGGCATGCTGGGCTTAATTAGAGTGCCTCAATATAAAGCGTTCCAGTCGCTGAGTGGAAGTATGGTTGGATCCGATTGTTTATGTGGAGATCATCTGAAAAGTGATTTTTTTCGGAGCTGGGCAGTTGCTCCGGTTGCTTGGAGTGAATCGTCACCTGGAGACTAGGTGCGGAAGAGGTTTCTTAACCCCGGAAAAAAATACGCGGGGTGCACCGAGATGTGCAAACTAGAGTGCTGACCGTGCTGAAATTGGTGCATGCACATAAACAAACGGATCCAACCATCAAACCCACATAACTCCTTATTTCATTGTATAAAAGTATCAAAAGGAGTTCAATGTTTTGTTGTTTTAAAGTCCCGTATGTAAATGTATAGAATTTAACCTTTTATCATAAAAGATGCTTTTACGGGACCAACTGTCCCCAATGAAGCACTGTTTTTTTCAATATTATCTTTTACCCCAGGTTCTTGAAAATTGTGGGGGAATTGTCAGTTATAGGCACTGATTAATTCTTACATTCATGGATGTTTGCTTGTCAGACAGGTTTACACAATGAGAGACAATTTTTTATTTTCTGTATACTTCTGTGCTCATTGTATTGTTACTCCCATTTACATTTCTACTGCCTCTTCTAATACAATACCAATGATTCTTCTGTGGGAGCCCAGTTTTAAATTGGAGCCATGGATTCTTAAATCTGAAGAGCCACGGCGTCACTAAAATAAATTACCTTTTTGGCTCGGACCGGCTACACTAGGCCAAGGGGGTCAGGGTGCCCCTGCCCTGCTCTCCAATATGTTTTTTAAAACTTCTTTGCAGGTCAGGGGCTGAGTCCCCAAGTCCTAAATGGCTGCCACCACATCTTTGTTGATGTGGTGGCAGTCCATCAGAACAAATCTTTTGATCTGTTGGATCTGTGGCACCTCCACAGCAGCTATATACATAAATTTTCAACCTTAGTTTCTCAAAAACTACTGAACAGATTAACAACAAATCACAAAAGGCACACTTTCTTGACCAAAATCCATCTGTCGGCCAAATTTGGTGTAATTCTGTTCAGCCATTTGGGCTATAGCGTTGTTAAAAAATCCCAATGGAACCTGCATGGGAAAATTGCGTTTTGGGACCCCTCTATTTTCTCAGGCCTCGCTTGAGGGATCAAACCTGAAACTTTCATGGAAGGAATTGAGGTGGATGAACATTTTTTGGGGAAATTTTCATGAAGAGTTATCATATGGCATCAAAGGTATTAGCAAACAAAAAAACTATTCCTATGGTAACTAGGTCCTAGCTATTACTACACAGTGGCAACTGCACTGTGCTAATCCTATGCTTAAAAACATGTCTAGAGAAGCAGACATTTGAGATGAACAGATTCAGAGTGTTGGTGGTGTTATAGGGTGCTCTATAGAAAGGATCTGCTCCTCACCTAAACTTGAGAACTACACAGAGTTCCCTGCTTCTTTTTTGCGCATATATATATATATATATGTATATATATATATATTCACTGAAAAAACCATAGGTTTTAGGGACAGTTATAGTTAGTTGGACATTGCACTCGTACAAAACCCGTGAAATTCCCCGTTATAGTTAGTTCAGCTAACTATAACTCGCGCCCCGCAATGCACTGCTGATGACGTCACATATTACATCACTCATGACATGGTCAGTGACATCACTGATGACATCACTGATGACATCTCAAATGACATCACTGATGACATCATCCAGTGACTGTGTGTTTCTGTAAAGTTTAAATATTTTTAATATATATAGGGAAAGGCGTATTGAAGAATGAGTGGGTGTATAAGTGTCTGTATGGATGATTTAGTAGGTGCGTGACTAACTCTATAAGTGAGTGATTAAACGTATCTTACTGAATGCATGGGTTAGTGACTAAACTGGGTGAATGTCTGTATCCGTCTGTCTGTTGCTGTGTAAGTGGCTGCATGGGTTTGTGAATAGTTACATGAGTGTCTATATGAGTTATTGATTGGTTGTCTGAGTATCTGTATGGGTGCCTGAGTGTTTGTGTGGGTGGGGTGTGTGCGACTCTGTGCATAGATGTGTGAGTGGGTGATTCACTGGGTGGATGGTTTCAAGAGTGCATCTGTGATAGACTGTATGGGTGGGTAAGTGTGTGTAAGAGTGTGTTAGTGAGTGAATGTATGTCCCAGTGGTACATGTGTGAGTAACTACATATGTGAAAGGCAGTATATATGTGTGTTGGAGTATATAAATAGCTATAAGCGAGAGTGTGTGATTGTGAGAGTGACTGTATGGATGAGTGTGTGCTTGTATCAGTGATTGTATAAGAGCGTAAGAATGTGCTAGTATTTGTATGAGTAAGTGAGCTAGTGTGTGTATAACTGTATAGGTGAGTAAATGGCAGTGTGTTTAATTATTTGCATGACTGACTAGGTGTGTGAGTACCTCTATGGATGAGTGGCGGTGTTTGAGTGTCTATATAGGAGGTGTTTATATAGGTGTATGAGTGCATATGATAGTCCTGTACTGAGTGACCGTAAGTATGAGTGACTGTACGGGTGAGTGAGTGGATGTGTGTGTAGACCTAAGAATCAGTGAGTGGGTATGTAGTTATTGGTGTTGGAGTGTCTATGGTTTTGCGAATGGCAGTCTGTAATTTAGAGTGGGTGTATCAAAGGTTATATTAGGGTGTGAGGAGGTGCATCAGATTATCACGTGGATGATGTCATCAGTGATGTCATCAGTGATGTCATTTGAGATGTCATCAGTGATGTCATCAGTGATGTCACTGACCATGTCATGAGTGATGTAATATGTGACGTCATCAGCAGTGCATTGCGGGCGCGAGTTATAGTTAGCTGAACTAACTATAACGGGGAATTTCACGGGTTTTGTATGAGTGCAATGTCCAACTAACTATAACTGTCCCTAAAACCTATTGTTTTTTCAGTGAATTTCAAAGGTTTTTAAATGCTAATTTCTAACTATAACGTGTCTGAAACCTATGTTTTTTTCAGTGAATTTCAAAGGTTTTTACATGCTAATTTCTAACTATAACGTGCCTGAAACCTATGATTTTTAAGTGAATTTCAAAGGTTTTTTAAATGCTAGTTTCTAACTATGCCTACAGAGGTAGGACATGTGAAGAAAGAAGAAAAACGCACAGAAAGAAGCAAAAGAAATGCAGAAAGAAGCAACAGAAGTCCACAAAGACGAAGAAAAGTGCAGGAAGAAGCAAAAGATGTGCAGAAAGAACCAACAGAGGAGCAGAAAGAGGCCTTGTTGCAAAATCATCCTGTGCCCACAACATTTTCAGATGGGTACTGGTGGTAACTGACTCTGACTAACCAGAGCCAGTGCTATGCTAAAAGACACTTAGAATACAGTGAAAACACCTACATACACTAGGGAACACTATGCGTTGGGGTACCCCTGAGATTAGCATGACCTCCTCTGTAAGTCCCTAGTACATAATAGGGCAGGGGGATTAAAACTACCTCTTAAAACGCGCTACAGGCGCGTTTGCACAGTGGTGAAGGGAGGGGGCCTGAGGTGACATGTGTGCAAACGCGCCCCGTGGCGCGTTTTAAGTTGCGGGATTAAGTCCCCTTGAATCCTGAGGGTCCCTGGGGCCCAACTAGCCCCCAGGTACCTACAGTTAGGACCACAGAGCTGAGTTGCAGAGAGGCGTTCCGAGGCCACGCACCTTTTTCACCTCTCTGCAACGCAACTCTGTTGTGCTTACTGAAGGTACCTGGTGGGCTAGTTGGCTCCCAGGGTCCCTCAGGATTCAAGGGAATTAATTCCCCAACTTAAAATGCACCACATGGTGTGTTTGCGCACATGTCACCTGAGGCCCCGCCCCCTCCCTTCACCACTGTGCAAACGCGCCCCGTGCGCGTTTTAAGTTGGGGGATTAGGTCACCTTGAATCCTGAGGGTCCCTGGGGCCCAACTAGCCCACCAGGTACTTCCAGTAAGCACCACAGGCCTGCGTTGCAATGCCTGTAACAAATTGTGCAGTTGTGTTTAGGTAGTGAAGGGGGTCATGCTGGGGGTAGGTTTTAGGGTTTAGGGTAGTGCAGTGGTGTTTGTGTAGTGTAGGGGGTCATGCTGGGGGTAGATTTAGGGTTTAGGGTAGTGCAGTGGTGTTTGGGTAGTGTAGGGAGTCGTGCTGGGGGGAGTGTTTTAGGGTTTAGGGTAGTGCAGTGGTATTTGGGTAGTGTAGGGGTCGTGCTGGGGGAGTGTTTTAGGGTTTAGGATAGTGCACTGGTGTTTGGGTAGTGTAGGGGGTCGTGCTGGGGGTAGTGGTTTAGGGTTTAGGGTAGTGCAGTGGTGTTTGGGTAGTGTAGGGGGTACTGCTGGGGGTAGTGTTTTAGGGTTTAGGGTAGTGCAGTGGTGTTTGGGTAGAGTAGGGGTACTGCTGGGGGTAGTGTTTTAGGGTTTAGGGTAGTGCAGTGGTGTTTGGGTAGTGTAGGGGTACTGCTGGGGGTAGTGTTTTAGGGTTTACAGTAGTGCAGTGGTGTTTGGGTAGTGTAGGGGTTCGTGCTGGGGGTAGTTTTTAGGGTTTAGGGCAGTGGTGGTTATGTAGTGTAGGGGTAGTGTTTTAGGGTTTAGGGTAGTGCAGTGGTGTTTGTGTAGTGTAGGGGGTCGTGCTGGGGGTAGTGTTTTAGGGTTTAGGGTAGTGCAGTGGTGTTTGTGTAGTGTAGGAGGTCGTGTTTTAGAGTTTAGGGTAGTGCAGTGGTCTTTGGGTAGTGTAGGGAGTCGTGCAGGGTAGTGTTTTAGGGTTTAGGGTAGTGCAGTAGTCTTTGGGTAGTGTACGGGGTCGTGCTGGGGGTAGTGTTTTAGGGTTTAGGGAGTGCATTGGTGTTTGGGTAGTGTAGGGGGTCATGCGGGGGGTAGTGTTTTAGGGTTTAGGGCAGTGCAGTGGTGTTTGGGTAGTGTAGGGGGTCATGCTGGGGGAGTGTTTTAGGGTTTAGGGCAGTGCAGTGGTGTTCGAGTAGTGTAGGGGGTCATGCTGGGGGGCATGTTTTAGGGTTTAGGGTCGTGCAGTGGTATTTGGGTAGTGTAGGGGGTCGTGCTGGGGGGAGTGTTTTAGGGTTTAGGATAGTGCACTGGTGTTTGGGTAGTGTAGGGGGTCGTGCTGGGGGTAGTGGTTTAGGGTTTAGGGTAGTGCAGTGGTGTTTGGGTAGTGTAGGAGGTACTGCTGGGGGTAGTGTTTTAGGGTTTAGGGTAGTGCAGTGGTGTTTGGGTAGTGTAGGGGTACTGCTGGGGGTAGTGTTTTAGGGTTTAGGGTAGTGCAGTGGTGTTTGGGTAGTGTAGGGGGTACTGCTGGGGGTAGTGTTTTAGGGTTTACGGTAGTGCAGTGGTGTTTGGGTAGTGTAGGGGTTCGTGCTGGGGGTAGTTTTTAGGGTTTAGGGCAGTGGTGGTTATGTAGTGTAGGGGGTAGTGTTTTAGGGTTTAGGGTAGTGCAGTGGTGTTTGTGTAGTGTAGGGGGTCGTGCTGGGGGTAGTGTTTTAGGGTTTAGGGTAGTGCAGTGGTGTTTGTGTAGTGTAGGAGGTCGTGTTTTAGAGTTTAGGGTAGTGCAGTGGTCTTTGGGTAGTGTAGGGAGTCGTCCAGGGTAGTGTTTTAGGGTTTAGGGTAGTGCAGTAGTCTTTGGGTAGTGTACGGGGTCGTGCGGGGGTAGTGTTTTAGGGTTTAGGGAGTGCATTGGTGTTTGGGTAGTGTAGGGGTCATGCGGGGGTAGTGTTTTAGGGTTTAGGGCAGTGCAGTGGTGTTTGGGTAGTGTAGGGGGTCATGCTGGGGGAGTGTTTTAGGGTTTAGGGCAGTGCAGTGGTGTTCGAGTAGTGTAGGGGGTCATGCTGGGGGCATGTTTTAGGGTTTAGGGTAGTGCAGTGGTATTTGGGTAGTGTAGGGGGTCGTGCTGGGGGGAGTGTTTTAGGGTTTAGGATAGTGCACTGGTGTTTGGGTAGTGTAGGGGGTCGTGCTGGGGGTAGTGGTTTAGGGTTTAGGGTAGTGCAGTGGTGTTTGGGTAGTGTAGGGGGTACTGCTGGGGGTAGTGTTTTAGGGTTTAGGGTAGTGCAGTGGTGTTTGGGTAGTGTAGGGGTACTGCTGGGGGTAGTGTTTTAGGGTTTAGGGTAGTGCAGTGGTGTTTGGGTAGTGTAGGGGGTACTGCTGGGGGTAGTGTTTTAGGGTTTACGGTAGTGCAGTGGTGTTTGGGTAGTGTAGGGGTTCGTGCTGGGGGTAGTTTTTTAGGGTTTAGGGCAGTGGTGGTTATGTAGTGTAGGGGTAGTGTTTTAGGGTTTAGGGTAGTGCAGTGGTGTTTGTGTAGTGTAGGGGTCGTGCTGGGGTAGTGTTTTAGGGTTTAGGGTAGTGCAGTGGTGTTTGTGTAGTGTAGGAGGTCGTGTTTTAGAGTTTAGGGTAGTGCAGTGGTCTTTGGGTAGTGTAGGGAGTCGTGCAGGGTAGTGTTTTAGGGTTTAGGGTAGTGCAGTAGTCTTTGGGTAGTGTAGGGGTCGTGCGGGGTAGTGTTTTAGGGTTTAGGGCAGTGCAGTGGTGTTTGGGTAGTGTAGGGGGTCATGCTGGGGGAGTGTTTTAGGGTTTAGGGCAGTGCAGTGGTGTTCGAGTAGTGTAGGGGTCATGCTGGGGGCATGTTTTAGGGTTTAGGGCAGTGCAGTGGTGTTCGGGTAGTGTAGGGGTCGTGCTGGGGGAGTGTTTGAGGGTTTAGGGCAGTGCAGTCGTGTTCAGGAAGTGTAGGGGGTTATGCTGGGGGGAGTATTTTAGGGTTTAGGGTAGTGCAGTGGTGTTCGGGTAGTGTAGGGGGTCGTGCTGGGCGTAGTGTTTTAGGGTTTAGGGCAGTGTAGTGGTGTTCAGGCAGTGTAGGGGGTCGTGCTGGGGTGGTGTTTTAGGGTTTAGGGCAGTGCAGTGGTGTTCAGGCAGTGTAGGGGGTCGTGCTGGGGGTGGTGTTTCAGGGTTTAGGGCAGTGCAGTGGTGTTCGGGCAGTGTAGGGGGTCGTGCAGGGGGTGGTGTTTCAGGGTTTAGGGCAGTGCAGTGGTGTTCGGGCAGTGTAGGGGGTCGTGCAGGGGTGGCGTTTCAGGGTTTAGGGCAGTGGTGTTCGGGCAGTGTAGGGGGTCGTGCTGGGGGTGGTGTTTCAGGGTTTGGGGCAGTGCAGTGGTGTTCGGGCAGTAAAGGGGGTCTTGCTGGGGGTGATGTTTCAGGGTTTAGGGCAGTGCAGTGGTGTTCGGGCAGTGTAGGGGTCTTGCTGAGGGTAGTGTTTCAGGGTTTAGGGCAGTGCAGTTTTGTTCGGGCAGTGTAGGGGTGGTGCTGGGGGTGGTGTTTCAGGGTTTAGGGCAGTGCAGTCGTGTTCGGGCAGTGTAGGGGGTCATGCACGGGTGGTGTTTCAGGGTTTAGGGCAGTGCAGTGGTGTTCCGGCAGTGTAGGGGGTCGTGCAGGGGGGTGGTGTTTCAGGGTTTAGGGCAGTGCAGTGGTGTTCCTTGCAGTGTAGGGGGTCGTGCTGGGGGTGGTGTTTCAGGGTTTAGGGCAGTGCAGTGGTGTTCGGGCAGTGTAGGGGGTCTTGCTGGGGGTAGTGTTTCAGGGTTTAGGGCAGTGTAGTGGGTCATGCTGGGGCTGGTGTTTCAGGGTTTAGGGCAGTGCAGTGGTGTTCGGGCAGTGTAGGGGGTCGTGCACGGGGTGGTGTTTCAGGGTTTAGGGCAGTGCAGTGGTGTTTGGGCAGTGGAGGGGGTCGGCCCGGGGGAGGTGATTCAGGGTTTAGGGCAGTGCAGTGGTGTTCGGCCAGTGTAGGTGGTCTTGCTGGGGGTGGTGTTTCAGGGTTTAGTGCAGTGGTGTTCGGGCATTGTAGGGGTCTTGCTGGGGTGGTGTTTCAGGGTTTAGTGCAGTGGTGTTCAGGCAGTGTAGGGGGTCTTGCTGGGGGTGATATTTCAGGGTTTAGGGCAGTGCTGTGGTGTTCGGGCAGTGTAGGGGGTCTTGCTGGGGGTGATGTTTCAGGGTTTAGGGCAGTGCAGTGGTGTTCGGGCAGTGTACGGGGTCGTGCTGGGGCTGGTGTTTCAGGGTTTAGGGCAGTGCAGTGGTGTTCGGGCAGTGTAGGGGGTCATGCACGGGGTGGTGTTTCAGGGTTTAGGGCAGTGGTGTTTGGGCAGTGTAGGGGGTCGTGCTGGGGGTGGTGTTTCAGGGATTGGGGCAGTGCAGTGGTGTTCGGGCAGTAAAGGGGGTCGTGCTGGGGGTGGTGTTTCAGGGTTTTGGGCAGTGCAGTAGTGTTCGGGCAGTGTAGGGGGTCGT
Organism: Calotriton arnoldi; assembly: GCA_963921515.1. Lineage (NCBI taxonomy): Eukaryota > Metazoa > Chordata > Amphibia > Caudata > Salamandridae > Calotriton > Calotriton arnoldi. Next base: position 798,060 of record CAWUFW010007239.1, on the reverse strand, counting down.
GCGGGGGTGGTGTTTCAGGGTTTAGGGCAGTGCAGTGGTGTTCGAGCAGTGTAGGGGGTCGTGCAGGGTTGTTGTGTTTCAGGGATTAGGGCAGTGCAGTGGTGTTCGGGCAGTGTAGGGGGTCGTGCTGGGGGTGGTGTTTCAGGGTTTAGGGCAGTGCAGTGGTGTTCGGGCAGTGTAGGGGGTTGTGCAGGGGGTGGTGTTTCAAGGTTTAGGGCAGTGCAGTGGTGTTCGGGCTGTTCAGGGGGTGGTGCAGGGGGTGGTGTTTCAGGGTTTAGGGCAGTGCAGTTGTGTTCGGGCAGTGTAGGGGGTCGTGCAGGGGGTGGTGTTCCAAGGTTTAGGGCAGTGCAGTGGTGTTCGGGCAGTGTAGGGGGTCGTGCTGGGGCGGGTGTTTCAGGGTTTAGGGCAGTGCAGTGGTGTTCAGGCAGTGTAGGGGGTCGTGCTGGGGCTAGTGTTTCAGGGTTTAGGGCAGTGCAGTGGTGTCCCGGCAGTGTAGGGGGTCGTGCTGGGGCTGGTGTTTCAGGGTTTAGGGCAGTGCAGTGGTTTTTGGGCAGTGTAGGTGGTCAGGCTGGGGCTGGTGTTTCAGGGTTTAGGGCAGTGCAGTGGTGTTCGGGCAGTGTAGGGGGTCATGCTGGGGCTGGTGTTTCAGGGTTTAGGGCAGTGCAGTGGTGTTTGGGCAGTGTAGGGGGTCTTGCTGGGGCTGGTGTTTCAGAGTCTAGGGCAGTGCAGTGGTGTTCGGGCAGTGTAGGGGTCTTGCTGGGGCTGGTGTTTCAGGGTTTAGGGCAGTGCAGTGGTGTTCGGGCAGTGTAGGGGGTCATGCTGGGGGTGGTGTTTCAGGGTTTAGGGCAGTGCCGTGGTGTTCGGGCAGTGTAGGGGGTCGGGCTGGGGCTAGTGTTTCAGGGTTTAGGGCAGAGCAATGGTGTTCAGGCAGTGTAGGGGGTCTTGCTGGGGCTGGTGTTTCAGGGTTTAGGGCAGTGCAGTGGTGTTCGGGCAGTGTAGGGGGTCGTGCTGGGGTGGTGTTTCAGGGTTTAGGGCAGTGCAGAATTGTTCGAGCAGTGTAGGGGGTCGTGCTGGGGCTAGTGTTTCAGGGTTTAGGGCAGAGCAATGGTGTTCAGGCAGTGTAGGGGGTTGTGCTGGAGGTGGTGTTTCAGGGTTTAGGGCAGTGCAGTGGTGTTCGGGCAGTGTAGGGGGTCTTGCTGGGGGTGGTATTTCAGGGTTTAGGGCAGTGGTGTTCAGGCAGTGTAGGGGGTCTTGCTGGGGGTGATGTTTTAGGGTTTAGGGCAGTGCAGTGGTGTTCGGGCAGTGTAGGGAGTCTTGCTGGGGGTAGTGTTTCAGGGTTTAGGGCAGTGCAGTTTTGTTCGGGCAGTGTAGGGGGTGGTGCTGGGGGTGGTGTTTCAGGGTTTAGGGCAGTGCAGTCGTGTTCAGGCAGTGTAGGGGGTCATGCTGGGGGTGGTGTTTCAGGGTTTAGGGCAGTGCAGTGGTGTTCCGGCAGTGTAGGGGTCATGCAGGGGGTGGTGTTTCAGAGTTTAGGGCAGTGCAGTGGTGTTCCTTGCAGTGTAGGGGGTCGTGCTGGGGTGGTGTTTCAGGGTTTAGGGCAGTGCAGTGGTGTTCGGGCAGTGTAGGGGTCTTGCTGGGGGTAGTGTTTCAGGGTTTAGGGCAGTGTAGTGGGTCGTGCTGGGGCTGGTATTTCAGGGTTTAGGGCAGTGCAGTGGTGTTCGGGCAGTGTAGGGGGTCGTGCAGGGGGTGGTGTTTCAGGGTTTAGGGCAGTGCAGTGGTGTTTGGGCAGTGGAGGGGGTCGGCCAGGGGGTGGTGATTCAGGGTTTAGGGCAGTGCAGTGGTGTTCGGCCAGTGTAGGTGGTCTTGCTGGGGGTGGTGTTTCAGGGTTTAGTGCAGTGGTGTTCGGGCATTGTAGGGGGTCTTGCTGGGGGTGGTGTTTCAGGGTTTAGATCAGGGCAGTGGTGTTCAGGCAGTATAGGGGGTCTTGCTAGGGCTGGTGTTTCAGGGTTTAGGGCAGTGCAGTGGTGTTAGGGCAGTGTAGCGGGTCTTCCTGGGGCTGGTGTTTCAGGGTTTAGGGTAGTGCAGTGGTGTTCGGGCAGTGTAGGGGGTCGTGCTGGGGCTGGTGTTTCAGGGTTTAGGGCAGTGCAGTGGTTTTCGGGCAGTGTCGGCGGTTGTGCTGGGGCTGGTGTTTCAGGGTTTAGGGCAGTGCAGTGGTGTTCGGGCAGTGTACGGGGTCGTGCTGGGGCTGGTGTTTCAGGGTTTAGGGCAGTGCAGTGGTGTTCGGGCAGTGTAGGGGGTCGTGCTGGGGGTGGTGTTTCAGGGTTTAGGGCAGTGCAGTGGTGTTTGGGCAGTGTAGTGGGTCATGCTGGTGTTTCAGGGTTTAGGGCAGTGCAGTGGTGTTCGGGCAGTGTAGGGGGTCATGCTGGGGCTGATATTTCAGGGTTTTGGGCATAGCAGTGGTGTTCGGGCAGTGTAGGGGGTCATGCTGGGGGTGGTGTTTCAGGGTTTAGGGCAGTGCAGGGGTGTTCGGGCAGTATAGGGGGTCTTGCTGGGGGTGGTGTTTCAGGGTTTAGGTCAGTGGTGTTCGGGCAGTGTAGGGGGTCTTGCTGTGGGTGATGTTTCAGGGTTTAGGGCAGTGGTGTTCAGGCAGTGTAGGTGGTCTTGCTGGGGGTAGTGTTTCAGGGTTTAGGGCAGTGCAGTGGTGTTCGTGCAGTGTAGGGGGTCGTGCTGGGGGTGGTGTTTCAGGGATTAGGGCAGTGCAGTAGTGTTCGGGCAGTGTAGGGGGTCGTGCAGGGGGTGGTGTTTCAGGGTTTAGGGCAGTGCAGTGGTGTTCGGGCAGCGTATGGGGTCGTGCTGGGGGTGGTGTTTCAGGGTTTAGGGCAGTGCAGTGGTGTTTGGGCAGTGTAGAGGGTCATGCAGGGGGTGGTGTTTCATGGTTTAGGGCAGTGCAGTGGTGTTCGGGCAGTGTAGGGGGTCGTGCTGGGGCTGGTGTTTCAGGGTTTAGGGCAGTGGTGTTCGGGCAGTGTAGGGGGTCTTGCTGGGGGTGGTGTTTCAGGGTTTAGGGCAGTGGTGTTTGGGCAGTGTAGGCGGTCTTGCTGGGGGTGATGTTTCAGGGTTTAGGGCAGTGCAGTGGTGTTCGGGCAGTGTAGGGGGCCTTGCTGGGCGTAGTGTTTCAGGGTTTAGGGCAGTGCAGTGGTGCTTGTGCAGTGTAGGGGGTCGTGCTGGGGATGGTGTTTCAGGGTTTAGGACAGTGCAGTAGTGTTCGGGCAGTGTAGGGGGTTGTGCAGGGGGTGGTGTTTCAGGGTTTAGGGCAGTGCAGTGGTGTTCGGGCAGTGTAGGGGGTCATGCACGGGGTGGTGTTTCAGGGTTTAGGGCAGTGCAGTGGTGTTCGGGCAGTGTAGGGGGTCGTGCTGGGGCTGGTGTTTCACGGTTTAGGGCAGTGCAGTGGTGTTCGGGCAGTGTAGGGGGTCGTGCTGGGGCTGGTGTTTCAGGGTTTAGGGCAGTTCAGTGGTGTTCGGGCAGTGTAGGGGTCGTGCTGGGGCTAGTGTTTTAGGGTTTTGGGCAGAGCAGTGGTGTTCGGGCAGTGTAGGGGGTCATGCTGGGGGTGGTGTTTCAGGGTTTAGGGCAGTGCAGTGGTGTTCGGGCAGTGTAGGGGGTCGTGCTGGGGGTGGTGTTTCAGGATTTAGGGCAGTGGTGTTCGGGCAGTGTAGGGGTCTTGCTGGGGGTGATGTTTCAGAGTTTAGGGCAGTGCAGTGGTGTTCGGGCAGTGTAGGGGGTCTTGCTGGGGGTAGTGTTTCAGGGTTTAGGGCAGTGCGGTGGTGTTCGGGCAGTGTAGGGGGTCGTGCTGGGGGTGGTGTTTCAGGGTTTAGGGCAGTGCAGTGGTGTTCGGGCAGTGTGGGGGGTCATGAAGGGGTGGTGTTTCAGGGTTTAGGGCAGTGTAGTGGTGTTCGGGCAGTGTAGGGGGTCATGCTGGGGGTGGTGTTTTAGGGTTTAGGGCAGTGCAGTGGTGTTCGGGCAGTGTAGGGGGTCGTGCAGGGGCTGGTGTTTCAGGGTTTAGGGCAGTGCAGTGGTGTTCGGGCAGTGTAGGGGGTCGTGCTGGGGGTAGTGTTTTAGGGTTTAGGGTAGTGTAGTGGTGCTTGGGTCGTGCAGTGGTGCTTGTGTACTGTAGGGGGTCATGCTGGGGGTAGTGTTTTAGGGTTTAGGGTAGTGCAGTGGTGTTTGTGTAGTGTAGGGGGTCGTGCTCGGGGTAGTGTTTTAGGGTTTAGGGTAGTGCAGTGGTGCTTGTGTAGTGTAGGGGTCGTGCTGGGGGTAGTGTTTTAGGGTTTAGGGTAGTGCAGTGGTGTTTGTGTAGTGTAGGGGGTCATGTTTTAGGGTAGTGCAGTGGTGTTTGGGTAGTGTAGGGGGTCATGCTGGGGGTAGTGTTTTAGGATTTAGGTTAGTGCAGTGGTGTTTGGGTAGTGTAGGGGGTCGTGCTGGGGTAGTGTTTTAGGGTTTAGGGTAGTGCAGTGGTGTTTGTGTAGTGTAGGGGGTCATGCTGGGGGTAGTGTTTTAGGGTTTAGGATAGTGCAGTGGTGCTTGTGTAGTGTAGGGGGTCGTGCTGGGGGTAGTGTTTTAGGGTTTAGCATAGTGCAGTGGTGTTTTTGTAGTGTAGGGGATCATGTTTTAAGATGCAACGCTCCAATACCTGACCAGTCTGCACTACATAAAACTGCAAAAAACTAAAAATAAAAAGTGTTTTGCACACTTTTGTCATTGGGCTATATGTGGGCTACATCTGGGTAATATTTGTGCTACATTTGGGCTCTTTTTTCTCTGGTGGCCATCTTGGAAGACTTCTTTGTTATGAAGTTTCCTAATTTCCTCATTTACTGCAGTCTCCTCAGTAGGAAATGCTTTCAGTTTTTTACATTGATTCCATCAAGAAGGCATTCAGATGTGTCTCACATTTGCCATAAATTCAGAAAGTTAGCACTCTAGTTGCTCATTAGATCACTGTAGTAAAGCTACAGCTCACCAGGGAGTTAACTGGAAGTCTCCTGCTGGTATTGAAAGTGATTGTTTCAGTCTGCATGTCAGAATTTTCTAATGAAATAGAAGAGGATTTGATATCTCACTTAAAACATGCCCTAATTTTTCTTTCTGCAGCACTAACCATAATTTCTATTTCAAAAAGAACCCCTCATTTTGCTCCTTTTTAAATTAAATGTTTTAAGTGTTACCGGTTTATTCCAATCAAGATGGCTTCAGGTGTGCCATACTTTTGTCATAAGTAAGGCTGTTAGCGCTCTAGTTGTTCTTTAGAACACTCTGGGAAGCTGCAGTAGAACACAAAGGCATCAACTGGCAGGCTGCTCCTGTTGAAATATAACAGGAAGATATTTGAGATCACACTTGAAACATGTCCTAATTTTTCTTTCTACAGCACTAACCATAATTTCTATGACAAAATGAACCCCATCATTTTGTTCCTTTTTAAATTAAATGTTTTAAGTGTTACCAGTTTATTCCAATCAAGATGGCTTCAGGTGTGCCATACTTTTGTCATAAGTAAGGCTGTTAGCACTCTAGTTGTTCTTTAGAACACTCTGGGAAGCTGCAGTAGAACACAAAGGAATCAACTGACAGTCTCTGCCCTTGTTGGATGTACATGTTTTACTGAGAATGTCAGACTTCGTTCTCACATGACTGAGAAAGATAATGTGAATTTACAGAAAATATGCTCTCATTTTAGCTTCTGGAGCACTTCCAAAACTCTATGGGACAAGCATGTGAAAATAGTTTTCTCTCAAACATGATTCATGATATCCCAGCAGAAGGTTTTTCACAGGGTAAAATCACCTTAGAACACACCACAATTCCTGAAATTAGTATGGTACCATCAACAAATGAATTCTAATGTAACTAAAGTCTGTTATCACCCTTTATAGTTCTCCTTTTGGTAACCCTCAAAATCTTTGATTCACTACAATGCATTTCAATGGGGTACTATCATGTATATTGGTCCCAAGATGGCTGCCAGCAATTCCAGGATGAAGTGCTGACAACCAATCAGATCTCACAATGACATGTGTGGTTAGGCTCCGCCCAGATAGCAATTCGGGCTGTAGCTGCGACTAAAGGTTCCTATGGAAAATTGCATGGGGAAAACACGTTTTGGGACCCCCCTTTTTTCTCGGCCCCCGCTTGCCGAATCACGCCAAAACTTTCAGGATAGGAGCAGACCGGAGCGCCCCATGAGTTTTGAAAATTTCGCGAAGATTCGTCAACCGGCGCCAAAGTTATTGGAAATAGAATGTTGTGAATTTCCTATGGAAAATAGGTCCTAACTATAACTATCTACTGGCGACCGCCAGTAGATAATATATATATATATTATCTACTGGCGGTCGCCAGTAGATAGTTATAGTTAGGACCTATTTTCCATGGAAATCCGCAACATTCTATTTGAAATAACTCTTGCGTCGGTTGACGAATCTTCGCGAAATGTTCAAACTTTGTGGCCCGCTCCGGTCCGCTCCTATCCTGAAAGTCTTGGGGTGATTCGTCAAGCGGGGCCGAGAAAAAGGGGTCCCAAAACGTGTTTTCCCATTCATTTTCCCATAGGAAACTTTAGCCACGGCTACAGCCGAACTGCTGAACGGAATTACAACAAATTTGGCAAAGAGGTAGTTCTTGGTTCAGAAAGAACCCTTTTTGTTAAATGGTGTAAATCCGTTCAGTAGTTGCTGAGAAAATCAAAAATAAAAACACATATATATCTATGGCCACGGAGGATCCGCGCACCCTCCCGATGACGAGCTGTATGCTAATTGGCTGTCAACACTCCAAACCAGGAAGTGTTGGCAGCCATCTTGTGAAACCGAGTCACAAGAAAACAATAAAAAAAAATGTGCAAAACGCAAAAAGGGGGCAGGGTAGAAACACCCTGACCCCCTAGGGCTGCTCAGGGGGTCCTACAAGGACCCCCAGGGCCCAATTTATTTTTAAATTTTTTTTTAAATCGCCAAAAAACGCGCTGGGTACGCGGATCCTGCCGATAAAAAAAAAAAACGAAGCGTGGACTCCCGCGCTTCGTGGTTAATTGTCCCCCAGGGGGGCCAAGTCCCGGGGGCATGCAGGGTTTAATTTAATAATAATATGGGAGGCCTCTAAGGCCCCCCAAACCCCGGGGACCAACACCCCCCCGGGGCTTTATAAAATAATGGTGGCGGGGGCACATGGCTCCCCACAGCCCGGGGACCGCCACCCCCGGGGCTTCTTTTTTATTTTTTAATTACCTGTGAGGGGGTTTGAGCCCCCACATGCCCCGGGGACCGCCACCTCCCGGGGCACTAAATAATAAAATGTGGGGGTCCGTTTAGGACCCCGAGCCCCGAGGACCACCACCTCCCGGGGCTGTGCACAGGATGGGAGGGGGCCGTGCGGCCCCCTCCTGGAGCCCTGGGGACCGCCACTCACCAGGGCCGGCTCCTGCAGTTTCCCGGGGTGCCTACCCCGGGACACTGCTGTTTGCAATCACAGGACGGGAGCCTCGCGGCTCCCGTCCTGTGATTGCAAACTGCTGCTTCATTGAAGCGAGAGCAGGGAAACCTGCTCTCGCTTCAATGAAGCAAGCAGAACTGCTTTCCATAAGGGGAGCTGCATGTCAGCAGCTCCCCATGTGGAAAAGCAATGCCGGCTCCTGCAGGACGTGGGGAGCCGGTGGGAACTTGCGGGGATTGGAGACCCCCCCACGGTCCCCAACGAGTGGCCAGGCCCCGCGGGATGGGGTCCCCGGGGCCATTAGTGGCCCGGGAGGGGGGCCACGCAGCCCCCCTCCCCAAAAAAGGAATTAAAAAAAACAAATAAATAACGTAAAGGCCGGCCCCGGGGGATGGGGTCCCGGGGCCTTAAATGGCCTGAGGAGGGGGCCACGCAGCCCCCTCCGAATATTTTATTTAAAAAAACAGTGGGCATGCCCCGGGGATGGGGTCCCCGTGGCCAATAGAGGCCCAGGGAAGGGGGCCACGCGGCCCCCTTCCCGTTTTAAAAAAAAAGTAAATCCTCAGGCCCCGGGGATGGGGTCCCGGGGCCAAAAGTGGCCGAGGGAAGGGGGCCACGCAGGCCCCCTCCCATAGAAAGAAAAAAAAAGAAGAAAAAAAGACCGGCATCGTGCCGGAGGCCCCGCCCCCTCCCTGCAGCAGTCTGCAAACACGCCCCCTGGCGCGTTTGCAGAGGGGGAATGAATTCCCCTTGAATACTGGGGGTCCCTGGGGGCCAACTAGCCCACCAGGAACCTCCAGTATGTGCCAGGGGGCTGCGTTGCAGAGAGGTGTACAGAGGTCACGCCCCTTTTACACCTCTCTGCAACGCAGCTCTGTGGTGCTTACTGGAGGTACCTGGTGGGATAGTTGGACCCCAGGGACCCTCAGGATTCAAGGGACTTAATCCCCAACTTAAAACGCGCCACGGGGCGCGTTTGCACAGTGGTGCAGGGAGGGGGTGGGGCTAAAGGTGACATGTGTGCAAACAGGCCCCGTGGCGCGTTTTAAGATGGGGAATTAAATCCCCTTCAATCCTGAGTGTCCCTGGGGGCCAACTAGCCCACCAGGTACATCCAGATAGCGCCACAGAGCTGCGTTGCAGAGAGTTGTAAAAAGGGGCGTGGCCTCTGAACACCTCTCTGCAACGCAGCTCCCTGGCGCATACTGGAGGTACAGGTTGGGCTAGTTGGACCCCAGGGACCCTCATGATTCAAGGGGACTTAATACCCCAACTTAAAACGCGCCACGGGCGCGTTTGCACAGTGGTGAAGGGAGGGGCGGGGCTTCAGGTGACATGTGTGCAAACTGGCCCCGTGGCGCGTTTTAAGATGGGAATTAAATCCCCTTCAATTCTGAGGGTCCCTGGGGGCCAACTAGCCCACCAGGTATGTCCAGAAGGCGCCACAGAGCTGCGTTGCAGAGAGGTGCAAAAAGGGGCGTGGCCTCTGAACACCTCTCTGCAACGCAGCTCTCTGGCGCATACTGGAGGTATCTGGTGGGCTAGTTGGCCCCTAGGGACCCTCGGGATTGAGGAGGAATTAATTCTCCAACTTAAAACGCGACACAGGGCATGTTTGCAGACATGTCACCTCAGGCCCCACCCCCTTCCTTCACCATTGTGCAAATATTCCTCTAATATCAGCCGAACTACGAATACCGATTTACTCACCTGTTATCAGGAGAGACCTCAGTGCTGCATCTTTGAGCCCAGTACTAAGCCTGAAAAGTAATTTTAACCGTACTTACCAGTAACTTGAATTTCCTTCCATAGGCTAACATTGACTGGTTTCACTTGGAAATTCTTCTAAGTGTGGAGTTTTGGAACTTTATAATATTCCTCTAAAATCAGCCGAACTACGAATTCCAATTTACTCACCTGTTATCAGGAGAGACCTCAGTGCTGCATATTTGAGCCCAGTACAGATCCTGAAAAGTAATTCTAACCGTACTTACCAGTAACTTGAATTTCCTTCCATAGGATATCATTGCCTGCTTTTTGCTGAAAAAGTTTCTAAGTGTCGATTTTTGAAACCTAGAAATATTCCTCTAAAATCAGCAGAACTACGAATTCCGATTTACTCACCTGTTATCAGGAGAGACCTCAGTGCTGCATCTTTGAGCCCAGTACTGATCCTGAAAAGTAATTTTAACCGTACTTACCAGTAACTTGAATTTCCTTCCATAGGCTAACATTGACTGGTTTCACTTGGAAATTCTTCTAAGTGTGGAGTTTTGGAACTTTATAATATTCCTCTAAAATCAGCTGAACTACGAATTCCAATTTACTCACCTGTTATCAGGAGAGACCTCAGTGCTGCATCTTTGAGCCGAGTACAGATCCTGAAAAGTAATTCTAACCGTACTTACCAGTAACTTGAATTTCCTTCCATAGGCTAACATTGACTGGTTTCACTTGGAAATTCTTCAAAGTGTGGAGTTTTGGAACTTTATAATATTCCTCTAAAATCAGCCGAACTACGAATTCCGATTTACTCACCTGTTATCAGGAGAGAACCCACTGCTGCATCTTTTAGCCCAGCACTGACCCTGAAAAGTAATTCTAACCGTACTTACCAGTAACTTGTATTTCCTTCCATAGGAATCCATTGTCTGGTTTTCAGCAGAAAAGTTTCAAAGTGTCGATTTTCACAAACTACAAATATTCCTTAAAAATCGCCTGTATGACTTAAACGCATTATTTCAACTGTTTACAGGAGATGCACCAGTGCTGGATCCAGGATCCACCACTGAGTAAGAAAAAGTAACGATAACACTACTTACCTGCTAAGTGAATTTCCTCCCATAGGACAACATTGGTGATTCTATGTGAAAAAGTTTCTGTGTCAACTTTTAAAATACAATAATATTCCTTAAAAATCACTACTGTAACCAAAACGCTTTTACTCAACTGTTTACAGGAGATGTCCCAGGACTGAATCTAGGATCCAGTCCTGTGGTTAGAAAAGTAATCCATAAAGTAACTAATTGCATTTAACTAGAAATTCACATTGAGCTCAATGTTGCATTGTGTTTGAAATTGTGTTGCCCATTGCAACAACTGTAACTACTGTACTTTAAAGTCTATTGCCTATTTGCAGAGTATTTAAACTAAAGTAATTCATTCTGAGAAAGTATATTTTGTAATGTAATGTATAATGTAATTACAATGTAATTTAAAAAATAAAATATCTAAAAATAAATAGTTTAAAAAAATGTAGTAAATCAGTATCAAAAAAATAAATATAACAATTAATACATTTAAAAATTGTCATTTACAAAACCTTTGAAATTCACTGAAAAAAACCATAGGTTTCAGACATGTTATAGTTAGGAATTAGCATTTAAAAAACCTTTGAAATTCACTGAAAAAACATAGGTTTCAGGCACGTTATAGTTAGAAATTAGCATTTAAAAAACCTTTGAAATTCACTGAAAAAACTATAGGTTTCAGGCACGTTATAGTTAGAAATTAGCATTTAAAAAACCTTACAAATTCACTGAAAAAACCATAGGTTTTAGGGACAGTTATAGTTAGTTGGACATTGCACTCGAACAAAACCCGTGAAATTCCCCTGTTATAGTTAGTTCAGCTAACTATAACTCGCGCCCCGTAATGCACTGCTGATGACGTCACATATTACATCACTCATGATATGGTCAGTGACATCACTGATGACATCACTGATGACATCTCAAATGACATCACTGATGACATCATGCAGTGACTGTGTGTCTCTATAAAGTTGAAATATGTTTAATATATATAGGGAAAGGCATATTGAAGAATGAGTGGGTGTATAAGTGTCTGAATGGATGATTTAGTAGGTGCGTGACTAACTCTATAAGTGAGTGATTAAACGTATCTTACTGAATGCATGGGTTAGTGACTAAACTGTTTGAATGTCTGTATCCGTGTGTCTGTTGGTGTGTAAGCGGCTCATGGGTTTGTGAATAGCTACATGAGTGTCTATATGGGTTATTGATTTGTTGTGTGAGTATCTGTATGGGTGCCTGATTGTTTGTGTGGGTGGGGTGTGTGTGACTCTGAGCATAGATGTGTGAGTGGGTGATTCACTGGGTGCATGGTTTCAAGAGTGCATCTGTGATGGACTGTATGGGTGGGTGAGTGTGTGTATGGGTGTGTTAGTGAGTGAATGTATATCTCAGTGTTACATGTGTGAGTAACTACATATGTGAAAAGTAGTATATATGTGTGTTGGAGTACATAATTGGCTACAAATGAGAGCGTATTATTGTGAGAGTGGCTGTATGGATGAGTGTGTGCTTGTATCATTGATTGTATAAGAGCGTAAGAATGTGCTAGTATTTATATGAGTAATTGAGCTGGTGTGTGTATAACTGTACATCTGAGTAAATGGGAGTGTGATTAATTATTTGCATGACTGACTAGGTGTGTGAGTACCTCTATGGATGAGTGGCGGTGTGTGAGTGTCTATATAGGTGTATGAGTGCATATGATAGTCCTGTACTGAGTGACCGTAAGTATGAGTGACTGTACGGGTGAGTGAGTGGATGTGTGTGTAGACCTAAGAATCAGTGAGTGGGTATGTAGTTATTGGTGTTGGAGTGTCTATGGTTTTGAGAATGGTAGTGTGTAATTTAGAGTGGGTGTATCAAAAGTTATATTAGGGTGTGAGAAGATGCATGAAATTTTCACATGGATGATGTCATCAGTGATGTCATCAGTGATGTCATTTGAGATGTCATCAGTGATGTCATCAGTGATGTCACTGACCATGTCATGAGTGATGTAATATGTGACGTCATCAGCAGTGCATTGTGGGGCGCGAGTTATAGTTAGCTGAACTAACTATAACGGGGAATTTCACAGGTTTTGTACGAGTGCAATGTCCAACTAACTATAACTGTCCCTAAAACCTATGGTTTTTTCAGTGAATATATATATATATATATATATATATATATATATATATATATATATATCGACAACAACTCCGTCATCCACCATGGAATCCTCACCACAAACGGAGCACGGACCACAGAATAGTGCAAAGCAGTTTATTGTTGCTCTCCGACCTCTACATATATATATATATAACTACTCTAGTTGCTGCTATCGCAGTTCTCCCTCCAACGGTGTCGGTGCCTGCTACGGCGGCAGCCACCGTTGTAACGTATTCTCCAAAACTCTCCTCCAGTACTCCAGAGAGAAAGACAGGCGGCACACTAGGTGTGCCGCTTGTCTTCTCTCTGGAGTACTGGAGGAGAGACTTTGGAGAATACATATATATATATATACATGGGAAAATGTACTTTTTTTGCCCCCGCTTGACGGATCACTCCAAAACTTTCCTTGCACACAAGACCCAATTTGGCATTTTTTGGGAAAATTTGGGAAGATTTGTCAACCAGCGCCAAAGATAGAGGCAAGTAAAGAAATGCTTTTCCAATGGAAACTAGGTCCTAACTACCGCCAGTAGGTAGTTATAGTTAGGACCTAGTTTCCATAGGAAAAGTGCCCAATTTAAAACAAACAGGCTTAAGATAATAAGCTGCCAGATCGACACATAAAGTATATCCAGACAACAATCATGTTAAAACACTGAATATTTACAAGCACTAAAAATCTACATAAAATCCTGAAATGGAATACAGTACTAACGAGATGCACATAAGACCCACTATACAAAATGGGAAACAAAATAGCGCAAGTTAGGAGTGGCCAGAAGCTGCAAGTACAAATATGCCAGTCTAATTGCCTAAATCCCTGCGTGGCCAGTATGGGTCTTAGAAATTTATATCGCAGGGCAGAGAACGTTGGGCAAAGCAAAACTATATGCATGGAGGTACAAATGGAGGCAAAGTCACAGGTACAAGGGGGCAAAGTAGATTGTGAAAGCCAAACATATTTTGGAAATAACAACAGGTGAAAGATATTCAGTCTCAAGTATGTTAACAGATGCCAATGATATATGGACATATCCAGAAGAAGGTAGGGCTCCATTCAAGAGACTGATTTCACCAGAAGGTAGCCTCAAAATGACTGTTTTGCTACAGCAGAATTCTCCCTCTCAGCAATCACTCTCTGGCAAAGGCCTGCTTCACCCAGATTAAGTCCTTTTTTACAATACCCAAGGGATTGAGTAAAAGACAGCAGGAATATAGACAAAAGGAGAGATGAAAGAGAGCCCATCGACACTACTAACTCCTCAATGTACACTGAATACAGGTTGTCAATGCTCAGTACATACTGCTCACCACTATGCAATTCGCAGTGCTCAGTGTCCATCGTGTACTCCTCACTGTTCAGGACACTTTTCATACTGCTCATTGCATACTGCAAGTTACTCGTTGAGCACCAGTCACTGCTCAATGCATTCTGTGACTTCCCACTGATCAGTGTGCAACATGCATGATTCACCGTTTATATATACAGTGTACTGTTCACTGCACTGAAGTGTGCTAATTGAACACCATGTATGGCTCACTGGTCAATACACACTGCTTACTCAATGTTGTGTACCTACTTGACTTGCACCATGCGCTACTAATTGTTCAGTGCACAGTACTCTATATGCAACAATCTCAGCACACTACAAGCTGCAATGTGAACTCTGCACTTCTCAGTGTTTCGTCCACCCTGCTTTCTGCACACTGCTTTTCCAACAGTGATCACTGTGCACTATTTATTACACAATGCTAACTGCTCACTATACACCCCAGCTACTCAGAATCAGAATCAAAATCAGAATTCTCTTTATTCGGCTGTGAACAGCCATAAAAGCATGCAAGACATTTAAAAATAGCAATAAACTACATACAGGTTATTAAAACATGCAAGTAAATTATGTAAAATCATCAGGTTTGGGATATTAATGACCAACAATCAGGATAAAAACAGGCTGGGATGAATAAAACCAAAATTAAAACAGTCATGTACTGATTCATCGATGCCCTGAAATTAATCTAAAATCATTGACTTCCTGGAGCGGACTGCGGCTTTAAGAAACAGAATCCCGTAGCCACATGTTTCGTCATCTGGTAATGCCAATAAAAAATGATATGCTTGCAAACAAAGTCGTAGATTCCTAAACTTCAATAATGGCATGAGGAAATTTTTGGTATACATTTTATAATATTAACAGAAGAAGAGGAAATGTACCATGGTTTGTTTATGCAAGTTAGTACATGGGCATTCTCTTGAGTTGAGCTGGGGTTAGTGTCCAGCCAGAAAACAAAGTAAATATTTCATAATACCAGCCCGGAAGGTGAAAAATAAAAGACTATCCCACCTATTATTAGTGTTCTGCAGGTAGTTGATAGAGATAGTGCCGGGATTAAGATATAAATAATGCTTAACACTTGATTTTTGTCTTTCTGCCCTCATTCTCTCTTCTTTGGCTTGTTCTAGCAGCAAGACTTGCACTTGCTTTCTAACAGAGGCTGCCCATGTCATTCTATCTAAAGTCATATCAGCCAATCCAATGGCTTCCAGAGATTTTCTGACGTACGCTAGCCAGTGTATTGAAAGACCCTTATCGCAAGCCAAGCAGTCTAAAACTATCTCTCTAGTTAGTTTTGCTTCTTCTGAGCTCCAGATAGAAAGCCACAAGAGGACTGGTCGGCTATGGATAAAGTCACTCAGAAAGTCTAAGTCTAGTTCATTGTGGCAAATTAAGCTGGAGGTTGACACGGGGGCTGACAGTACTCTCCAACAAAATTGATTTTTCTCCCTTTGGATGGTAGCCGAGTCACCCACGCTCCATATGCCTGCCCCAAAAGTTGCTGTAAGAACACATTGTGCCACATATATTTGCAAGAGGGGTGTGAGGACCCTCTCTTTCTTGGGTGACGAGAGACTAAGCAGTGAGCCAACAGCCCTGGAAAACTTGGTCCTACTTTGTGCAATATGGGCAGACCATGTCCCAGACGAGCTGAAGGTAACCCCCAGGTAAGAGAAGGAGCTGGAGGGGGTGCGAGCTATTAACACTGCATCATCCGCATACAAAAATGCTGGTAGGGGGGCAACATTCACCATGGGCACGTCTGGGGTGAACTTCCTAAGCTCCTTGCTAAGATCATTTTTGTACAAAATAAAAGAAGTGGGGCTAAAACGCACCCCTGGTGAACCCCCCGACCGACACTAAATTAATCAGTGACTTCTCCTTTGTTCCCAAACCTGATTCAGGCCCTAGTGTCCGTATGCAAGGAGACCAACAAATGGACTAGGGATGGATCCATTTGCAAATTAATGAGAGATTGCCAAGCTTAGCTTGATTAACACAATCAAAGGCCATTGTCAGATCCACAAAGGCTGGATATAGTACAGACTACTTGGCCACCGTATATTTTCCATTGATCAAGTTTAAGTTGAGGCATTGATCAATCGTCTCTATACCACTGCCGAATCCATATTGACATTTATTTAGCACGTTATTTTCAGTGACCCAATCTACTACTCTATTATACAGGACTGTGCCTAAAATTTTGACTGGTATAACTAACAGGGAAATCGGGTGGTAACATTTAGGCTCTGCCCTGTTGCCCTTAAGTAAGCCCAGGAGCAGGAGATCAGTGACCTGTTCAGGCTGTTATAAACGTTTGTCAAAAGTGGACCCCAAAGATCCATGATACACTTAATGTCAATCGGGACACCATCCGGTCTGGGTGCTTTCCCTCCCGCACTCTCTGGGATGGTGGCCTTCACTTCCTGTAAAAAAATGGATGTGAATGATGGAGCCTCCCCGGGCCATAGCAGCAAACTGACCGAACTGGCGTCAGAATAAATTTTTCCAAAGTGTGCCACCCTGTCCTCCCCATTCTTGTGACAACTAACTGCTGATCCACCTTGGTCTAGGAAACACGTACATGAGACAGCCTTCCAGAATGACTTGCTATCCTTTGTTTGGGCAGTGATACTTAGAAGGGACCACTGCAGGGATAGGAATTCTTTCCTCCTCCTATTTATAGTTAATTTATAGACTTTACGTGAGCTAACTATAACTTATGGCCCCGCAATGCATTGCTTATGACCTCTCATTTTACATCACTCATGACATGGTTAGTGACATCACTGATGACACCACTGATAACATCATAAATAACATCACTGATGACATCATCTGATGAGTGTGTTTCGTAAATGTTTTGTAAATGTTTCTGAGGCTTAAAGATATAGACTAAGCTACAGCATAAGTTAAATTACTATTCTTTCTGTACTAGTAATTAGTCACACTATTCTAACATATCTCATCTGAGTGGCTGTGTGACTATCTGTATCAGTGCGTTTTGCATCTATACATTAGTCCCGATAAATCATTTAGGAGTTCGATAATGTTGGTGGGGCACCCTTTGGACGAGGTCAGTGAGTTTGACTACTTGGGGGTTTAGGATATCCAGAACTATGTCATGGCTAGCCCAGGTCCAGAAGAGCAGCCTGAACTTGATCCACCATTCCGCTGCTATCCTAAGACTCAACTGGACATCCTGCACTAGGTGCATTTCCCCCACGCTCAAGGTGTACAGAGCCAAGGCTATAGGTAGTGCCCTATAAGGGGCCAAAATATGGGGTAACTCAAACCTGGCCATGCTTGGGGTGGCGGAGAATACATTTCTGAGAGCTCTAACTAGTCTCCCAAAGAATACTCCTCTAATGCCCATGAGACGGGACATAGGTATCGACTCGATCATCCATAAGGCCCAATTGAGACCACTATTGTCCCGGAGAAGGCTGAAATACTCTGCAGATCTGAATGATTATCATGGAGCCATGGAGGGTGGAGTATCCCTAGATAGGTTTGGTAAGATCAAGTGGCTATCCTCGTTAAAAAGCTTTTAGTCAATATTGACCTGGGTGACTATTGGTCCTCCTCGGCATCCATGAACCACCTATCGAGGACCACCCTTAAGGACGCATTTTGGGACCATACGCATGCTAGCAAAATGAGAAGTGTACCTGAAGGGTTGCTCACCTCTTTCTTCTTGGACTTCAAACTTGATTCTGCATTTGAGCCTGTCCTAGACTATTTCAACCCATCAGCTGCAAAGCAACTTTAGCTCAAATTCCGCTTTGGCACCTTACCCTTAATGCTTCTCCTAGTCAAGTGGTATCCCCAAACTGTCACACGCATCACATACCTGGCCTGCTGGAAAACAGAAGAATCATTGATACACTTTAAATAATTTTTCCCTGGCCAAGCCCGACCCAGGAAAGCGTGGATTATTACTCTATGTAAACATCTTGGATGTCGATAGCTTCAGGCTGCCATGGGGCTCCTTTGCACAGAGCCCTTACAAATGGTTGCCTGTGCAGTGTCCAAGTATCTCCATTGTAGTTGGTCTATTAGGTGCAGGGAGCTAGAGTGTGCCTGAGAGATCCCCTAGCACTATATTTGCTTTATAAACTGATTTGTTAGGCTCACTCTTTACGTCCCTACCACAAAGCATGCACTACTATTTTTCACTGATGTTTTATCACCCTTGTGTCTTATTCGATGTTTTATCATTACCATTGTATTTATAAACTCTTCTTTTATTAATTATGATGTATACATTAATAAGCCTCTTTCGGGACTCTTAAAATATTTTTTGTTTTATTCATTCCAAAGTGTGTTTAATTGATCACGATGATTTCCAACGGTGTTGCTTACTGTTTTAAAATCAGCTTTTTCTTGAGGTTATTGTGTTTTATGTTTTGTATTAAATGTATATTGTATTTGTTTATGTACTTTTATGGTTGGAAATTCAGAATAAAGTATTTTTGATATATATATATATACACACACACATTATCTACTGGCGGTCGCCAGTAGATAGTTATAGTTAGGACCTATTTTCCATAGGAAATCCGCAACATTCTATTTGAAATAACGTTGGCGCCGGTTGACGAATCTTCGCGAAATTTTCAAACTTGTTGGGGCGCTCCGGTCCGCTCCTATCCTGAAAGTCTCGGGGTGATTCGTCAAGCGGGGGCCGAGAAAAAAGGGGGGTCCCAAAACGTGTTTTCCCCATTCATTTTTCCATAGGAACCGTTCATCGCGGCTACAGCCCGAACTGCTGAACGGAATTACACCAAATTTGGCAAAGAGGTAGCCCTTGGTTCAGACTCGTGCCTTTTGCTTAAATGATGTAAATCCGTTCAGTAGTTCCTGAGAAAATCAAAAATAAAATCACATATATATCTATGGCCGTATAGGGTCCGCGCACCCTCCCGATCACGAGCTATATGCTAATTGGCTGTCAACACTCCAAATCAGGAAGTGTTGGCAGCCATCTTGTTCCTCGGTAGAACCGAGGAACAAGAAAGCAGTAAAAAAAGGGCGCAAAACGCAAAAAGGGGGCAGGGTAGAAACACCCTGACCCCCTAGGCCTGCTCAGGGGGTCCTACAAGGACCCCCAGGGCCCCAAAACATTTTTTTAAATCGGCAAAAAACACGCTGGGTGCGCCGATCCAGCCGATTAAAAAAAAAAATGAAGCGCGGTCTCCCGCGCTTCGATGCTATTTTGCCCCCGGGTGGGCCAAGTCCCGGGGGCATGCGGGGGTGGGTTTATGTTTTATGTGGGGGGCCTCTAAGGCCCCCCAAGCCCCGGGGACCGCCACCCCCCAGGGCTTTATATAAAAAATGGTGCGGGAGGGCTCTCCGCCCTCCCGCAGCCCCAAGGACTGCCACCCCCCGGGGCTTCTTTTTAAAAAATTTAAATACCTGTGTGGGGGGGCTCCAGCCCCCCCACACGCCCCGGGGACCGCCACCTCCCCGGGGCACTAATTAAAGAAATGTGGGGGTCCGTTTCAGACCCCCGAAGCCCCGGGGACCACCACCTCCCCGGGGCTGTGCAATTCAAGGGAAGGGGGCCACGCGGCCCCCCTCCTGGAGCCTGTGATGGCCCTGAGGACCTCCACCCCCCAGGGCCGGCTCCTGCAGTGTCCCGGGGTGCCTACTCCCGGGACACTGTAGTTTGCTATGACAGGACGGGAGCCTCGCGGCTCCTGTCCTGTCATAGCAAACTGCTTTGTTTTGGAAGAGAGAGCAGGAAACCTGCTCTCTTCCAAAACCAAAGACGATTGCTTTCCACGCGGGAGCTGCATCTTAGCAGCTCCCCATGTGAGAAAGCAATGCCGGCTCCCGAGGACGCGGGGAGCCGGCGGGACCGTGGGAGGATTGGGGACCCCCACGGTCCCCAACGGAGAGGGCCAGCCCCGGGGATGGGGTCCCCGGGCTACAAGTGGCCCAGGAGGGGGGCCACGCGGCCCCCCTCCCCAAAATTAAGGAAAAAATAAATAAAAAATAATAAAAAGGGCCGGCCCCGGGAGATGGGGTCCCCGGGGCCTAAGGAGGCCTGAGGAGGGGGGCAACGCAGCCCCCCTACATGAAAATAAAAAAAATAAAAAAAGTGGCAATGACCCGGGGATGGGGTCCCCGGGCCGAAGTTGGCCACGGGAGGGGGCCCACGCGGTCCCCTTCCCGTTCCTTTTTAAAAAAAACAATAGAAGGGGTCAGGCCCTGGGGATGGGATCCCCAGGGCCCAAAATAATTAAAAAGAAGGGGGGCCACACAGCCCCCTATTTAAAAAAAATTTTTAAAAAATTACTCCGGCATCGTGCCAGAGGCCACGCCCCTCCTTGTCAGCACTCTGCAAACGCGCCCTGGCGCGTTTGCAGAGGGGAACGAATTCCCCTTGAATACTGGGGTCCTGGGGCCAACTAGCCCACCAGGAACCTCCAGTATGCGCCAGGGGGCTGCATTGCAGAGAGGTGTTCTGAGGCCATGCCCCTTTTTACACCTCTCTGCATTGTAGCTCTGTGGCGCTTAATGGAGGTAGCTGGTGGGCTAGTTGCACCCCAGGGACCCTCAGGATTCAAGGGGAGTTAATCCCCCGACTTAAAACGCGCCACGGGGCGCGTTTGCACAGTGGTGAAGGGAGGGGGCGGGGCCTGAGGTGACATGTGTGCAAACATGCCCTGTGGCATGTTTTAAGTTGAGGGATTAAGTCCCCTTGAATCCTGAGGGTCCCTGGGGTCCAACTACCCCACCAGGTACCTCCAGTAAGTGCCACAGAGCTGCGTTGCAGAGAGGTGTAAAAAGGGGCGTGGCCTCGGAGCGCCTCTCTGCAACTCAGCTCTGTGGTCCTAACTGTAGGTACCTGGTGGGCTAGTTGGCCCCTAGGGACCCTCAGGATTGAGGAGGAATTAATTCTCCAACTTAAAACGCGCCACAGGGCGTGTTTGCAGACATGTCACCTCAGGCCCCACCCCCTTCCTGCACCATTGTGCAAATATTCCTCTAAAATCAGCCGAACTACGAATTCCGATTTACTCACCTGTTATCAGGAGACACCTCAGTGCTGCATCTTTGAGCCCAGTACTGATCCTGAAAAGTAATTTTAACCGTACTTACCAGTAACTTGAATTTCCTTCCATAGGATATCATTGCCTGCTTTTTGCTGAAAAAGTTTCGAAGTGTCGATTTTTGAAACTTACAAATATTCCTCTAAAATCAGCAGAACTACGAATTCCGATTTACTCACCTGTTATCAGGAGAGACCTCAGTGCTGCATCTTTAAGCCCAGTACCGATCCTGAAAAGTAATTCTAACCGTACTTACCAGTAACTTGAATTTCCTTCCATAGGCTAACATTGACCGGTTTCACTTGGAAATTCTTCTAAGTGTGGAGTTTTGGAACTTTATAATATTCCTCTAAAATCAGCTGAACTACGAATTCCGATTTACTCACCTGTTATCAGGAGAGAACCCAGTGCTGCATCTTTTAGCCCAGCACTGACCCTGAAAAGTAATTCTAACCGTACTTACCAGTAACTTGTATTTCCGTCCATAGGAATCCATTGTCTGGTTTTCAGCAGAAAAGTTTGTGTCGATTTTCACAAACTACAAATATTCCTTAAAAATCGCCTGTATGACTTAAACGCATTCTTTCAAATGTTTACAGGAGATGCACCAGTGCTGGATCCAGGATCCACCACTGAGTAAGAAAAAGTAACGATAACACTACTTACCTGCTAAGTGAATTTCCTCCCATAGGATAACATTGGTGATTCTATGGGAAAAAGTTTCTGTGTCAACTTTTAAAATACAATAATATTCCTTAAAAATCACTACTGTAACCAAAATGCTTTTACTCAACTGTTTACAGGAGATGTCCCAGGACTGAATCTAGGATCCAGTCCTGTGGTTAGAAAAGTAATCCATAAAGTAACTAATTGCATTTAACTAGAAATTCACATTGAGCTCAATGTTGCATTGTGTTTGAAATTGTGTTGCCCATTGCAACAACTGTAACTACTGTACTTAAAAGTCTATTGCCTATTTGCAAAGTATTTAAACTAAAGTAATTCATTCTGAGAAAGTATATTTTGTAATGTAATGTATAATGTAATTACAATGAAATTTAAAAAATAAAATATCTAAAAATAAATAGTTTAAAAAATGTAGTAAATCAGTATCAAAAAATAAATATAACAATTAATACATTTAAAAATTGTCATTTACAAAACCTTTGAAATTCACTGAAAAAAACATAGGTTTCAGACATGTTATAGTTAGGAATTAGCATTTAAAAACCTTTGAAATTCACTGAAAAAACCATTGGTTTCAGGCACCTTATAGTTAGAAATTAGCATTTAAAAACCTTAGAAATTCACTGAAAAAACCATAGGTTTTAGGGACAGTTATAGTTAGTTGGACATTGCACTCGTACAAAACCCGTGAAATTCCCCGTTATAGTTAGTTCAGCTAACTATAACTCGCGCCCCCGCAATGCACTGCTGATGGACATCACATATTACATCACTCATGACATGGTCAGTGACATCACTGATGACATCACTGATGACATCTCAAATGACATCACTGATGACATCATCCATGTGATAATTTGATGCACCTCCTCACACCCTAATATAACCTTTGATACACCCACTCTAAATTACAGACTGCCATTCTCAAAACCATAGACACTCCAACACCAATAAATACATACCCACTCACTGATTCTTAGGTCTACACACACATCCACTCACTCACCCGTACAGTCACTCATACTTACGGTCACTCAGTACAGGACTATCATATGCACTCATACCCCTACATAGACACTCACACACCGCCACTCATCCATAGAGGTACTCACACACCTAGTCAGTCATGCAAATAATTAATCACACTGCCATTTACTCACCTATAAAGTTATACACACACCAGCTCACTTACTCATACAAATACTAGCACATTCTTACGCTCTTATACAATCACTTATACAAGTACACACTCATCCATACAGCCACTCTCACAATCACACACTCTCACTTATAGCCATTTATATACTCCAACACACATATATACTGCCTTTCACATATGTAGTTACTCACACATGTACCACTAAGATATACATTCACTCACTAACACACCCATACACACACTCACCCACCCATACAGACCATCACAGATGCACTCTTGAAACCATGCATCCAGTGAATCACCCACTCACACATCTATGCACAGAGTCACACACACCCCACCCACACAAACACTCAGGCACCCATACAGATACTCCGACAACCAATCAATAACTCATATAGACACTCATGTAGCTATTCACAAACCCATGCAGCCACTTACACAGCAACAGACAGACGGATACAGACATTCACCCAGTTTAGTCACTAACCCATGTATTCAGTAAGATACGTTTAATCACTCACTTATAGAGTTAGTCACGCACCTACTAAATCATCCATTCACACACTTATACACCCACTCATTCTTCAATACGCCGTTCCCTATATATATTAAACATATTTAAACTTTACAGAAACACACAGTCACTGGATGATGTCATCAGTGATGTCATTTGAGATGTCATCAGTGATGTCACTGACCATGTCATGAGTGATGTAATATGTGATGTCATCAGCAGTGCATTGCGGGGCGCGAGTTATAGTTTGCTGAACTAACTATAACGGGGAATTTCACGGGTTTTGTACGAGTGCAATGTCCAACTAACTATAACTGTCCCTAAAACCTATGGTTTTTTCAGTGAATATATATATATATATATACCTTTTGAAAATTGTTCATTCTTCTATAGTCAGAATTTTATCTCTACCTTGTAGGGTGTATATATGTTCAGATGTGTTATGGTGTGACTGTTGATTGAAGATCGTGGAATGTAAGTAAATTATTTTAGACTCCAAAGTAAACACTGTATGTTTAGTTTCCTTATCAAGATGCATAGAGAATCAGAAATACTAAAAAACAGATCTTTTAGAAGTTTAGAAGAACGCTATTGAAATGATGGAAGTTATATCTTTTTGGTTCAAGGGTCCAGTCAGTTACTTAAGGACTCACCTATGCTGTTATTCTGCTGCACCAGGTAATATCCTGATCCATTAATTAAATATTTTAATTGATTTATGTGTGCATCCCTGGAGTATCTACTAAAACAGATATGAAGCTCATGAATGTTTAAAATCTACGGGGCATATCTACAAGGGCTTTATCTCCGCTTTTTTGGCTTAAAAAGCCAAAAAAGCGTAGATAAAACTATCGCCCTATCTACAAGAGGGTGCTAACATGCATAATTGCATGTTAGCACCTCTTTTCCTTAACGCCTCCCTTTGCATCTCTAATGAGATGCAAAGTGGGCGTATCCCGGATGGACTACCTTGCAAATATCGCTGATGTTCACATCGCGATATTTAAAAGGCAGCCCACAGGATTATAGCAGACGTTAGATTTTGGCGAAAACAGCCGTTTTCGCCAAAATCTAACGTCTGCTAAAATCCTGACTTACCTATGTTAGACATAGGGGTGGATTATGCTGATACGACCACAGGGTCGTATCAGCAGGTTATCGCCGTTATGCAGGGAACATCGCTGGAAAACCAGCGATGTTCCCTGCAAACGGCGATAACTTCGCTATCTCTGGAATTTTTATCGCCCTGGAGAAACGCGTTGTTAATAACGCGCTACCAGGGCGATAAATTCCAGAGATAGCCTGCGATAGGAATATTATCGCTAAGCACGGCCAGCGATAATTATCGCTGGCCGTTGATAATATGCCCCTATGTCACTTTGCCTGAAAAAGGCAATTTATAGCTATTGACAAGCCGAAACATTGTCAACATTGTGCTATATGTATAGATAAACGTGGTTGAAGACCTATTACGTGCATCTGATGGACACTTAAAACTGAATGCTGTCACTTGAACCTACATGACCACACTATGTCTTGCTACTCAATTACAGTGCATGAATAAGGGATACTACTGCAGGTAACGCCCATCACCTTCATTTTTTTAACCACCACGTGAGTGTCAAAGTTTGGAATACGTTCTGAGCACCATATTATGTGAATTTAATTGCTATAAAAATCGGTTCAATAGCACAAATTCCAAAGTCTTGCATTAAATGTGTCTGCAAACCTCTTTGTCAATATTCCAGTGGATCTCTAATGGATCTAGAAGTGTAGTATCATCCCTTTTCTTATGGTAGATCTTCATTCATCCCCTAACATGCCCTAGTTTAAGACAATCTACCTATCCTTTATCCATTCTGGTTATGTAATGATCATCGTCTCACAATGCACTGCTTTGTTGGTGCATCCACTTGTAGTAATTTATTTCGAATCTGAGTGGAAGTCAGAGAGATTAACAGCCTTAACTTGTTCGATACACGCAGTGTTGTGAGTTAGGCGTGGAGATCATAGATTTTACAATCTAAACATAGTGACAACATTTCTCTGGGGATGCAGGAAAAGTCTAAACAATATGAAAATCAATCAATGTTTCTGAATACTTGTAGAAAGTTTGTAATTCAGGACAGCAAATTTCCAACGTGGCTTTCAAGTCTCTAGCGATTGTCGGAATAAGGGGGGGATGGGCGGATGGATAGAAGGATAAATCAAAGGAAGCAAGGAAGAGATGCCATGTGTGGGTGATGGAGCAGGTAATGTGCAGAGGAATAAGCATGCAGAAACAGTAAAAAAGAGGCGTACAGAAGAGTAAATTGTATCAGATGTGCATTTTTTGCTTTTTTAGTGAGTTAATGATACTGTTGTAGGGACCTGTATGTCTGTGTGTGGGCTTCAAGTTTCAGTACCATAACATAGTTGATGAGCCAACAGAGAGATTTGTGTAATCTCTAGGTCATATAATATAATCAAGCAGGGCAAATTCCACGTGTCATCCTTCTGAGCTTGTGAAATTGAGTATCAGACAATCATTTGAACAATCTCACAACTAAGGCTATAAGTGAATGGGGAGGAAATCAAACGTAAGGAAATCTGTTCTGGAGGAACGTGTTCCCTCTTTTTTGGCAATTCAGTAATTCAATGCCATGCTTATGAAGCTGGCGAATGCCCTACATGTTCCATGCACTCATTTTTCCAGCATCATATGCAGCCCTTATTACCCTCATATAAGGCGGACCACCATACTTTCCTTCTTCCTCCTTCCTAAGTACTTTCTAGTTCTGGTGTCTATGCAGGAAGGCCCTACGCCATTCTCTCTTTTCTATCCTCCTATCTTTAGTCCTCTTCTTTTATGTAAGTATGATCTCCCTTTTTACCCTCAACTATGTTTTTTATTTACTCAAGTCCCATGACCCTGCTTGTATCATAGACCCTATACCCTACTAGCTCTACTTTTTACCTTTATCCCAGTAACAATATGTCTACATACACTCTTCCCGAGTACCTTTTCCTACTTCCCTTTCCATTACCCCTGCACTTTTTAACTTGCCTTTTTTGTTTTGTGTTCTTGACCACCTTTTCTATTGTTTTTGTCAAGTTTCCCATTTTTAGGAAAGGGGGTTTCCTCATCCTGGAAAATCATCAAAATGATTTTTCACCGGTATAAGGTCCTTAGACTGGTGCTACTTATTTAGTTTCCTTGAGCTAAAACGAGTACAACCATGATAAAATCATTAAACCCCCAACAGGTAGGGAAACAAGTGTTTTAGACCCCATAGGCTGGCGTAGGACTCCCACACATTTAGATTAAGACCGACTTAGACCCCCACTGTAAGTAGCAACCTTTAATCAACCTGTCTGCTTCTAACGAAGTGTGGAATGAAAGGAAATACCTTCACTCGATATGACATGCTCTCTAGGGAAAGAAAACCTTCTGAGGCTATTAATGAGATCTCGGAATGTGATCAAAGGGATATTTCACATGCTGTGCAAACGTGGGAACTTGCTCATGTGATGTTTTGCAAAGTCATCTGAAGTTTGGTGCAAGGCACTTACTTCACAGTCTTATGCAGCCTCGAAAGATTTTAAAGCTTTCTGAGGCAAACTAACTAGTCTATCATTCTGCATAAATTCAGGCTATGTATGCAGTCGGTCCTTACTCCTAGCATGTGTACATTTAGCCACTGTACATTTGTGTTGGTTCAAATGTGCCTCAGGTGTGTTTTGGGATTTTTAAACTTTCATTAGTTCTCCATGTGGAAAATATATTGGAGAAATTCATACCCCTACTCTCAACTAGGTTTGGATTTGCTGTCTTTCCAGTTCTATTCTGAAAATGGATTTAATTTTTTACCTTGGCTGGAGTAAATATCAGGATAGGAAACACTTTGCTAGAAGTCTGTGAATATAGACAAATGAAAAACCTGAACGTTTGTGTATTTACCATTTGAAAAGATGTGTTACCATTTAGAAGTGTGCCAGAGTAGCATAACTTGATGTGTAGGTAAATCATTAGTACAAAGTGATGTTTTGTGATTGAGAAAGATCAGATTGCACTAAAAAAGGATGATACTTTTTTACACAAGTCAGCCCTAGGTGTGCAAGTGGCTTTTTTAATCGTCCCCTATGTTAAGAACGGCCAGATTTTCATAAAATTTTGAGTTTGACCAGGGATGAGCTGTGGCAGAAGAACGAGAGGGGGGAAAGGGAGCATCTGTGCAAATAGGACTAACAAAGGAAATTGATCCAGCATCCATTCTGCTTTTAAATGTAGCATGAGAGTGGAGGAGTCTTATTTCAGCAACATAGGCCTGAAATAATAATGAAATTCCATATCAGGGAGTCTCTTGTCTCAAAGGGGAACCTTAAAGATGCCAAATTGAATTCTGAACACTGAACGATTAATAAGATCATCTCTAGCCCAACTGTGACCTCCATTTGATTTTTGTTCTCGTATAGTCTGATGTAAATAATCCCTGCACCACTCTGCTCATCCAAACTAACTTTAGAGTTAACTACGCTCAACTGCAGACTCTTTTATTTGAAACTCGCAGTTCACAGGCATTTCTTTTTTTGCCTTGAAATAAATGGGATAGTTCTAGGTTTTATGGGGAACGAAGAGGTAATGTGTGGTCCTAATATTGGAAGTGGTGTAATGCAATATTTTGGGATACCTGTCAACATTTCGGGAGGTAACTCAGAGATTCCCACTATTTGCCCCAGCTTCCCTCACTGAGAACTTACTAAGGACACAACATAGAGATTTATAGGTCTTCTGGTCCTTTGTTGCAGGTGAGAGAACCTCAGCAGAAATGCAGAGGCCCAGTTACTTCTCAGTGTAGGACTATAACTATGTAACAAGGAAGCTTATATTTGTTACAGAAATACAGACCCTCACCTGTAGGAAACTAACAAACATTAGTTGCAGAAAATACCCTTAAATGGAACGAAATGAGAAAACAATCTCATAGGTTAGTTCTGTGAAATTTTCAAACTGTTTACAAATTAGAAATCTGATCAAGGTGCCTTCCGGTCATATGAATCGCCAATACGCAGACACAGGATCCATGCCGCATTTTTAGGACAGCTTACTCAATATGTAAGTGACTTCCATTTGATTTAGACCTTTAGTATGTATATTTATCTGCGATGGGCACCTCATTCTACATGTAATAGAAATGCTTACAACGACCCTTGTTTAAGCTACAAAGTCAACAGTGACCACAACTGAGCCATATCTCAAAGCCTTCTGACAATAATGCTATCGAAGCACCTCAGTCGAGCATTTGTCCCTTCCAGATGGAAAGCTTTTAAAAATATCCAGTCCCACAGAACTGGTACTTGATAGAATGGAGGCTATCTTTTGGATGATGTGATTACTTAGGAGATTTTAAGTATGATTTCCTGATTGACTGCGTATGTTGGATAAGGGTACGCTCGTGTATGCCAAAAATGGGATACGTACCATGTCCTTGCTGGGGCTAACCTTAAGAACCTGGATAATGGTCCTGGGGAACACCACTTGGGGGAAAATAAGGTACGTTTAAATGGAGGTTTTGCAGAACATTGCCATCCAAGAAACAGCTTTACATCTAAATAGCATAGATAAAATGTAGATTATATTTTTGCCAGTATTGGTGTCAAGTCCCACTTCACACATCAGCAGGCCACGGGCTGACATACTGATGCTCAGCACTTGCCAACCCTAAGACATTTACCTGGAATGCTGGAACAGCTAAGGTCCTGGAAAATGTGGCAACCTGGTTGGGATGGCGAGCAACATTGCAGGATTTTGGAGTTCGTTGCTTAGCCCAATCAGAGGTAATGGGATATGCCACACACTTAAAGCACCATTCCAAGATGGTGGCCACCACTTACAGAACTCTAAACTATTTCTGCTTCTGGAGTACTGCTGGCAGAACACCACAAGGAACACTTCCACGCTTTGTGTATTGTCTGGCAAACTTGTGCATTGTTGGGTTTCTCCAGCTACGACTGGCTCCCCATTTCCGAGTCAACAACTTTACTAACTTCCCAGTTCGCTTTTTTGTTCAATGAAGGTTCTGAGACCTGTTGGTAACTTTTTCTCTCAGTCATTTCAAGGTTCTTCCTACCAACCACCTGGACCAATTACCACTTCTCACATTGAACCATCAGTCACCAGATTTGAGTGAACTCACAATTCTGCAGTATTCTTCTTTGAGTGATATACTGCTTAGTTGTTCTCCTTGCAGATGCCATTACACAGTACTTACTGGCTTGGAGTGTCTAATGTGAAAATCTATCTGCGCTTGTAATTCCCTATACCTTCCTTGTTTTGTTCGTCAGTATCCCCAAGGCCAAGCAGCCTCTTAGCCGTAAATCCATGTGGCTTACAGCTGTTTGCTGCAGCTGTACGTACGGGAGTTTTGGTTGCTCGATCCTCACCTCAGTGGTGGCTATGAAAATTGATGACTGGGAACATTTACAATATTTTCCACTGGTATCTATCTTTTCCTTATGAGATGCAGAGTTCATGTGAAGCACTGAAAACATCATGGCCAGTTGCTGTGTTAACTGACTGCCCTTATTTAAGAGCTTTTGGGAGAATTCATGACATCTCATGATTGGAGGAATCCTCAAAGGTTGGGGGTGATAGCTCGGTATGTAATGGGGGCTCTTCAAGAATTGTTGCACAAGATCACAAATAATAACATAATTGTAAAATATAAACAACCTAACCTGGGCAGAAACTCTGGCTCCTCTTGATATGGTGAAGAATATCACTAAGCAGGATACAGCGATTGGATAAATATGCACTCTTTACGTTTTAAATGTAAACTAACATTATTGGTTTTTGGCCAAAGGACTCATAAAATGTTTCAATCAGTTTACAAAAATCAAAAAAGCCATATATAGCGAAAACAATGGCAAGATGTGTGTGCTGGCATTTCATATGATAACTTACAAAGATTTGCGAGATTTTTTATCAGGGAGGATGGATAAAGTTAGTGCTAGATTGCCATTGGCAGTCATAGGAAAATATTTCTTGAATCTGACAAAAATGAGAAACAAGGTAAAGTCCCAGAACTATGCCCTAAATATGCCTATTGATTTACACAGCTATTTAGAGTTTCAGACTGAAAAGTATTTGAAAAAGTACTTCAAAGACGTATGAAATTCAACTATATCGTTGTATCACATAACCTGCTCCTAGCATATCAGTCTACACAAAGAAAAGAGTGTGACTCCTCTTTCCAGCACGCAAATACTGTATGTGTCTATCATAACTGTGTTTTACAACAGTGCACTAGAATAACAAACACATTGCTCCATAAATATCATACAACACAATATATTAAACCACTCAAAAATATCCTTTGGAAAGCCACAGAAAACAGAAGCACAAGTTAGAAGGTGCCAAATGTTACAGTAGAGCCAATATAGTTAGCTGCCCATACTGGTCAAGTGCAAACTATCGAATCTTCCTCCCTTACGTGTTCCTTGAAATAGCCTTGTCAAAGTGAGTAAAGAGAATTATGTAAGCGATGTAACTGCATTGCTCCCAGATGTGACTTTTAGTAACATAAAAGGCAGGTGGGACACGCCAGGCGACCTGAGCCTACACTTCACAAATCCATCTAATCTCAGTCTGAGTGTTGTTTAGAGCCACAAAAATCACAACCAATTGAAAAACAGTTGTATGCCAAAATATCCAGGTCAATAACATTGAACTTCACACATGTATCAACTCCAAAATATCGACTACCAACATATTGTCAAAGTAAGCAATATAGTATAGATTTGCTATTCTTAACTCCACATCTATTTATTTTGTTGGTAGTCAATATTTTGGAGTTGATAAAGCGTGGGTCGATATAAAAACACTCAATATTTGGTAGAGCACCATGAAAAGCACATCATGTGAATACTCTCTGGTATCCCTTTCTTTTGCAAAATGAAATCATGCAGCAACATGGCATTATTTTAGTATGCCTCAATATAGAACACTATGATTCTTATTTCTACTTAAAAACATATACAAATAAACTCTTGCCCTGGAGCAGTTTCCAAAAGGACAATTGGACCGAAACAGTGTGCTCGAGTGAAAGTAAGACTATACGATAGTGCAAATAATCATGTTCTGAATCTTGATTCACCAGAAAAAGCTAGGGGAGGGAATTTGAAGATGAATGTTTCTGACTTCATTTCCACCAAACTCACTTTTTCTAGTGATTTTCGGAGGGGCATCTGGGAATTAGACAATGTCGATCTGGAATTGGTGAAATGTTATCCCATAAATAATCTCATAGATTTCTACTAGTAATAAATAAGCACAGTGGCCTCAAACTAGTAAGGATTTCTAAGTCAGGAAGATGCTTAAAAGGCTTTCACAAAGTGATAGCAAGTAGATGCCAAAGACATTGGGAATTTTTAAAACAGAGACATTAGGCAACAGTACAACGTAACTAACTACTCAATACTAATCAGACATGTCTACATAGATTGGAGAGATCTGCTACGCTTTTCGGGTCACTGGAGGGTTCTAACATAGTCCACTCTGCAGGTAGTCCCAAATAGTCACATATCCTGAACACCAACATTCTACAATGGCAAAAGGATGTTTACACAGAGTGCAATTTGGCAAATCTCATGTGTAATAAAAGCAATCATATAAAGGAGAACTGTAATTTAGTCTATCCGGGCAGATCTCTTATTCACACTCACTCCTTCTCCTCACCTGTTACCTCCACCAGCTGCATAGGATCACTGAGTGTACAACCTCCTGATACAACCAGCATAGGAAATTGGATAACAAACATCAAAAAATATCTACACAATAATAATGTGACCCTTCAGAGCTAATCAGTGCTGCCAGCATACCACAAAAAGGAAAAATACACAGCCTTCTCTCACACTACCTCTTCCATCACATTGCCAATTGCTGGGTCCCACAACTCAATACCCACACCTTGGTGGTCATCACACACAGCATGGTAACACTTCCCTCGTACGGTAAGATCAAAGACAACACACTTCCAACCACACACTCATATTGTGCAGCATACTGTCAATGTGGCTAAATGCTTAAGTGCCCCACCAAGGGGTAGTAATCATACAAATGCTACAGCAGAATCCACTACCTCTCATGCAAATGATGTTGTTTCTTTGTACAGTTTTACAACCTCAAATTGCATGCTATATCAAAAAGCCTCCTCACTATATATTCCTGAAACCTAGTATAAAATTTGCTGCTGACTTAGAACTATTGATTGTCTTCCTCTCTTTTCTTTCTATTTAATCCCCCGCTCCTTACCTTCCATCCTCTGCATGCTCGTCACTCTGAGAATAGCCGGCTTTGTTTAATGACAGTCTGCCTTATTCTCTGTTATTGTATTTCTGCCAATAGGCAAAGCCACCATTTCATAGATCACAACTTTTAATTCTTTGAAGCCATATTCCTGCAACTTAACAGTACTTAGGGCCTCATTTTGAGTTTGGCCGATTGGTTACTCCATCACAAACGTGGCGAATACCCCATCCAGCCTATACAAGTGCATATCCAATGAAAGTCACGATAAGGTAGATGGGGCATCCGTCACGTTTGTGACAGAGTATCCAATCCGCCAAACTCTAAATCGAACCCTGAATATCCTCTGCCCATCTATTCACCCCAGCAGCCTACAGCATGAACTTGCATGCACCCCCGCCATGATTACATCCAACTCCTATTAATGTAATCTACCACCAAAAAATGAAGAAAATGTATGGGATGGTTTCCTTGAGATCACAAGACTAATATTAATAACCAACAATAAACCATAACTACTAGATTAACCATTAACCTTTGTTTCCAGTGTAGCATACTATCCCCACAGAGGATTTTAGCCCCTTGTCAGGGTTAGTAAGCGTTATATAAATGCAACTACAAAATTATACAATATTTTGTTTTCCACTGTTACATAGAGAGAGCACACAAGCCATGCCAGCTGAAACTCTTAAGGATTTTTCTAAATGATATCCTTTTCAGGATAAAAGCAGGGACAGTTTCCCCAAGAAACAACAGATGCCCAGATGCTGCTTGCAGTGTTTAAATGTCTGATTTATGTAATTTTAAGACCATGTTGTTGTTTCAGTCCAGCTGTAAGGAACATTTGTACTGTAGCAGGAGCATCTCAAGCATGTGGCCTTATACACAGAACATTAAGGTGTGTGAAGTCTGGCTGAGGCCCCATTACAGAAAACTGGACGTGAAGTGGAAAGGAGGTTGTAATTAGGGCAGTACTGAATTTGAGCACTGTTGTTTGTTTTACAGTACAGATATTCATTTACGTATATTTTCAATGCACCTGCTTATAATTTGAGACACAGGGGATCAGGTGTCATGCCAATAACCGCACAAGTTTGTTCAAATGCCTCAGCAAGAAATAAAAGCCAAGGTTTCCAGGTTCCAAGGTCAGCAGCTTATCCAGTAGAACAAATCTCCCCTTGTAATAATAAGAGAGAACAAATTGAAGAGACAGGCAAGTCTATTCCTATCCAAGGCTTGAAGTAAATGCCATAAAAAAGTAAAAAGTAAATCTATCGAACCTTTTGAGGTTTGTGAACATTTGTATGTATCATTGCTGGGCAAAACGACATCTGGTGGACACATGATGTAATTGCAATGACAAGTTCCCAGAACTATTCAAGTAAAGTCTGTCTTTCTCTGAAGTTATTTAGATTTAAAAGTGTTAAACCAACTGTGTATAGGTAGACTGATAAGCGGTTTGCCGGATGAATTCAGCCCTATTACCTTTATGAAGAGGACATGGGACAATATATCCCAAAAGTGTATTGCTTTTTTTTTTTTTTTAAATCTTTGTTGTGCTCTTAGCCTGATGCATTAAATTAAGAAAGGGTGATGGGTGGAATGCTTGCAAAAAGTCTCAGTCACTGGCAATCACTTGGGCCGCATTCCATTCCATCCATTTGTTTGGGCCACTACGGCTCTCCAGTGACAGATCAGAGTAGTGCACAACGCAAATAATACAAAACACCACATGGCATTACGGTGACAGATAAAACAAAGAGACAATGCTCGTACAGTAATGGACTTTAAACTCCCTTCTCATCACTCTGAACAGGTTTGATTTACAATCAGGCAATGGCAAGGATGCATGCATTACTTTAGAAACTGTCAGCTTCAAGTATTCACAAACCGTCACCCATGAAGAATTTTTCATCCACTCAGAGGTTATTCAGTTTCTGGCATTCGCTGAGCAAAATATGTTTTTGGGTTGAGCCATAAAAGCAGTTATGAGTGATACAGGAGTACTACAGGAGTATACTTTTACATACAGGCCCTGTGAATAGATCCTGAAACAACCAACTCTACATTAGTAAAAGTGCAAAGAGGGCACAGTCCTTTCTATTTGTACTCAATGTATATGACAATTCCCTATATGCTCCCCTTTTATTCCCATTTTAGTTGTTATTGGCCATTTCACAAAGTTGTGTCTCAGTATTAGGCCTGGGCAGAACTTCTTACACCGGAGTAATCGAAGTGATTTCGGTAATTCTGCATTATTCTTTAAAGCGGAATTACTGATAATTATGCAATTACTCCTGCTTCCGTAATTTAAGAGGAAAATCCCATAGGCAGAGCACATTTAATGAGCAGTAGCTGCCGCTCATGCTCACTATTCATGTTCTGCTACGTTGAGCATTATTTCTTAGAGCAAAAATGCATCCTCGGGTCCATTTTGGATGCAAGGGTGCATTTTGCGCTAATTAAATTGCTCTAAATGCTGGGGGATAAGTTTGGTGAAAATCCTTCCTGAGAACACATTTAGCAAGCGCCTGCTTATGCTCGCTATTCGTGTTCTGTTAAATGTAGCGTGATTTCTTAGTGCAAAATGCATCCTCGCATCCATTTTGGATGTGAAGGTGCATGTTTGCATTAAGAAATAGCACTGATCACAGAATTGCCTTTCTTGTGTAACTTCCCCGAATCTCACGGAAGTCTCATGTCATTTTGAGTAATTACGCTACACAGGAACGACGGCTAAGCTCCTGAGACGGCTGCAACGCATCCAGAACGCCTCTGCACGTCTTATCCTCGACATCCCCCGACGCAGCCACATCACACCCCACCTGAGAGACCTGCACTGGCTCCCTGTCAACAAGAGGATAACCTTCAAGCTCCTCACCCACGCACACAAAGCACTCCACGACTCCGGACCAGCCTACCTCAACAGACGACTCAGCTTCTACACCCCCACCCGCCAGCTCCGCTCGACCAGCCTCGCCCTCGCCACAGTCCCCCGCATCCGGAAAACGACCGCCGGCGGCAGATCCTTCTCCCACCTCGCCGCCAAGACCTGGAACACCCTCCCCACCAACCTCCGACAGACCCAAGACCTACTGGCCTTCAGAAGACTCCTCAAGACCTGGCTCTTCGATCAGTAGCAGCACCACCCCCCTCTTCCCCCAGCGCCTTGAGACCCTCGCGGGTATGTAGTGCGCTTTATAAGTGACATGATTGATTGATTGATTGATGAGTTACGCCCACCCCTAATAAGTATGTCAATGAGTACCAAAGGAGTTCTACTTAACATACTGCAAAATGCCTCTGTGAATAGACTCCTATGTGTTATTTTAAGTATTGTGTATAGACTACACCGAGAACCAAAGAGGAGTAGACCATCTAGAAAATATTTTAAGAGCAGCAAGAGGATCTGGGCAAGGCTGTTGTGGACATGAAATAGAATGGTGTGTGGGGTCCCGCTGGCAATTACAATGAAGGGGGATAGACATACGTATATGAAACCATACACTGTTCGATGTATTTTATGCAACAATTTCTAATAACATAGAGATAATTTAATTTGCCCAAAATCACATGAGGTTTTTTTTTTTTTTAAGTAAACCCAGTCACATACCAAAATCTCCTCGTAAAAGAAATCAACATGCCCATTCTATTAAAGTTCACCACGTACCCCAGAACATGCAGACAAAATGATATACGAGAGTCCAGTAATAATTTTGATAAAAAGAATTCAAAATATATCAAAAGTAGGAAGATTCCTGTATTTTGTTTATTTATTACTCAGGCACCGGTACATCCACGTTTTTTTAAAATAATGCAAACGAGGGATTAGCTGTTCTGAATGATACACCTTAAAATGACTGAAGACTCAGCAGAGTTGGGCTGAAGAGCAGGAAACTGAACTGAGACAGTACTTCTAAAAAGTCCAACCTTATGCACCCACATCACAGCAGGCAATTAAGCCCAGTAGTTCTCATTTCCATTAGCATGCTACATTTTATTCTTGGTCTATTATCCGCAATAACCACACATGTTTGTTCAGGTAGACATTCAACTTCAAAATGCTTGCTCACCCTCACAAAGACTGCCTGCCCCAAATCAGCATATGTTGCATCAGGCAGGCAGCTGGCCACCGCACAATGGCTCCCACCAAAAGGCTGAGCAAGGAGCAATGGGAAATTGAGTGACATAGGGCCTCGTTTTAAAATGCACAAGTCAAGATACATACGAGCAGCCAATGCTAGGTAATGTCAAGAAGGTAAGAGCAGGTACACCTTTAGTAGCATATTTTCTTATCCCTGTCGCATAAATATTTACAGTGGCTATGTATATTTAAGGCTGTAAATAAAATGTAATGTAACACAACATAATGACTCCGATTACGAGTGCCCAGAGGAAGTTGCGCCTGTGATATTTATTGTACCCAATAACATCTGATGCCTCAAGGATGGGAGTTTATCGGGTGCAGGAAATGCCTCCAACTTTGAATTTTGCCCTTAAATGAGAACAAAGCATACATATTTCCTTGAATTCTGCAGAAAATTCCACATGTCCTGGTACTTTACTGGATATTTTTCCCCACAGTAAATGTTGACAGTTTGACCAGCCTAAATTTACCTATTGAAACTGTGGGTATATAGGAGCTGATTCACACGTTTATGTAAGTTTACTATTTTCAATATTCACAAAACTACATTTTAATAGTAAGGAGTGCAGAGGCTTCGCAGTCGGGCAGAGAACTCTGCACATAAAAAGATAGACCTGTCCTATCTTTTTGTGAGCAGAGTTCTCTGCCAGTCCTAAACTTAGTATTACAATTCAGTTTTGTGAATAATGAAAAAGCGTAAACTTATCTGACACAAATATGTAAGTTTAGTCAGTGAATCGGGCCCATGGTGTTTGCTACCAAATTCTTAATGCTGTTACATGCTGCAGACAGATGTACCTTCAATATGACACTATTTTGAATAAATACATACAAGTGGTCAAATCTAGATGTGTGGGGATTAGTAATCTGAGCTAAACTTTATCATTGTGTGCTATGTAAATAAATTAGCTTTGTTTTGCATCAGTATTATTTGTAGTGATTGATCCTCACGTCCTTCATTCTTATTTGTTTTGTTACATGCGGTACCAGCAGTTACCGCACATATCAGAGTTGACCGGGGTACTCAATCGGGGCTAAATGTGCAATAAAGTTGTCAGAACATGGAACTAACATAAAGGAATGAAGAGAGAATACGCTACTAGCTTAATTAAATGAAAGAGGAGGAGTCATGAAACTAGGGCAAGGTGGCAAGAAACAGAGGCTCATATCAGAAAAAATCAGCACATTATCCTACTACCCAAATGTCAAAAGTTTCTTGTACCTACTGTATAATCAGTGCTTAATTTGTAAAACTTTAAGTGCCAGGACCTGACTCGGAAGGCCCCTGTCAGCGCTGCCAGTGACAGGACCAACATAACTACTCAGTGGCGGCTCGACGAGGGAGTGCTGCGGGGCGGTGGGGCGGGGGCGGTAGTGGAGTCCGACATACGACGGACAGGAGTAAGGTAAGTAATGAAATAAATAAAACAATTTACCTTGCGCGCACTGCATGGCCGAGTTGGTGATGCAGCGCGCGCAAGGTGAATTGTTTTATTGATTTCATTACTTACCTTACTCCTGTCCGTCGTATGTCGGACTCCACTACCCCCCCACCCTGCCCCTCCCCCACCCGGCCCCACCACCCCGCAGCACTCCCTCAGCGAGCCGCCACTGTAACTACTAGCCATCGTACTCCTACAAGTGTGACAATTCATACTATTTCAGTCCACAAAAAGCTATAATAATGGCATGAGAGGCTGGTGTTATTCATTTTATCAATGTATATTGACTTAATAAACGCAGTTTTGTGCTCATTTCAAAATTAAAAAGGCAGCACCACCATGTCATAGAGCCGGTGCTGACAACTAAGTGCTGGTGCTGAGCACTGGAAAACACTGGCTCAAATTAAGCATTGTGTATAATCACTGCCAGCAAAAGAATTCTACACCACACAGGCTCAGAAACTGATACTCTTGCGGTTAGTATGGCTACAGTCATATATCATGCAGAGACGTTTTAAGGAATGGGCAAAGTGAGCTCTGGTTCAGGGCCCCAACCTTTCAAGGGGCCCCCTGATAGAGACAGCTCTGTTCTGCAGAGAGTCTTGTCCTGATGACCTGAATAATTCTTAAACAGATTCTTTCAAATACCGGTTTCCTTTAATTTATTTTTAATGTGGGTGATGTATGAGAGACTATTACAGCCATTTTGCAGAGAAAGTTGCATTTACGTTCCATGCAACATCCATAAAAAAATTCTTGTAGATAAAAAAAGAACCTCACATATTCATATGCCACAGAAATTATTTGCAGTAATATCAATGAGTTGCTGCTGTGTTACAATGTTGAAAACACACCTCACTATCCCTAAATATTACATGTAAACACATTTAGAATTTGGACCAGTGTGCTTGTGTACTGTCGGTGACCTGGCCAAAGAGGGCACGAAAGAGCTTAAACTGGATCATAATTTCAAAGCTGTCCCGAACAGGGGCCCCCAAATAAATTGATGACCCTGATGTTATGTGGTTAGAATTCACCCCTTCTAATCTAGATGTTTGGTTTCAAATCAGCCTGTTGCAAATCCTATTTTGTTCAGCTGAAGCTAAAACCTGTCCAGCATTCTGGTCCAAAAATGCTTTTGAAACTACTACTGCATGCTGCTAGTCGGATTACCTAAAAAATAAATCGTCAGACTTCAACGAAAATCCAAAAATGCTTAGCTGTAGTCAACATTAAAACAACAAGCATTTGCAATGCAATAGGTCTCGCATTTACACGAGTTTGATCTATTGGCATTGTAAATGACAATGACTTTTATTTTATGTTTTGGTTTTTAAAACGTAAATAAAGGCATTGTCATTTCCAATGCCAATAGCTTAAACTAGCGTAAATGCGAGACCTATTGCATTGCAAATGCTTGTTTATACAGCACCTCTTTTATCAACAATTCATCCAACCAATGTGCTGCTGATACACAAATCACCTCTTCCCCACTCTCATGAAACACTGCCTCATCATAGCTACCGTGCGCTGAATGCCACCGCACTCCCTCCCTCATGTTCAGCGCTACGACACTTGCCTCACATTCCATCATCTACTGCGTCATTTGCCGGTTCTAACAACAAAAAGTTCTCAGCTCACACGATTCAAAGTTAGTCAAATAAACAAGCCACACGTGACGCAAAGCCGTGGCAGACCCTTTGCCGATGTTAACTAGTTCTGCATTCAGGCATTAAACTGGTACTAATGAGGTAAGAATACCAAGGTCACCAATGAACTGCGGAAGGGTTCCTGTGTGCAGCATTAAACTAACTCTGAAAAATGTCATTCAAACACCGTGGTCAAAATGTTGTCCTTTATTATTCATGGATACCCCGGTTACTCAATAAGTACTGCCCCAAAGCAGCAGCTATTTCAAGCAGGCACACAGCCCCGAATGTTT
The DNA here is from genome assembly GCA_963921515.1 of Calotriton arnoldi. Classification (NCBI taxonomy): domain Eukaryota; kingdom Metazoa; phylum Chordata; class Amphibia; order Caudata; family Salamandridae; genus Calotriton; species Calotriton arnoldi. The sequence continues at coordinate 758,033 of CAWUFW010007239.1, read as the reverse complement.
TCATTTCCGAGATCGGATGCCTTTAACCTTACAGTGCCTCCTAATTAGACCCCTACATCCAAAACATGTAATTAACAATACTGCTTTACAGAGCTATTTGGTAATGGAAAGAGCTGTTTCTAGAGGTTCAACGACAAGACATCTAAACCCAAACTGACGACCAGTTTCAAAACCTAACTGGGCTCGCAGAGAGGTACTCGTTTTATAACATTAAGTGTGAGCAACTAGCTTTGCTCACTACTGAGTGCAACACTGTACGTGGCACATATATTTACCCTCGGACTTCGAAAGGACGGTGTTAGTAAAACAGCGTCCCCGTAGTTCCAAGCAGGATAGAATTTTTGTTCCTCAGGAAATATCCCCTCCTCGGGGTCTTGCTGAGATCCCGTGACACCCTGAAGAAGGAGGCAAGTGGCGGCTTGAAGCACTAGAATTGGCCGGGACAACAATAACTATTTATTCAAAAACAGCGGTCGACCTCGAAGCTGGGGAACAGGGTTCGCGTCTGGGCAACGATGCTCAACATCCTGTATTTCTGGGAAAATCACTTAATCTCCCCGTGTCTACCAAAATGAATGGTCCTTATATAGTTGTGTATTTTTTTAAATAGGTGTATATATTTTAACCGTGTATAAGGAGTAAATTTTAATATTTTCATTGATAAATTATGTGTGCTCCCTCTAATAAATTATTGATATGTTATATTTTTTCTGTTTTTGTAGTATGCTTTTATGGTTGTACATTTCACACCGAATAAAGCTGAATTGACTTGACTTGAATGGTCCTTCTGTAACGAAACTGGTGCTCATGTAAAGCGCTATGATACCTGATATCCTCGGGACTAGTTCGCACTATATAAAACTCTTTTAAAATATTTACATATATTTTTGACCTAACGAACAGGGCGGACACCAACAAACGCCGAGGATGCTGTACAGCAAACTAAAATGAAGCAAAAAATGCAGATTACGAACGCCAAGAATGCTCCCTGAAAAGCGCGAGCGCCGAGAATGCTGTACAGCAAACTGATGGTCAACACTAAAATGAAGCACATAATGCATATTACGAACGCCAAGAATGCTCCCTGAAAAGCGCGAGCAAGGCGAGCAAAATATGCAGTCAGGGTGGGCGGCGAGCAAAATATGCAGTCAGGGTGGGCGGGGCCTAATGGAGACAGGGCGGACACCAACCCCGCTTCCAGAGAAGCCGGACACAAAAGCAATGACAATAGTTCTCGCCAAGGCGAAGCAGCGCATGCGTGCTGCAACGCAGGCGAGACCTATAAATGGGGCCCAAAAAGCCCTTGTCCGCAGTAGCCTGCAGCGCTTCCTGCCCAAAATGGAACAACTTAAAACTTTCCATCAGACACAAACCCATTTGTAAAGGTTCTTTGCAATAACTCATTTTCGGAAACAGTCTTTGTAGCTCATAAAAAGTTTATACTAATCCATCACTCAAAATATCTTGTTGAAAAACATCACATGGAAAACAGATTCTATGAGTAATTCCACAATGTACACTCCCATTAACCACAATGCACCCTCAATCTCACCAAAAAGATCACTGACTGATCTATGACTAGATGCTTAATTGCTGCCTTTAGTCTCATTTAAGAGATAAACTAATATATACAAGAGACAGGGTGAAGGAAGAACCACATGACAACCTTGCAACAGTAAATGAAGGTCTGTATTCATTATAAATCTATACCTCAATCATAGGAACTATTATGGCTCTCACTAATAAATTATGGCTCAGTGAATCATCTATCGTTGGGGTCAGCAGTGGATATCATCGTAAGAGAAGACTGAATGAATAATATATTCAAATAATATTGTAGCCTTCATCCATTAATTTGCTTATATGCATGAAGCACCCTATCCATACATCCACCCTGGAGGAGTATTTGAAGGTTCTCCAAACAACTTGTTGCCCATCCTCCTTTCCGAACGTCTCACGATGAGGAGGCTGCAGGGGCTCCATACACGCACGGCACGGACAAGATCGCCTAATCCAGACCTACAGGTGTGCTTCAGATTGTGAATTATGTAGATGCCCACTATAACTGTAGCTTGGTGAGTCATGGGACACTAACATCAAGACATCCTCTCACTCTTTATCTTCTCACGTGAAAGGGCCTCTCATGTATACAATGCTATATATGCGCCATTACCTATATCAATTCAGATGGGGCTAATCTTTTGAAACTGCTTAAACCGCTGCAGGCTGAAGGTGTAAAAATCAGGAATAATCCCCTGCATCTCCACATCTTTGATGCACACCACACAAAGTAGGAAACAAGGATCTCTTGACTCCACAAAGAGTAGACCACTCATCCCTAATATGTTTCAGTCATGGACATATCCAGGAACATAGGTGATAGCCCCTTTTAAACAGGCTTTTTACATTTCCCCAGAGGTGGTGTGGGGCAGTGGTCAGCAGGTTTGGACTGGCTGTGACCAAAGGGTGGTCTCACAGAATAGTGTATGCCTGTTTTTTTTTGGGCTGTTTGTGGGTCTGTTTTATGGTCTTGTGGGCCGTATTTTACTGTTGATTTCTCTGATATTACCACAAGCATTGCCTGCAACAAGCGCAAAGGCATGCAGTCTTCCATGCCTTACTAAACCCCTATATAGCGTGTCTTTACAAATTTAAAACTGCCCTGATTTGCACGTCTCACCTTTTTTTAGCTATCTTGATTCGCTAATGGCAGCCATTTTTAGTTTGGTGCCCTGGCCTATTTTCTGTCCCTATCCGACCCTGGTGGACAGGAGAGGGCAGCAGGTTAATTAAATACCCTTAGGAACTTCCATTCATAGTTGAGATGCTCGACACTTCTTAAAATAGTAACACTGTTGTTTCCAGCTACATTGTGAAATGGCCAAGTAATCTGTCTTTTAGTTGGGGGCCATAGTTTATGTTTGTTCCCTTTTTTGAATTCCAAGCAAATCGGAAAAGCAGTCTTAATTTAACAACTTGCCAATGGCTGCATGAATACCAAAATGAGTATGTCACAGATAACATGTATGGCACGATCCACATATTTACAATAATTCATAAAACACACAGGCACTGGAAGTCATTAAGGACAATGGGGCCATACCCCCTCCTCCCTTCTGCAAGCATGATGAGTGTCTGTCAGGCTGAGCAAAGGACAGGTGGACAGACACTCATCATGTTTGGTTCAGGCAGCCAAGTGCTTAAAATGCAATAATGCATAGGCGCCTGCAGACTGAGCCAAGCTTTGCCGGGCTGAGGATTTCACATCCCTGATGGCGTGACCTCACCAGCCCTGCAAAGCCCAGGAGATCCTCCCTCTTGTTATGAGGAGAGCATCACCCATAGAATCAGACCTGGGCACCTCAGGCTTAAGCCTCGAAGTGCCTTGGACTGACTGTCTATCAGTGATGCCTAGTCACAGAGTAGGGTGGTGTCAGCAACTCACCCTGACTCCATTCCACTCTGTGATGAATTAGGGATAGTCTTTCTCTCACTGGCTGAACCATAACAAGGTTAGCCAATGAGAAACGGCGGCGGGATCTCCCCTCAACCCCTTCCTTACTGGTAGCCTCCAAGAACTACCGAGGCCTTTCTGCTGCACTCTCCTGTCACCCCATTGACCATTCGTCATGTTCTTGGTTTAGTCACAAAGCAGCTGCGCATTCACAACCACATTCAACAGGTGACTCAGATTCCGGTCGGCGAAGGAAACCTTGGGACCATGTGGAAAGTCACTACACCGACAAAACCTATAGAGTGGTAGACTATGCTCTTCACAAATGGATAAAACCCAGCTACGACCACCGCAGACATTACCATATTCATTGCTGCATGCCAAAAAGACCCTTACATTCAGGCGCATCTCTAGTTAGTGGTGGGTTCTGGGTTCATAATGGCAATGCAGGATCATACAAAAGGTAGAAGTGAGATAAACAAATACTGGTAATCTAACCATTCATATCACAACACAACCTACACTTTGTAAACACTAGAATTAGAGGAACAAATTTACCCACATTTCAATGCACAGATTGAAAATTAGTGCAAAGACTTCACATCTGTAATTAAATAGTTTAGCAAATGCCCTGAATACTAAAGATTTTGGCATAGACATTCTTCTGCATAGAGTTAGGGTGAATCAGTATAGCACTACAGGAGATACCTCAGAAAAATAAAGCTAATCAATTAACCACATACCAAGCGCCCAATGCTGCGGAAAGGTTCAGGCAAGTGTCTGCGTTCCCTTCTGTAATACCAAAGTACTCCAGCAGTGAAGAACATGTACATTACCATCCTCGTCCGTCTCCCTCGTCACAGTCACTAAGGAGCGACTGTGACGAGGAAGACTATGACTCGGAGTAATGAACATTACCGGTAAGTAACTGAGTCAGTACTGCCCCAAGTTGGAAGTGGCTGAAAGCCGGAAGACACATAAATATAAGCAAACTCATCAAATTATGTAGAACAAATGCAATAAAAATATAAGCACAAAAACTACGTGTAGATGCAAAAAAATCTAAAGGTAATTTTAATCAGCAAACTGTAAAGTTAAATTTGTAGTAACAATTTTTCAGACTTTCCCCGGCTAATCTCATTGAGTATGTCTTGCTGCCAACTGGCAGAGAAGTCTCTTCTGAGAAAATTGTGACTCACCCCACTCCGCCTAAAACTGTGATCTGGGAATATGCCAGAAATAAATGAATTCTTTAAAAAGAGAAGTTCACCAAAAATACAAATCATTTATTTTACAAAATGGATTTGACCGGACCTTACTGTAAACTTCTAGCAACTCAGAAGTGTGGGGTAAGTGGAGATGAACCCAGCATTGAATTATTTTGATATTCTCTGGCTGAACATAAAAGAAAAATAAACAAACGTTGATGAACCGAGTCATCACCAGTCAATAAAGAACGGGTTGATTTCGAAATAAATCGTGAGAGGCAGTTTAGGACTGCAGGAATAATATTAATGTTTGTGCAACCTTAAGAGTCTAAAGGAAATAAATTGTATGTTAACAATTTTTCTATGTATTGTAAATGTCCAGAACTCCTATAGGACTTATTACTGTTTTTAAACCTGCTTCATTGTGCTCATTTTGAACTGTAACTGAGGTGCCTGGGTGTCACGTGACTTGCCAAAGAATGCATCATTTTGTCAAGTGCAGAAACTGGAACTGTAGGCCAGTTGGCGGGTTGCAGAGGGACTACAGATGCTTCCAAAGCCTTTCTGAAATGCCCACGTTTCAGAGACATATTTTGCAATATTAGTATGATACCCCTTACTCTGATGGTGACATGGTCCCTTGCAAATGATGGAATGACTCTGCCAGTCATCTGTACCATATTACCACGTGGTTGTGATGGAGCAAGGACTCACAAATGAGACTTGCTCAGAGGCAATCTTCTCACAGTATTAATTTATTAATCTTTGTGATGTTTGTACTAATAAATACACACACGAATATAAGTAGAAAGGAAGCTTGCCTATGTGTTTAAATGAACAAATAACGCTTGTCTATTCTAAAATGGCCGCTAAAGCGTGGGAAACCTATTGCGCATGTGTCAACCATATCACGTGGTGTGACGTCTTTCTTTGCTTGGAGGGAAATCCTTGCTTCTGTGCAGTGTGTATTAAAATGGCTGCTTAATGTCTTCATGTGCTACCGCTTGCTCATATGTTGCAATTAAACTGTGATATCCTAACGCTATTAATGCGGGATAGAATTTATAATTAAATGGGAATAGAGTAGAAAGAGTGGGTATACAGTGAAACAATTTATTTGTGATTTTAATATTTTCTTCTTTGACTTTTATTAGTTCGTAAGTTGGGCCTGGGGTTGGTGAACTGAAAACTCGAGAGACAATGGTTCTGCGCATGCACCCTGAGTGGCTGCCCAGAAGAGCGGATGAAGTCAACCTGGACGTCGTCCAAGGCCATGACCTGATGGCCAACACTATTGTACCCACGATGTCCCTACCGAAAAGAAACAATTTATATGAACAATGTATTAAACTTGTCGTGAGACAGGTGGGAAATAAAGCAAATGTATTAATTGTGATGGGCGGTATTTTAAAACAATGGGCTTAAAGAAATTGAATTAAATCAATATGGTGTGAGGATCAACCCCCTGTCCCCGTCCAATCAGAAGTAGTGGGCCCATAATTCTGCAACATTAAGGGGAGGTACATGGGCGTAGAAGGGTATAATAGATATAGAATTAGCTAAGTAGCTAGGCATTAGGCATAGGCTCGAGACGTACAAGCTGATCGATTGCAGACTGAACCGCTGTCCAGAGAGGTCCTGCGGTGGGGGCGGCGGAGTACCTTAGAAGCAAGACACGGGAGAAATCGAGGAGAAGCGAAGTACCAGAGAGGGGAACGACGCAGGCGTCGTTGATAGAGAGGTCACCGGTCTATCCTGAACCTGGAGGAGGTCTTTGCTCTTCATCCGTCCTGGGTCCTACCTTTCCAACTCCTTGGCCAAGGGGTTTGGTTCTCGCACTTTTAGGTAAATATAAATGCAAACCTTAGTTGCGCTGCTGTTTCTATCTTCTCTTTTCTGGGGGACCGTCATTGATCGATAATTGATTATTATGCTTCATCCTTGATATACGATTTAAGTATCATGTGGTTCTGTATTTTACTCTGCTAAATCTTTAGATAAACATTTTAAAACTTCCTGACTCAGTGATTATTTCAGGATTATGAATTGTATTGAATGTCACTCATTTTAAACTTCCCAATTAGCAAAGGGTCCATTGGTAAGTCATTACTCTTCAATCAGAAAAGTAATTGGTAGCAGGGATTTTTTGATAAAGAGTACAACTGACCCACCAGCGGAAATTGCTAGCGTAGTATGAATGTATGGACCCAAGTGAGTATTTTGTGTATGAATGCTTGTTGCTAGTAACCTGCTGGATCAGTTGCATGGGCCACAAGGCTCCTGGAAGAGCTCTAGGTGGCACAGTTAGTGCACTCACAGAGAACAGCCATTGCGAGGGTGATGAAGGTCCAAGGAATCCCTCAAAGATTCACTCAAGAAGGAGTTGAGTTACAAGTTGCCTACCCTGCGAGTACGGCTCACTGCCCTCCCCCCCAAAGTAAGGTCGGCTCTGCATGCAGTGAAATGTGGAGCAGCGGTTAGAAATCATTGATCCGTCTTTCAATGTAGTGATGACTGCACCACAGGCGCAAACTATCTAAGAAAGCTCTTGCGCAGAAGAAAGCTCTTTCTTTGTTAAAGTATGCACAATCTCTGTCGGTGCCAGGTGCACCCAATGCGGATGCTCACACGCGCAGATGGGACTGTGCTACTATTTTCATAATGAGTTACACAGTCTTGTAAATTTTAAGTTTATAATTTAGCCACAAGACCACGCCGCTTTGTAGTACTCTTGATTATGTACCTAAAAGCCAACACAGATCATTGTGGAAGCATTAGCATAGGGATCTGCCTACGGGGTCTGGAGCATCAGTATTAAATGTTTTTGCATGCTAAGGGATTTTGAATAAGTACCCAGTTCTTCAATTGTAAGGGCATTGACGACCCCCTTATAGGAAACCAATGTGTTATTGCACTATGGAGATACTTCTCACGTAGCTTCAAGACAAAGGCAAAATTCTTCCAGCCACACATCCTACATGGTGTAGTGTACGCAAGTGCTTCAGCGTCCCCCATCGTAGTAGTAAGCGGCAGTGCTATATAAATACTGAAATATAACACATTACAATGCCTATTATGGGATTCCTGAATGGCCTTAGTACCCTCAGTGCTCCATCTCAGAAGTCCCCCCCCTTCCGGTGGTGCTCTGGATGGTGCACATTCAGTATATCCTCCAGTAGCCTCCTTGCTGATGTGCATGCCTCAATAACTCATGCTGACAGGCAAAGGTATTCCGCCATATGTACAAAGCCGCTCCCCTGTGGAAATACTGGAACTTCCACGTTTCAGTTTGTGCCCACTAGTGGTGCAAGTCTTGAATGGAGCACTGTTGCAACCTGTTTGAATTATTGTAATATGATGTACTCTTGTTTTCTCCCCAAAAATACAGACAGGGTGTAATATAGAAAATCGCCACATTACTCCTCAATACGAGAAACTAAAACAGAGGAAATCTGCCTTAAGAGCTCCCCATCGGCTCTACATTGAATTTACTCTAACATTCAATGGAACTGCCAACCTACGGAAACTGGCACTACAATACATATGTAAGCGAAACCTTACGTCATGCCATCATCAATCAGAAATTTACATGAGTAAGCTAAGAAGGTGTGTCACTCAGGTAGATCCCCTCATGTACCCATCTGTGCAACAAAATCCAGAGGACAGGGATAATATTTCTACAAGATAAACTTCACAACTGCCACCAAACAGGACTATCTTATCAATATTGATCACCTTCTGACTATTCCTTGTGTCGGAAAGTCTTGCATTGGTGGTACATCTTTCTCTGTAAAAACGGCAAAGCTCTGTATCTCACTCCCAGCAAAATTTTAGCAGTAACATTTTAGTGCCAGAACAGTGGTACAAAGTGCTCTACAAATGCAATGCAACTTGACTAATCCTCACAAGTGCAAGATAAATAGCTACCATTCAGGAAACACCAGAAATTATGTATTCAAAAATTGCAATAGAAGAGCAGTAAGTGACAAGAGAGGGAATTGTGGGAAGGCCTTAATCACCTTATTGGCTGTCCTCAGGCTGTTGCCCATTTATTCACAGATTGTATTCCTGAATATCAACTCCCAGAATATTGTGGCAAAAGAATATGAGGACAGAATATCGAGGGACAAAATATCGAACGGTACGTGCATATATGGAAGTACAGATTTACTATTCCAAACTCCACATCTTCTTACGTTGAAGATATTTGTACCGGTGGGTGGACAAAATATCGAAAACACAAATATCGTCGGACACAATATCGTGTCAAAAATATTGAGGACAAGAATATCGTGAAGGTCATTTTCTATGGGTAAGTAAAGTTTTACTATATATAACTCCACATATATGTACTTTGACGATATATATATCTTCAAGGTACGTAGATCTGGAGTTAAGAATAGTAAATTGATACCCATCTATTTGCACTTACCTACTCGATATTCTTGTCCTCGATATTTTGGACACGATATTCTGTCCACACGATATTTTGTTTTCGATATTCTGTCAGTGAACCATTTGTACCACACTGGTGCATATATGTGGAGTTAGGTATAGAAAATATAGACTTACTTAGCTGTTGATATTTTTTTTTTATATTTTGTTCTCGATATTGTGCCCCATCGATACTCTGGGGTTGATATTCAGGGTGCACACCTTATTCGCTTAATTTATCCCATTGCGCCCATCTACGTTCACTAAGTATTGCTGTACCACCCACTGTGTGCCACCTATACCAAATGTTTTGCCCAACTGTTACTTGAAAAAAACGGTTCAATGTTAGGCTTGTGAGAAATTTCAATTTTTTTTATAGAATATCACAAAAATTACAAAACACACTTCCCAAAGTTTGCATGTACCTCATGTAAGAACTGAACAGAGGCCCTAACAAAATCACCCAAGATACCAGCAGGGGATGATTAGGTTAAAAAATGTCTCCTGAAAACTTTGTGAATTTCACGGGCATACATTAGTTTCATGGCCTCATTGGTAACTCTTCGATTTGAAAATGTCATTAAAATATGTTATGGGCTGAGTAAAATTAAACACCCACTCTATTTCTCTGAACAACAATCTTTGGCTTTGCAACATCAGGAATAGGCGTCTGAGCCGATGGCATTTGGGGTGAGAAGTTGAGAGGTCAGACACACGGCCCTCCATATTGTACTCACTACTCCCGACACATGAATATCTAAGACGATTGGAGCCAAGGTAAGCTGTTTTTCTTTGAAAAATTCCTCAGATTCACAAGAATGACAGGTCTGTTGAAAAGTTGCATTCCAGGACCTTCCCTTTAGGATTATGATTGTATTTCTGTTCAAAGGGATGATGTTTCTGCAAATCTTTACATAGCCTCACTTACTCCAATTAAGAAAATATTTTTTCTGCCGTCCCAGAAACTTCTCCTCAGGCTTCCACCTCGAGCTCCCTTTCCTCCCCAAAGTCTGTTACATCTAGAATAATAAAGCGGGAGAGTTCAGAGTTCATCACCCTGTGGACATATTTCTATCCTTGCACGGGGCAGGTCACCCATGGTCACTGGCAGAGGCTGAGTTGGATTTAGGAGGTGGGTTGTGCGATGATGTTACATGAGAGGTCAGTGGATAATAAGATGTTTGCTCTGAACATCTAGCCTGCAAAATCCCAGAGAGAAATATAGTTTTTTTTCAGTATTAACAATAATAACTTCAATGTCCCGTGAGGATTGCTTTGGATATTTTACATTGTTCACCAGCTTGGTGTGCTTCTTTAAGTAAGAGTGTGAGAAACCAGGATGGCAAGCGTTGCATAATTACAAATATTTTTTTTTTTTAAATGTTGCCAGCTTTTGAGGCTGTGAAGATTATAGTGTTTTTGTGTTATAGTCCATTGATTTTTAGCAATGTCAACAAGTGCCGTTACATTTCCAGCCGAATGCTGCACATGACCATAAAGTTCTAAAGTGATAAAATAGGGCGACTTTTTTCTTCAAGTATTTAAAACACGAGTCAGACGACAGCTGTGGCAGAGACCTGTCTAAAATTAACACCTCTAGTGCTCACCTTATGTGATAGGGCCCTAAATCCCTGCAAGACTGACTTACCATTCCATATTTCTCCTGTCAGTAATCTGACTACGATTAAATTAGGTAACAGTAACTCCTGTTTTTTACAGCGATTAGAAGTATTGTATTGTATTGTAATTGCATTTATATAGCGCTTACTACCCCTGACGAAGTAGGTGGTTAACCATTATATAAAAAACATCTTTATTATTACCTTGGCTAGGTCTAAGTTTCAGATTTCCCTAATTAACTCAAAGCTTCATATTACCTAGACTGAATCTTCACATCCCCCTTGTTAGATCGATTCTTAGAAGTGCCACTGACTAGATTGAAGCTTCGTATTACACCAGCTCGAAAAAAAATGTAGTGAGTTTAAGGTTTTTTATCGACGTGGAGCGTCTCCCCACTGCTTTAAGGCAGTGGTGAGGAAAAATAAAATGATAATAACAAAAGGTTATTACCATTTTCTTTTTCCATTCCTAGGTACGAGTTGGGGCGGAGCTGGCCAGAGCAGGGGCCAGGTGAGGAGTGGTTTGCCCACTCAAAGTGCGCATGAATGTTTGACTGGCTGTCTTGGGCCAGCCAAACATACATGCGCATTTTGCATGTTCCCCACTAGACTGCATTACACAGCCTGGTGGGAGGCATGCACAGGCTCCCTGTCCCCATCTGAGCACCGAACCACGGGGCTCAGACCAATCACAATGCTGCAATGCGCAGGGGCGGCTCCTCCACGTGGGCGTCGGAGCATCGCCCCACTGCTTTCTCGGAGTGCGAGAAGCAGAAACGTAAAATGGTATAAATACCATTTTACGTGCAGAAACGTAATATGGTATAAATACCATTTTACGTTTCTGCTTCTCACACTGCGAGAAAGCAGAAGAAGGGTATGCCTGGTTGGGGGTGGGCGGGTGGGCAGGTCGGGGAGGAGTGGCTAGCCCAATGTTATGGGCGCTGACTGTTTGGTCAGCCACAGGGCCGACCAAACCAGTCATAGCACTCTCAGTTTTCTTCATGTAGGCTGCTGCGCAGCCTGCATGAAGATTACAGCCTCCCAATAGACGCCTGTAAGGACGGCGTCCTAGCCAATCACAATGCTGCCATTGCAGCGTTGTGATTGGCTTAGGGGAAGAGAGGGAGGCTGCCTGCTTCTGCTTCCTGTGAGCAGAGAGCAGGAGACGCGACGCGGGAGTCCGGGACCGGAGGCGAAGGTAAGTTTTTTAAATTTTTTATTAAATTAACCCCCCACCCCTTCCCCGCACGACCCCCCGCCCCCCACCCGTGATTCATGCCAGCCGCGACTGGCAATGCAGCGTTGTGATTGACTGAGGGTAACTTAGGAAAATCAACCACAACGCTGCATTGCAGCGTTGTCATTGGCATAGGGAGCCCGGGTACTTCCCCTGTGACGAGGAAAGGTGGCAGAGAGGCGGTGGTTGGTGGCACAGGCAGCAGGTACGTTTTTTTTATTTATTTTTTATTTTTTTATTTGCTAGCCCTCCTATATGGGGTTATCAGCTACGGAGTACGGGGAGAATAGGAGCCTTTGGGAAAATGTATGTGATATTCCTGCATGAAAACTGCACGTGGCACAACTTCCTTGTGCATTTCTGGAGATATTTGTGACTCCCCAAAACACATAACTGTAGTTTCAGGAAGAAATATTATTGTCTGTGGATATTCACAAACTTCCAAGGCAAACTACACATTGCAAACCCACGTTAATTCTCTTAAGTGGAATTTACTACTGCTAATTTCTGCACATTTGTGCAGGAAACAATATGCAGTAGTAAATTAAGAAGACACTTGTAAGGATCCCTCTGTGGATTCCAGGCCGATATAAACAAGCATTTGCAAAGCCAATTAGTTTCACTTATGTGAGAGCTATTGGCTTTGCCAATGTGTTTTAGACATGTGGTACACCAATGTGGCTGCTGCTCAGCATGGCTAAACATTGGTGGTGTGGAGTAGGAAGGAGTGGGGTGGATTGGGGTAGATTGGGGTAGAGTGGAGTGGGATGGATTGGGTAGAGTGAAGTGGGATAGATTGGGGAAGACTGTAGAAGGGTAGATTGGGGTAGATTGTAGTGGAGTAATTTGGAGTAGCATGGCGTAAAGTGGGGTACATTGAAGTAGAGTAGAGTGGGTTTGAGTGGGGTGGAGTGGGGTAGATTGGAGTGGGGTAGTTTGGGACGGGGTAGATTGGTACGGCATAGATAGGGGAGGAGTGGGGTAGATTAGAGTGAAGTGGGGTAGATTAGAGTGGAGTGGGGTAGTTTGGAGTGGATTAGATTGGAATGTAGTGGGGTCGATTAGGGTAGATTGGAATTGATTGGGATTGATTGGGGTAGACTGGGGTGGGGTGGGGTAAATTGGAATGGGGTGATTGTGGTAGATTGGTGTGGAGTGGGTTAGATTAGAGTGAAGTGGGGTACATTGGAGTTGAGTGGGGTAGACTGGGGTAGAGTGGAGTGGGGTAGATTGGGTTAGAGTGGAGTGTATTTGATTGAGTGGATTGCAGTGGGGTAGATTGGAGTAGAGTGGGGTAGATTGGAGTGGTGTGGTATACATTGAGGCACATTAGAGTGGAGTAGACTGGAGTGAAATGGGTTAGACTGGTGTTGAGTGGGATGGATTTGGGTAGATTGGAGTGGGGTGGACTGGGGTAGATTGGAATGGGGCGATTGTGGTGGATTTGAGTGGAGTTTGGTATTTTTGTTTAGGGTGGAGTGGAGTAGGGTAGATTGAAGTGGAGTGGGGTAGATTGGGGCAAAGTGGAGTAAGGTTGATTGGGGTGGAGGGGGGGTTGATTGAGTAGAGTGGGGTAGATTGGAGTGTATTGGAGTGCGGTAGAATGGGGTTTTAATGGAGTGGGATAGATTGGGGTACACTGGAGTGGAGTAGATTGGAGTGGAATGGGGTAGACTGGAGTAAAGTGGAGTGTGGTAGATTGTGGTAGATTGGAGTGGAGTGGTTGTGGAGTGGGGTAGAATAGAGTGAAGTGGGGTAGATTAGAGTGGAGTGGGGTAGTTTGGAGTGGATTAGATTGGAATGGAGTGGGATCGATTAGGGTAGATTGGAATTGATTGGGATAGATTGGGGTAGACTGGGGTGGGGTGGGGTGGGGTAGATTGGAATGGGGTGATTGTGGTAGATTGGTGTGGAGTGGGTTAGATTAGAGTGGAGTGGGGTAGATTGGAGTTGAGTGAGGTAGACTGGGGTAGAGCGGAGTGGGGTAGATTGGGTTAGAGTGGAGTGTATTTGATTGAGTGGATTGCAGTGGGGTAGATTGGAGTAGAGTGGGGTAGATTGGAGTGATGTGGTATACATTGAGGCACATTAGAGTGGAGTAGACTGGAGTGAAATGGGTTAGACTGGTGTTGAGTGGGATGGATTTGGGTAGATTGGAGTGGGGTGGACTGGGGTAGATTGGAATGGGGGCGATTGTGGTGGATTTGAGTGGAGTTTGGTATTTTTGTTTAGGGTGGAGTGGAGTAGGGTAGATTGAAGTGGAGTGGGGTAGATTGGGGCAAAGTGGAGTAAGGTTGATTGGGGTGGAGGGGGGTTGATTGAGTAGAGTGGGGTAGATTGGAGTGTATTGAAGTGCGGTAGATTGGGGTTTTAATGGAGTGGGATAGATTGGGGTACACTGGAGTGGAGTAGATTGGAGTGGAATGGGGTAGACTGGAGTAAAGTGGAGTGTGGTAGATTGGAGTGGAGTGGTTGTGGAGTGGAGTGGGGTAGATTAGAGTGGAGTGGGATAGATTGGATTAAAGTGGAGTGGGGGAGATTGGGATAGACCGGAGAGAAGTGGGGTAAACAGGAGTGGAGTAGATCAGAGTGGAGTATGTGGTGTGGAGTGGAGGTATATAGAGTGGTGGGGTGCAGAGTACAGTGGCATAGAGAAGAGTGGTGTGTCGTGGAATGACGTGGAGTGGAGGGGCATAGTGTGGAGTGTCATGTCAGAGTGGAGTGATGTGGAGTGTCATAGAAGGAAGTGGCATGCCATAGAGTGGATTGGAGTGTCGAAGAATGGAGTAACCTGGCATAGAATAGAGTTGCATAGATTGGGTGTAGCATGTTGTAGAGTGGAGTGGTATTGGGTGAAGCGGAGTAGTGTGGAGTATGCATGGTGTGATAATGCACTGCCATTACAGACAAAACACACTATTACATTTGCACAGACATACAGTTTTACTGTGCACAAACGAATGTGTGGAAATGTCATCACATAGTGCAATGATGTGTTTTGATCATATTCAAATATTTGTTTGCACCACACTGTAAGAATTACAAACAAAAGTGCTTAATTTGTAGTTTCCTAATTCTGCTATATTCTATAATATCAGCACAGTTCATTCTTGTTGTGTGCTAGAAAAAAGCTTTTCTTTTCAAAGCAAGATTGTCACATAAATTCTCTCACTTTGAAGTCCAAGAAAGAAATTTAAACACCATTCTTAATCAGAAAACAGAGCCTGATATTTAACCTCTGTCTTTGAATCCACTGCAAATGTGACAAGATAAGAACAAGATTTAAAGGCCTATTTACACAAAGTGGAAGGACACAGTAAACCGGTTATGCTCCACGGCAGTGGTGGTCTGGCACAGGTTAGAGCGGTGGGTGGGGACAGGGCAAGTGGGGGGAGAAGTCGACAGACGACAGGGTAGTTAAAATTCAATTTAAAAATATTAATAAAAGCACTTACCTTGCGCTCGCCACTCGGCGATGCAGCAAGCGCAAGGTAAGTGGTTTTCTTTATTTTTTAATGTCTACATCTTCCCCCGCGTCGCCACACCGCTCTTACCTGTGTTGGCCACCACTGCTCCATGGAAGAGTTGAACTCAAGCCTAAAACAAATAAAGACAGCAAATAGAAAGCAAGCAACTGTGAGTTACAAGCCACAAAGCCAATAGTAAGCAATGGGCGGGATGCATTCCGAAGGAAGCTTTCAGAATGCCCACAAGAAGCCGTTAGCAAGTAGGTATCGACCTAAAAAGGTAAATTCAGTTGTAAGCTTACATTTACAACCAACTTTACCTTTGTGAATAGAGCCTGTAGTGCAAACTTCACAAAAAAATAAGAAATCTACACATGGATAAACTTTTGCTTTCACGTAGCAGAGATTAACAGCTTTTACCTTCACGTAATGAAAGTGAACTATTTGTAAATGACATGGTATACAGCTGTTTTCACTATCATGGCTCTACGTAGCAAAATCTTTGCATAGGTTTGCTTTGGGAATTTGAGGAAACTCTCTTTTAGTGCTAAACATAGAAAACCTTTTCCATTTGAATTGTTCCATTTACAAGCAATGCTGTAAAAACCTAAGCCAAGATGTTTTTACAAGAGTATAATATGCTGAAAATTGTGAATATTGATCTTTGCTTATTTCAAATAATTTTGACTTGTCTTACACTTTGTGCTTAATTCATACCTGCCCAGTACAGTGAAAAGGTATCTTGTGTAACGTTTGTACCTGTGTAGATACATCAATAGCAAATTTCATGCAGATGTCCGCTCAGAATATTGAGAAGTTATCCCACGTGCCTTTTTCATTTTACAAAAGGACATATCTCAAGTACTATTTTCATGCTGAGTATCGTCCACGTTTAATTTGCATACTACGTCTGATTTTCATAAACGTTACACTTAATAGATGTGGTGGTAAATTATGCAAATTTGCCCACTTTTTATTCCATAGACTTCCCCACACTTTTGCACCACTTAGTCAATCAGCCGCACAATTAAAATGTAAAAGACGTATGGGAACGACATTGCACATCATTTTTAAGAGCCACACAGTCACCACTCCATAGGTATTTGCCTCATCTGCATGGACCTCTTCTCTGTGAAGACTTAGTAAGTGTCACTTTCAATTCAGCGGAAACTGAGAGTTCTACCATTGTTGTCTGTTGAGACACGACTATCAGCACGATTCATTTCATTTGTAAGCACTATTTGTCAAGTTCTGTGAGCAGTGTAGCATACTCAGTATGTATGAAACGCAACTGAAATCCCATTTGGCGACCAAAAGAAAGCATTTTATAGCCAGACCACTGAAATTATGCTGCTCCAATGACGAACCAAATTGTGGGGAGGGATTGAATCAAGTGTGCAGCATAATGCAACATATTTTGTGACAATGTTATTTCTCTATTTTGTCATGCTTACTCATATTAATACTATCTGAGCAGATATTGTACCTCGGTGGTACAAGTATAGCATCTGACTACAGCATTCAGCAACTTAAAGGTGACCAAGTATATTTTACAAAAGATATACCACTGCGGGGCACCAAATGTGAAACTTTTTTACTTTCTTTAGATCAGTTTCAGATAGATTTTTTTACCAGTTGTAATCAGTGGCGGCTGCTCCTGGGAAGCAGCAGTGAGATGGGGAGAAGGGAAGAGGGGTCTTAGGGGAGTTAAAAAACAAATCACTTACCTGCCGGCCAGTCGGCTGGCCGGTCGCTGCCTCTCCTCCGACCTCTCCGTCCTCTTCCTGGCTTCTGCTCTGCAAACAGGAAGCAGGAAGCACCCGGGCTCCCAGGCTCCCCAAAGCCAATCACAACGCTGCAATGCAGCATTGTGATTGGTCTGAGCATCATGGTTTGGTGCTCAGCCAGAGAATGGGAGCCTGGGCATGTTCTCCACCCAGGCTGTAATGCAGTCTGGGTGGAGAACATGCAAAGTGCGCATGAATGTTTGGCCGGCCCGAGAGGGCTGGCCAAACATTCATGCACACGTACATAGTGCCAACCACTCCTTCCCCTGCTCTGAAAGCAGAGCAGATCCGCCTGCCAAGATGCCGCAGCAGGAACAAATAAAATGATAATAACGTTGAGTTATTAACATTTTATTTTTCCTTTTTTTTCACTGCGAAAAGCAGTGTGGCAACACTCCTCCGCCTTAGCTGAGGAGCCGCCGCTGGTTGTAATACGTGGCAAATGAGGTACATCCATAATTATGTGGAATACATTACAGCTGTGAAATCCCTCGAAGTGGTGCCATAAGCCTAGTAGCTCTGGTTGTATATTATTGAATTCAACTGACAATCCATTCTATGTTACTACTTAATGAGAGAGTCAAGTCACACTCCATGATAGAGATATTAAAACCCATAGCAGTTTTTGGCCCATTCCCACCAAGGTAGGGATGAGGTGCTGATTGCCATCGTACAAAACACCACACTGGTAGCATTGAAGAGTGTCCTGCATGCGTTTGCGTGCCTTACCAAATGACTGAAACAATACTCTAGCTTTCCCTCCAAGCCTGCATCATGTTTACGTCCTGTTGCATCATATACAAAGCAGTGACAAAGAGTGCCTCACCTTACTTAGGCCCTCGATTACAAGCAATTTATATGTGGAGATACTGTGTGGCTGCAAATAATATTTCTGGCTTGTATCCCTGCACATAAATCTGGGTATTACAACATAAACCCCATGGAATGGGAAATAACTATGCAGACCCAGGTTTTTCTAGGCAGAATTCCTCATGGAATTCCGAATTCCCTGTGGATTAACACTCTCATTTACCACCTCCTTTGAGCTAGTCGAAAATGGGAGCGGCGGGGGTGGGAGTAAAGAAGATAATAGATTGATGGGGAAGATGTGGTCTATAGGGGAGAATTACATCCTTTGAAGGGATTTGGGTTAGACCCGAACTGGAAACAGGTTTGCACTTGCAGCCCAATCTCACAGTGATTTAAGTGGCCAGAATTTTCAAAGAGTCATGATTAATTCTAGTAGTTTCTCACCTAGGGATAGTGCTCCACCCAACTCGTAATCTGCCTCAAAGTGGAGAACCAGACCATATCTGTGACCCAAGGCAATATGAGTCTGGGCAATGCCAGTGTGCAACTAAAGCAAGGCAATGAACAAATGAGGCAACTCCCAGAATCTGGAACTACATCTCTACACATTACTCTTCCCCTTCTTACTTGTGCAGATCAGCAGAGTGCTGAAGACACATTTTTACAAGGAGTACAATTCATGCCGCTCAAACCAGGCCAACAAAGAAGATATCACCCACTCACCTTCCCCACTTCTGGCACACTGTTTCGAATCGCCCTGGTAACCCCTTCAATGCGCAGGACTCCCTTGTTCCTCAGGTACATTGGTACTATTTAAATACATACACACATTGCATGCTTTCCTAAACTGACATGGCGGCCTGTGAATTAAATAATCGGGGCTGACATCTGCTGGATCCTGCAAATCACTCCTTGAAAGCTCACAAGTCCAGCATTCCATTCATTCAAAGTTTGTAAAAGGTGTATCCTTACTTTGGCCTATTGTAACACCTGCCATTTATACTACTTAGTGACTGAAATGGTATAAAATGCTGTATTATAATAAGTTATTGTTTTATTTATGATGGAGCATAACATTGAGGGGGCCTGATTCAGCCCAAAGCCTTTGAGTATCTGTGAGATAAGGGAGACAGAGTGGTGTCTCACTACATTCTTCGGGGCGCTCCCATCATTTTGTGTTATACCACAATTGATTTAAATTATTTCTTATGCAATAGTCAATCCCCTACCAATTTGCCATGCTAGTCGTAGGGTCCCATCCTTTCACCTTTAAAGACAGTATCATGAATCCTACAATGTTTCACTGGTGAAGCACTCTGTATCCATGCTGATTTGGAGCCTGTAGACCTTGTTTCAGAGCAACAATATATAAAAAAATCCTAATGAAAGTTACCAGATAATTCCATGTGATCAGCATTCCATGTTTCGGTGCAGTTGTTCGACACACCATTGTATTCAAATAAATCTTTATTTGGATGAAGAAATATCCATAAGAGTCGCACAGATAAAATTGACAAGGAACCTAATAAAATCATTCACACTAAGATTTATAGAAAATGGACCCAGGAACAAGTTAAATAAACAAATCCAAAACACCAAGATACCAAGCTAGGCGTCAACTCAATAGCCAACGGGTTAAAAACATTATTAGAAGCATAACATTGGGAATAATTAATTTATGTATTACCACTGTTATGGGTATAGTATCCTTAGATATTCATTTTCATAACTTAAAGCGTCCAGGTATAGCAGCTGTTTCCTTCTTTGAATGGCATAAGAAACATATACAGAAACTCAATAGCATAAATTCACATTATCAAGGTTACAGATAAAGTTAAAAGCATCTTTATAATAAATAATTTTCCCTTTTAAAAACAATGGCATCAATATTTGTTTCCTCAGATCACTATAAAAGTTACAAAAGATTAAAAAATGCAGTGTGGACTGGTTGGACTTACCATCACATGGGCATTTGGGAAGCTTTTGTAAACAAGAGCCAATCTCTGGAAAAGCAGCCAAAAAGTGCAGTGTGCCTATTTGCAATCTTGTTAGATAAAATCTATGGTGAATGCTCAACACTAGGGTAAGATAGCAATGGACACCGTTGTATTCTAGAGCTCTAGTTTCTTTAGTTCAATTAAGGTGAACCAGTACTACATCTCCCAGTATGCATTTACTGTTGAATGAATTCCAAGGGGTGGAATACCGTGTCCTTGAAAACATGGTTCACCCAGCTACCTTAGCCTAATGCAGACTGTTCATCCCCTGAAGAATGAGAAAGCCATGTGGATTTATCCTAAACTGAGGACCGCTGGTGAATGGTGGTGCCAGTTGAATGCCTTGCACTAATGGCACTGAGAACTTTCCCTCCCTCACATGCTAAGACAGCATTAACATCTAATGTGGCGCGTGCCTCCCACAATCCAGTACGAGGCGATGGCAGCTCACTTTTCAGAGCCACAGTAAAAGATAAAGACAGAATACGTGATGGTCAGGATTGGTGCTAACTTGAAATTGTTTTCATCCTCAAACGGCAGTAAAAGTATTATAGGGGGTAACAATAAGGGAAGCAGTGCTTTTATTTTTTTCCTGTGGTTTCAGGTGTTGGGTGCCAGCAATCATTTTTGGGACGAAGACTTGTGTTTTTTTCATCATCATCTTTCACCTGCAGAAAGAGAGATTAAGATAGAAAAGGGAGCAAGAAGGAGTAGGAAGAGAATGATGGGAAAACAATGACAAATCTAAAACGCAGGCATGGAAAAGAGCCTGAAATGGTGAGAGAAAGTGAGAAGTGTGGAAGAAAGAAGCATGATGCAGAATTAAGACAAGGTAGTCCAGGGATCTGGCAACCAGGGCATTTGGCAATACCAGAAACATTCTCTCAAACAAACATTTGCAATGCAATAGGTCTCACATTTACGAGAGTTTGAGCTATTGGCTTCGTAAATGACAATGCCTTTTATTTATGTGTTGTATTTAAAACAGATAAATAAAAGGCATTGTCATTTACAATGCCAATAACTTAAACTCTTGCAAATGTGAAACCTATTGCAAATGCATTCGTGCTATAATTTTTTTTTTTCAAAGCATTTGGAGAGAGCGTGTCCTGACTGCAGCAGCAGGCAGGACAAAGCAATTTGAGAAAATAGTGCTCAGAGGATGTATTTAAAGCCTACTGAGTAACAACACACGTAACAGGGGGTGTCGCCATGGGAGGTTAAAAAATAAGACAAGGCAGTACTAAGGAGGGACTACCAAGCCTATTGACCAATGAACAGCCAGAGTTTACAGTGGACAATGGCACAAGCCAATGAAAAATATGGGCAGAAGTGGGCAGAGCTTCAAGTCCCTACCTGAATGCAGCATGCCTCGCAGGGCAGCGCACGCGCTGCCCAGGCTCGACCTAAAAAGCTGACACCAACATGTTTTTTACAGGTTAACAATGAAAGATAAAACTAAGAAGCTAGATGGTGCCTTAAATGTGGTCTGAATCAGGTTAAGAAAGTTGGTGCATTAAATGTGGTCTGAATCAGGTTAAGAGAGTTGGTGCCTTAAATGTGGTCTGAATCAGGTTAAGACACTTATGCCCCTGTTTACCAGTATACCCGACATTCCTCATAAGGCTGGTAGGGCATAGGAAACTACAAATCTGTAGAAACACCATGGGCGGATCATGTTAATCGTAGACATGCTGACTCCTAAAAGCAGCCGGAACTCCAGTACAGAATGAGAATTACCAGAAGAAGAAGGACTGGAATTACCAACTTCCTCAGTTACTCAAAAGGGGATTGTCAGGGCTCAACTGGTAATTACTGTTAATTCGTCACTCCTGGAGTTACCAGGATTCCTGGAATCATTCACTCTTAGGGTGCCGAATTAAACAGGCCATTTCTAAGGAGGCACTTAACGTCAGAACAGAGTACTTTTAATTTCTATGTACAATACTGGTAGGTTAGCCTATTTCTCGGAACTCATAAATTTGATAGATGAAGAAAATTAGCCAGGTGCAGTCTGATGTGGCCAGGATCTCTCAATTCTGGTTTAAATACAGAAGCTTCCAATAGAATTCAGGACCATGATCCTAAAGCAGTCAACTACTTAATCAAAGCGCAGTATAAGGTTAAATTAGCAACTTTTTTGCATTAAGGGGACCATACATTTTTGAAACAATTAATGACAGTCTTGCAACAAACAACTTAGAGAAGTATGCTTACAATTAAAAATGTACATTAAGGATTCTGCACACTTAAAACAAGAAAATTAAATATACATATCCGTGCCATGTCCATATGCAAGGAAATCCTCATAGTGAGAGGCAAAAAATACTTACTCTATGTCCCTGCATCTCATGTACAGCTTAATTCAATGCAACTGTTGTCCCACACATGCACATACCCTCCTTCACTTGACATAGTCCAATCCTGATACTGGAACACAACCTCCTCGCTAAAAGCTTGTGACAGTAACATTTTTTTTGTTTAATAGCACACTTCACTAATGTATTTAAATCCTGGAACCAACAATGTAGGGCAGTAGCGGCTGGCAGGGAATGAGGGTGGAGAGGCAGGGGGTGTTGGGGGGGGGTACAAAAAACAAAACAAAAAAAAAACCACTTACCTTCTCACTGCGTCTCTCCTCTGTCATCCCTCCACTCCGGCCTGAACCAGGAATCACACACAGGCTCCCCTAAGCTAATCACAACGTTGCAATGCAGCGTTGTGATTGGTTTGCGTGCCGTGGTTCGGCGCTCAGACAGACAGTGGAAGCCTAGGCATGTTCCTCACCAGGCTGGTCATTACAGCCTGGTGGGGAACATGCAAAGTGCGCATAACTGTTTTGGCTGGCCCAGGATGGCCAGCCAAAACATCATGAGCACTTGCAGTGTGCAAACCACTCCTCTCCCTGTGCCACCAGCCCCGCCCCACCCTAACCCATTCTCAACCCTATAAAATGATAATAACCACGTTATTATCATTTTATTTTTCCTGCTCTGAGAGCAGAGGGGCGATGCTCCTCCACCTTAGTGGAGGAGCCTCCCTTGATGTAGGGTCTGATTACATCATTTCTATCGGAGCTGGAGGGATTTTGCATCAACATTTTTGGATTACACAGATTAATGGGGTGTTTGGGATTAAAACCCTAAAACACAGTTTGCAAGCCTACAGACTTGTCAGAAGTATTACAAAACAAAGGAGACACTACAGGATAAAATGGAAGTACATCAGAACTGTAGAAATAAGGGCTGCATTAGTGGTTACATACCCAAGCAAGGGAAAAGATGAACCCTTCCCAGTGGATTAAAATGAAACTTGAGGGGCCCCCCTGCAAAGTGCATGGAGGGAGGCCCAAGCTCAGGAGCTCTCAGGACTGCCTGTGCACAGTACTCGGAGGGGGCCCCCTGGAGCGTGCCCCCCCTGCACCGCGGGCTGCGGAGGCTGTGGTTACACCACTGACCCTTCCTTGTCTCACCCCCTGTACAGCTGGTTCACATGTCGAGGGGTGGCTCTTCCATCAAGGCGTCATGGGCGGTGTCCTACCGCAAGAAGCAGGAAGGGCAGGTTCTGAAACTGATTTGCTGTACTCATACTGTGTTGACAGATGAAAGTAGTATGTGAGTGGAGGGCATCTTAACTTTTGGCCACAACTGACAGGTGCAGTGAATATAACTGAGGACACGTGAGAAGTTAGAAGAACTGCAAAAACCGGCAGATTTTGCCAGCACCTGTGGCAGTAATATCGTCACTCCAACGGCTGAATAAGAGCTCAGTACAGCCCCAAGATCCCACCTTCTACCCTTATTGGCTGCACTGGAGGAGGCTCAGCCAATGTGAGAAGGGGTGGGGAAATTCACCATGTGAGAGTGTAGAGTAAACAACTATCATACAACATAATTTAACAATCAAAAGCATGGACTTAAAAAGTTCACGTTTCTGAACAGATTTTAAATCGAAGCACTCACTCTACTGGGTAGCCGAACTTCTACCATTCAATGCTGGGTGAGTTAAAGTGGAGAAACAAATGCAAAAGGAATAGGGGAAATTTGAAAATAAATGCTCAGTTCCAGCTCATCATTGTTCAGCACACAGCTCATCATACAGAAGTCAAATAGTGAAAGTTACGGACAGCAGGACGGAGAATGCTCTTGTTTTTTTCCAAAAGATTCCGAGAGGGAGTATTCGAACCACTCTCCCCGTCCCCCTCAAGCGAACCCTCCAGTAGCACTCATGCTCTTTCGTTGGCTCTGTGCACTGAGGGGCAGGTATTTACGACTCACCACTTTGTTAGTCCACCATCAGTCGCTTCATGCGTCCAACAAAACACTGGAAATATTTCCAGCAAAGGGAACATGTCAGATCAAAGTGATAGTGGTTGCTTAACAAAGTAATTCCCCTTCAGCCTATGAGGTTGTCCAACATCATTGGCTACTTTCAGAAACAGACCCACTAGAATGTCTGCTGGTCAATAATAGTCAGGGCCAGACTGGCCGTAGCGGGCACCGGGCGTTTTCCCGATGGGCCAGAAGGATGGGGCTGTTTTTTGAGTGGTGGGGGCCGTATTTCTTACTGGGGCCAGTTTTGCCGGGGTGCTGCAATATCGCCCCTCTGTAACAAAAGCAGCAGCAGTGCTTATCACTAATTCCAGCCCCCCCTCCCGGTGCAAGTCCAAATGAATTGCCAGGGCTGGTTTGTGTTCCCAGTCTGGACCGGATAATAGTGGATTCATAGATGGCTTTTGGAGTGCCCTGTCAATGTTGTATAGCTGCTAGAACTGCACAGGCTCATTAGAAAGTTGCTCACTCAATAACGAATCTGTTTACTAATTTCCAAAAAGTAGCAGTAGGTCAGTCGAGCTTCGTTAGACTCTGACAACTGAAACCTGTCACAAGGTAGTGAATGTAGTGGTCAGAGCTTGGATTATTTTAAAGCTTGACTATGTCATCCCAAAATATTTGTGTACACCTGCCTATTCGTCTGCAAACCATTTGAACCATTTAGAGGTACTTCGAAATTTTGTGACACACTGATATACTTTTGAGAGAAACAGAAAAACTGTTTTTGAGAAGGGAACACAGTTCATCATCATCATCAAAATACTTTATTCGGCTTTAGGATTAAAACCATAAAAGTTACACAACTCCATATAACAGTTAAGACATATAATTCATAACAATAATATTAAAACAAATTGTCCCCTAAAATACAAAGATATATACATCTAATACATAAAATTATATAGGGGGAACCGCTACACCAGAGGACCAAATTACATCAATATGGATAGTAATGGAGAGTACCTACCAACGTTGGAAGTTTACTAACTCTCCATACAAATCCTAGATCTCAGAGAGGATTTCAGAAAGCCTACTATAAAAGTCACACAGTCTAATTTCAACAGTTGTAAATAAAAAAGAGCTGGGCGGACCTGAGTAAAATTCAACTTCTTTAAAAGGGGTGTTAAAAAATATCTGCGAGGTACATCATAAAATTTACAGAAAAACATAAAGTGTAGCAAATCCTGAGGAGACACTCCGTCGCAGCCACAGGATGCTAACACCTGGCCTCTGCAGCTCCCTTTTGGAACAGCTAATAGCAAATGAAAATAATCCAATCGAAACCTGATTAATAAAAACCGCTCATGGGGCGACAATGGCCACAGAAGATAAGGCTCAATAGATGGGATTGTTTTAAGCATCACATATTTACGGACGCTTGATTTCCCAATTTCTAAATCGTCTCTACCATGCTTTTTAAGGTAATAAAGGTTTTCTTTACAAATTCCACATCCTTCATGGTAATAGAATCAGGCTTTAAAAAAGGTCCGGCCGCCCCAGCTCTTCAAAACAACCCTTAATATATTTTAACCATGGAATACGAGACATGTAATCAAGACTCATAGTTTCTCTTAAAATCTGATGGTTGAGAACTAACTCCTTGTTTAACCAACAATTGAGCCAAAACAACAAGGGGCGCATGGCCAAGGTGTCGCATAAAAATGGTAACCCCAGTTCTTCATGTACCACCAGATTTGATGTTCCAGTGGGCACTCCTAGGAGACGTTTTAGAAAGGTGTTCTCCACCACCTGTAGAGCATCGGTTGCTGCATAGCCCCAGATTTCACTCCCATAGCCAGCTATAGCAACACTTTTGGCCTGAAATATCTTCAACATTGCGGCAATTGGGCGCTTACCCATCTTCGCTGCAAAGTTGAAGATTGCCGCATTCGCCCTTGTAACCTCCCCTTTTTCCTCTGAATCAGGGCCCCCAATTCAAACGGTCATCTATTAGAACACCCAGGTAAGAGAATACCGAAGTCGTTGGTACTTTCTCATTACCCACTTTAAAAGTGAACGATTTCTTCGGGCGAATCCCAACCTGCATAATTTAGGATTTGGAATTGTTAATTGCCAAATCACGGGCTTCCATAAAACTCCGAAAGGTGTCTAACAATGTCTGAAGTCCCCTTGCCGTCCTAGCAACGAGGACCGCATCATCCGCATATAGCAGGACGGGCAGACCTCTTTGCCCCACATATGGGAAATCGACCCCTGTTTTTATCAAAGTTTTTCCAGGTCATTGATATATAAATTAAATAAAAAGGGGGCCAAAATACACCCCTGCCGAACCCCCTCTCTATTTTAAAATCTCTAGATACACGGAGATCCTGTGCATATCTGATGTTAGCCTTTGTATCCCTGTGCAGATCCTCCAGGAAGTCAACCAAGTTTTCCTCCACCCCCATGGCCCGCATGGATTGCCACAGTTTCCCCGATTGACACAATCAAAGGCTGAGGAAAGATCCATGAAGGCCATGTAAATTGTACCTTGGCGGGCAATTGTATACTTTCCCAGGATCAGATATAAATTAAGGCATTGGGCCAAGGTGGAGCGCCCTGGGCGGAACCCATACTGTATATCAGAGATGATCTCATTCTCTGCCGCCCAAGAGGATAATCTTCCCAATAATACCCCACCCACAACCTTGACCACGGAGTCAAGAAGGGAGATCGGTCTATAACACAAAGTGCTATTGCGATCGCCCTTCTTGAATACCGGCACAATGGTTGAGATGCTCCAGGAGTCCGGACAACCAATCCTGGCCGCCGCGTTAAGGACAGCCATCAATACTGGGGCCCAAAAAGATGGATTAGATTTAAAAAGGTCTGGAGGAATACCATCCGGACCTGGGGCCTTATTACACGTCAGCCCTAAGATGGCCTTCTCCACCTCTTTCTGCTCAAACACTATTGGAGCAGTAATATTAACCCTACTTTGGGATTGATGAGGCTCCATGGGGCGTCTAAAAATAGATTTAAAATGAGACACCCATTCATCCTCAGATATATTAGTGCCTACTTCTCCATCCCTAGCCTTTTCAAATAAAGGTCGATTAATAATGCCCCAAAACCTTGCACTATTCCCCAAAGTGCTTGCCTCCAGTAAGTCCCTCCACATTTCCTCCTTCAGTTCGCCCTTACGGTTAACCAATGCCCGTTTATATTCACGACGGCGGGCACATATCAGAGACTGATTTCTCGGGGTAGCTTTTAAAGCATCTTTCAAAAGTTTAGCTGCCTTAGAACACAGTGGATTGAATCATCTAGGGTCAGATAACACCGTCCCATGAGAAGGGGCACTTAAAAGTGCCCCTATCTTTAAGACAATAACATCAAAAGCCCCAAGGACACCCCCCGGGTGGAAACCAAGTGACACACAGGAAGCTAATTCGGTAGCACAAGATACTTGTACCTTGCCATAAAATGAGTCTGGGGATATCTGTGACCATTTTAGGCGGCGTTTACCATCCACCGGTCTCAACATGCCTGGGAATATCACCCTAGCTTGTGTTATCAACAGCCTACCTCCAAGGTGGACACAGATGGGATTATGATCGCTAAAAGCGCTATCCATGATGGTAAACCCACGGAAACTAGACTGGAGTCCGGTGGGAATCAAGATGTAGTCTATAAATGAACCATCACTACATCCTTTAAAAGAAGGAACGGACTGTGTGCTAAGGGGTTAACCAGAGACATTGATGATACCAAATCAAATTCATTAAGCAGACCATTCAATGCATCCCCCTGAACGGAATGCTCAAAATGGAATCCCCGCATCCTGGCACATCCCATCTCAGCCATACATCTTATTTTAGGGTCTCCACAAGGATGAATATTAAAATCCCCTGCCACCATAAGATTATGAGCAACAGAACCACAGGACTGTCTTATAAGGCAGCCTAGCTGGGCAATCTTACACTCCCCAGCACACTTAGTGCATTATAGAAATTAATAATGCCCATACGGTCATTTCCTCTCCCTAGGACAATTACTTGAGAGTCCTTATTAGCAGTAGGAAGTTGCTGAATCCTACAGGTCACAGCCAACGATATGTAGGTCACTAAACCACCCCTCGCTCTGCCACAAGGTGACGGGGTTGCAGGGACAAAAATGCTTTATATCCCTCCAGAAACAGGTTGCAGTTCACAAGCCAGGTCTCCTGAAGACAAATCACAGAGAATTGTCTAATGAACTGCATCCATACGGGATCCTGAAATTTTCCTAACAACCCTGCAATGTTCCAAGACAAGACATTATAAATGTCTGCCCTTTCGATCATCCCCTGTTGTACAATCAATGAAAGCACCCGCTGCTGAGGGCTAATCCTCCCAGACAGCTCCCCGGCGCTGGGCACAATATTTCGCACAGAGATTGATGGGGACCCCTGTTGATGCAATAACTCTCCAACGGGCTCTGTGTTCATGTTCAGTCAGTCTTGCTCATCCAACCTTGATAAAGCTGAAAATCTATTGGATAGCGCTAACCGAGTAGCAGGCTGGTGCACGGTCGATCGAAATTGGACCCCCTGGGGCCGCGGATAACCTCCACCCGCAACCTCACGGGGTCCATGAGACCACCCATCACAAAAAATATTAGTGTTTGGGGGCCCTATAGGGTCAACCTCGTAGAAGAAACCCAACGGGAGGACCTGGATACCAGAATCACGATGTGCACGGTCAAAATAAGCATCCTGTAAGATTCTATCCACAAGGGGAGATCCATTGAAGTTCACAACAATACAATCCCCCTCCGGGTTTCCTCCTGTTCCCCAACCAGCCCACGCGGCGCACCATAATAATATTACGTTCCACCATTGGACCTACAGAGGTGTTATTCGACAGCCAATGAGTAACCTTATTTTTAAGTTGACTGAAATCTTCGTTGGACCCTGGCGAAAGTGGAGGGACATTTCCCAAAATTATTACGAGGGGTGTTGATTGAGGTGGAAGATTGATAACCACTGAATTCTTTGTGGCATTTACCAGATGACCCTGTGCCCCCTCCATTGATGTTCCCGAAGTTTGAGAAATCAAACCCTGGGGAAGAAAGTTAGGAGCCTGTCTTTCGCTTGAGGTATTTGCCAACCCCCCAGATCTTTGGGCACTATATTTACACCATGAGGTTGAATTCCACTGGCAGGCCACGGGGCTAATACTAACCCAGGCGTAGATGTAATACCTGGGATTATGTTGTCCTTAGACGAGTTAGGGACCATAGGTTGAGTAGATTGGACGGGTAGAACAGACCTATTCTGTTCTACTAAAATTTTCTCAATAAGATTTAATTTATCCAAAATGGGACTCAACTTAGCATCCAACATACAACTCATGGTAGATTTAAAGGCTTCCATCAAGGCCGGGTGAACTGTGTTTACTACTGATGATACAGGTGCCGGGATTTTAGGAGCTAACTTGGTTGATACATTTAGTTTGGTTTTTTTGGCTTGACTCCCAATGGACTTCAAATTTCTTTTTGTACTCCCACGTGACCTTGGAGCCACCCTTGGTTGTTGTGAGGGGCCAACATTACGATGTATTTCTGGCGACCTATAATTGTTAATACTGCCAGATTCTATCGCTAGTGCAGAAACACCCTCCTTGTTATTCTCAATAATTACAGCGGGAGAAAGTGGTCTATGAGGTACCTCACAGGGAATTTCTTGCAGAGGAGATGAAGCTACAATAGTCTCTCGGTTAATACCCAATAGGAGGGGCGTGGGTGTACTCGATATTTCCATAACACCTTGCCTTATGGGATTAATAGAGCCAGCCAAGAGGGAGGATAAGCCATTAGAGGGAGATCTAGAGAGGCGCCTATTCACCATTTCGATCTCCTTATCAATAACAGAGGTAGCTCTCATTAAAAAAGCATCCATGGTTGTAACATTAGCCCTGGTTACAGCTTTTGTCCCTTCCAGGCTCTCTTGGAGCCTCCGCCTCCCCATATCACAATATCAATGTGTCCCCCCAAGTCTCAAAAAAAAAAAAAAAAAAAAAACAACACAACACCCAATACCCTGATTAAAATGTAAAGAACAGTCTCAGCCTAATAAACCATTACAAGCCCCTGCCGTACAACAGCAAGGGAGCAAAGAAAGGTCCCATTCAAATAATACTTCCCCTGTAGTATAGTGCTACACCTAAACACTTCTCAAATCGGACCGCCAAAAAGTGTAAATATTAAAAAGGCACAATCCCAAGCCAAAATTTCAATGGACCCCTGCTACTGCAAACAGGTTACTAAGAGGAAGGGCCCAGCCCAGCCTCTTCCGGCCCCTGACGGGCACAGACGGGCCCGCCCTTGGTCCGGGCTTCGTCCGGGCTGCGGTCCCGCGCGCGTCCCGCGCAGCGGTTGGAGAGGCTGCGCTATGAGCGCGTTGGCTCCGCCTCCCACTCACTCGCGGCAGCTGCGGATAACAGCGGTGCACTCTGGGTGTTGCAGTCCACCCCAGAGTGTGAAGACTCAGTGGCGTTACCCCTGGGACCCTCGTCCCACCAGAGATATCCTCAGATGCTGGATCGCGGTGGCAGCAGGACGGCAGCAACAGGGAGGCACCACGAAGACCACAAGCCGCAAGGAAACACAGTTCCCTTGGGAATGTACACTGGGAAATACAAAGCAGATGGTTCATGGTATGAAGGAGGGTTTCAAGAGAGTGCACTGGTATTGTGGCTTCTCCAGATTTCATTCCACATCATTTGTCATTGCTAAATTTGATTTTAGAGGCGTCTTGATGCAGGAAAAGTCATAAATGGTGAATGGCAATGACCCATGTCAAAGTGACTTGGTTCTAGTTGGTGAGGGCATGCAGTTTGTGGTCTGTCTCAAAATTGCCTTAATATTAACATAAACCAACATAGAGTGGTAGAAGAGGAGTAACAGGAATTAAATTATCATTATACCCCTGTGAAATTTCGCTAAATTTGAAAATATGTGTTTAGTGCTCTTTGGGAAGAGATGTACAAGGTTCACCTTGCCAGATGCTCACAGGCTCTGCCTCCACTTCCGCTGATATTGGGGAGTCACAGGTTACTCAAAATTGTTTTTTTTTCTGCCTTACACTTTTACACATACTGAAAAACCATCTCCTAGCCAATAAGATGCCATGTGCCAATAGGTCTGCATACCCTGTGTTCTCTTTCACCCCAAGGACCACCAATTATTTAGGCCTGGGCAATGAACTCTGCTCCGCTCGTGGAGTTTGCGGAGTTTTCTGCACTCCGCGCTCCGCGGAGTTCAGAAAACTCTTCTCCGCATAGTGCAGGGGAGTATTTTCCTCGCTTGCGCTTGCCAACGGTAAGTTGGCGAGTGCAAGCTGCCGCTCGGATAGAATTTCTACTCGAACGACAGGAAAATCGGTCTGCCACTTGTGGAACTCCGCAGAGTTTTTTTTGTCACTTTGCAGAGTTGTGCGTAGCGGAACTCCGTGAACTTCGCCCAGGCCTACAAATATTCATTGAGGAAAAGCTAAATTCACAGTTGTAGTGGCAACCTGCAGGTTGTGAAATTAGAATTTGATAGCAGAACCCTTTCTTGTTGTTGGATTAAAAGGGTGGTCGGTCCTCTTTCAGGCCAGAGTACCCCAGAGTCTGGGGCACAAATGGCTTATGGCATTGCTATAAACTCATGGAGTTGTGAATTCGTTCAGCGGTGTCTTCGCACATGGACAGGGTGCATTATATACTACAGCCTAGTTTAGAAATTGGTGTCACCAGAGGCCTGGGGCACAAAGTGGTATGAGCCTCAGTACCAACAAAATGCTATCTCCAGTACGTTTGGGTGAATCTTATGCAATTTCCTTTGCGAAAATTATGAAAATGTCCTAAAATTGTGTGAAATAATGGCGTAATCTCAGTCTTTTTGCATAATAATCAAAAAGCACAAGGCCCATAAATGACTTGAGATTACGCCGATGTAAACAAAATTTTGCCCAGGCGTAATCTCCAGCCCATGTGTTAAACCAAAGAAAGCATGCATGCACTGGAGGAAGTACAAGATGGAATTACAGAGAGCATGGTTCACGCACCACTGAGTTTCAGTGCAAATGACCGTCTGACCTTTGAAACTTTCCTTGAAGGGGGAAAACACGGATTCTGAAAGTGTGGCCCCTGTTACACTTTCAGTTACAGTCTGCCTTTAGTCCTTGGTGAAGGGCCCCTTAATCCCCTGTCAAGGTTCCTTGTGAGTTTCTGAATTTCCTCTCGAAGGAGACCTAGAGGAGAGGCCCCCTTTTGGGACTATACACAAAGGTAACTTACACTTATGAGTAAGTTACTCAGCTATACTCGTACACTTTCTAGTAACTCTAATATTTTGGGAAATTCAATAAAACCCAAGTGCAAAGTTTCTAAAAAGTGTAGACTTACACATCTCTACCCACAAATGTATCAGTGTATGTTACCACTGCCAAAAAAAACCAGTAGTAAGTCTAGCCCAACACATGGTCAACCACTGATTCTGCCATACCCTCTCATAGAAAACAATGGTGGAAGGGACTTAAAATGAAACCCCATAGGAAATAATGCTAAATTAAATTGAATTATTTAAAATAGCAAAAAATGTAAACAAATATAATTTCATGTTAAACAATATATAACAATTAAGCATTTATTATTTAACTATTACATATTCAATAACCTTTTAAGAATTTCTAAATTAATGTAACATTACATTTTAATAAAATGCAATTATGTTACTTGCTATACATCACGTTAACTAATTATTAATGCATAGTAAAAACAAATCTTATGACAGCAGAGTCTCCATATCGTAACATATAGGGGAAAGTAAAAAAGTGAATTTAACTTGAAAAAAATCAGTACAAATATTTTTAGATAAAATAGTAATGTAAATTAATAAAACAATGAAAATGTTTCAGTTAAAAAGGATGATCCTACCTAAAGCAAAAAAACGATGTTTTGTTATTATGTATTCAAAATTATTAAATGTGATGCATAAAATTAATTAAAGCAATTTAATTATACTTTAATAAAAATGTACATTGATTTTTTGATTCAATAATGTATTAAAGTTTCAATATTTAATTAATTAATATGTATTATTTTTTTAAATATATATATTTTCATTTAGAGTTAGTCATGTTCATAAAAACATTATTGCAGACATAACTGCCAACCGGCACCAGACAGAGACAGTAAATAACAGTATATTAAGCAAATACTACAGAGCTAATAAACAGCATGTAAACAAATGAAAGCAGTAAAAAGAATGGTAGACCATACAGAAATGAATGCACACAGTTAGTCCCTGTTAGAGCGAGTCTAGATTCACTGAAAAGGATTAACTGCTTTATGGCCTTTAGCTTTTGATATATATGGCTCAAATTCATATATTTGGCTGATAAGTGCCCACCACTGCATTACCTTTGGGGGAGAGGGGATATCCATGACCTTGCAATACACAAAAGATATTTTAACACTAAATTATATTTATTTAAATTTGTAACTATTTTAAATAATTAAACGTAATTCCATGGGAGGATACTACAGCCAAAAAGGGACCCAAAACAGAAGTAAATTACTCTAGCTTTGAGCGGGAGTAATATACTGCTATTTGGGTCCATTTTTGGCTGCAGTAACTTTAGAAGTGCAGTTTGTGAATACCAATGAGGTTACTCTTTTGCGGGTGGATGGGTGTGTGTCCCTCACTAGACCTGTCCCTAATTCTCCCTAAACTCTCCCTTAATCCCCCTAATACCCTCTCCTCTAGTTGTAGACATTTCCCATTATTCAGTCACTCCCCTCTGTACCCCCACATTTACTCCTAAAACATATACTTACATGAGCGGAGACTCCGCATTGGCTGCAGAGCTCTCCGCACAGGAAAAGACAGGAGAGGCGGAGGTGGAAACTCCATACATACGTTTGTGTATAGCATTTTGTAGTATGTTAGTAATACTACTGTAGAACTACTAACATACTGCAAAATGCAGTTTGTGAATAGGTCCCTAAATGTTCTGACCCTCTTAGGTGAGGCACATTCATCTTGTAGTTTTCATATACCCGAGGCCGTCACTGGTAAACTAGTGTTGTGCCTTCAGTCTCCTTTTTCCTTGTCGTTTTGGTTTCAGAACCTGACTAAAAATATGTCCTGGTCTTGAGAGGACACACAGAAAAGTTTGACAGTAACGGGGCAAAGTTGATTAGATACTGGTGGAGTGGCAAGGAAGACGTAAGGCAACTGGGACGGGGTGTGGCAGCTCAGTGGATTAATGCATCTACTGCAGAGATTTTTGTTGGACCCCATGGTTCTAGGTTCGAAACCTGGCAAGTCTGCTTAGCATTTCCTCCTATGAAGGTTGAAAAATGAGTAGCGTTTTAGTAACAAGAAACATTTGTTATTCTGATACCCAGGAGTTGAACGTTAGCTTACAAATACACTTGTTGTATGAAATGATATCCTTAAATTAAATTAAACACACGAGGTTAAGAATGTTGGGTGGTATAAGTTAGCAGTGATTGGCTATAACAGAACTCCAGCTCAAGAAATGACAGTGGTGGCAGCTCAATACCACTGCAAAGTGAATCTTGGCGATTCAGTTCATGAGTACAAATGCAGTAACTATTAGATAAAAATATGTATTTTACTGATCCATTGTGCATACCCATAACTTCAGTCAATCTTTTGCAGTCCTTCTTTGCTGAAATCGTCATAGGTTAAATTGTAAATTCTACAAACCTGAGTAAGCCTTAATCAATTCAGCAACGCTTAACAATGTATTTTAAAAATTATGTATTGCAAAATCAGATATTGTAAATTGGAATTAAGTCTAGGTAAGCACTCTGCAATGAGTATTACAATTTCGTTTATACAGCGCTCTACACTACTTTTCTTAGCACTGCTCATAAAAAGAGTTAGCGTTGTTCACTTTAATCCTTCTCAGATGATGAGCCTCAGGAGAATGAAGGGCTGAGTAGGCCCCAGCACGATTTGAACTTGCGACCTGCACTTGAAACCCGAGAGGCCCTTCCTCTCTCTGAGCCAGCATGCCGGGTCATACGAGCAGCGCTCGCTGTATAATGCACACCTTGGCAGCTCTTCCCAGGGGTTTTCTCCAGGGAATGACTGGCCACTTTCCAGGTTTTCGGAATGTACATTGCGAGGCTCCATAGCAGCGAATGAGCATCTGTTATTGTCAGTCTTCACTAGAACCCTGTGCCAAAACACATGAGCCCGTGTAATGAATCCCCTATTTGTCTCGTTGACACCCCAGTCAAGCTTTTGTTGAGCCTCACCTCCAAATTTAACAGGGCTGTCACGGACGTGGAGCCATTCTGTGCACGCCCTTTGATAAGTGTCCAAGAGCCGCCAGGGCACCGTCGCCACGCGCACAGCCGGGTTCGAACCTGCTCGTGCCGACGGGACCTGCTCGAACGGCAGTCCGGGGAGCATTGCTACTAAGAACGTCACAACGGACTATAGCATGCGGATGGAGACTTTCTGCAGCGTGCAGAGGGGTTATCCTAAGGCCAGACGCGTAGCTATCAATAGTGCATATGTGCATTGGCACCGGGCCCAGGACCAGGTGCCTGAGGGGGGGGGGGGGGCACTGCACCGCAATTTATAGCTGCTACGTTACTATGAAATGGGGGCTCATTTTCGTTGGTAGCATTAGGGAAAATAGCACCCATGCTATGCCGCTGCCTAAGGTCAACGACGTCTGGATATGTCATCAGCAGTATTTTGGGACGGTTTGCAACCGCCGTAATTTCCATTGAACTATATCAGAACTGTGGTGTATAAAAGTTGAAGTAACTTCCTTGTTTCAACCCACTATTAAGTTATTTTATAAACCTTGGTGTTACATCTGTAATGCACGTGTTTAAAATCCTCACACGCAAAAATAAATACAATTCTGGGTGAGAGCAACGGGGTTGGGTGGTCATGTTTTGCCTTTTGGAAAGAGGGTGGACTGACTCAACAACAGAACATAGATTTTCAGTGCATCAGGGAAAATAAAATTTTGCCTGCTGAAGCACTCCAAATACTCCAGGATAGTGCAATTTTCTGGCCTTTTTTCAGTAATTTGGGACTTCTACTGCGTGGCGTTCTAAGGCTGTACCTTTACTTCACCTTATAGACAAGTGTCAGACTTCCTCTTACCACCTCCAACATTAACATGCTAATACATGTACAAAATACTGGAAGCAGAGATACACCTTAACCCCACCAGTTCGTGGGAGTCTACAATATCCTCCAACATCGTCAATCAGGATTCTATCGGGGGGGGGGGGGGGCGGAAACCGTAACAGCACACGTTAGGGAGGATACTCTGTCTCTTTTGGTTGCTGAACAACCTGAAGTGTTCCTCCTCCTGGATTTGATGTCAATGTACTATATAGTTAATCACAACATTTTACTGTTTAAATTGCAAAAGTCAGTCAGGATTACTGGCTCTACCCTCAGCTGACTTCAATCCTTCATAACTGATCGCAACTGGCAAGTGAGTATCGGTCACCATTTCAAAAGACAAAAACACATTTTTTAAACTGTTTTACAGTCGAACACTGCCCTTTTGCTGCTTTTCTTCATATTTGTATGTGGCTTCCAGCTGAAGTGATTTCCCAACCCCAACTTCAATATCAAATATCTCCTCGCGACATGCAGAGCCACATCTGACGCAAACATTGCAAGGAGTGCTGCTCTAAGATCTCAAGGATGAAACACAATTTCTTGTGCCGAAACAGATTCAAAACTGAGGTTATGATCATAAGGAACCATGACAACTCCACACATGCACCTGTCCGCCCAAGTCTAAACAGTTTCAAAACTGAGGTTATGATCATAAGGAACCATGACAACTCCGCACATGCATTCACCTGTCCGCCCAAGTCTAAACAGTTTCAAAACTGAGGTTATGATCATAAGGAACCATGACAACTCCACACATGCACCTGTCCACCCAAGTCTAAACAGTTTCAAAACTGAGGTTATGATCACAAGGAACCATGACAACTCCACACATGCACCTGTCCGCCCAAGTCTAAACAGTTTCAAAACTGACGTTATGATCATAAGGAACTATGACAACTCCGCACATGCATTCACCGGTCCGCCCAGGTCTAAACAGTTTCAAAACTGAGGTTATGATCATAAGGAACCATGACAACTCCGCACATGCATTCACCTGTCCGCCCAAGTCTAAACAGTTTCAAAACTGAGGTTATGATCATAAGGAACCATGACAACTCCGCACATGCATTCACCTGTCCGCCCAAGTCTAAACAGTTTCAAAACTGAGGTTATGATCATAAGGAACCATGACAACGCCGCACATGCATTCACCTGTCCGCCCAAGTCTAAACAGTTTCAAAACTGAGGTTATGATCATAAGGAACCATGAAAACTCCGCACATGCATTCACCTGTCCGCCCAAGTCTAAACAGTTTCAAAACTGAGGTTATGATCATAAGGAACCATGAAAACTCTGCACATGCATTCACCTGTCCGCCCAAGTCTAAACAGTTTCAAAACTGAGGTTATGATCATAAGGAACCATGACAACTCCGCACATGCATTCACCTGTCCGCCCAAGTCTAAACAGTTTCAAAACTGAGGTTATGATCATAAGGAACCATGAAAACTCCGTACATGCATTCACCTGTCCGCCCAAGTCTAAACAGTTTCAAAACTGAGGTTATGATCATAAGGAACCATGACAACTCCGCACATGCATTCACCTGTCCGCCCAAGTCTAAACAGTTTCAAAACTGAGGTTATGATCATAAGGAACCATGACAACTCCGCACATGCATTCACCTGTCCGCCCAAGTCTAAACAGTTTCGAAACTGAGGTTATGATCATAAGGAACCATGACAACTCCGCACATGCATTCACCTGTCCGCCCAAGTCTAAACAGTTTCAAAACTGAGGTTATGATCATAAGGAACCATGACAACTCCGCACATGCATTCACCTGTCCGCCCAAGTCTAAACAGTTTCAAAACTGACGTTATGATCATAAGGAACTATGACAACTCCGCACATGCATTCACCGGTCCGCCCAGGTCTAAACAGTTTCAAAACTGAGGTTATGATCATAAGGAACCATGACAACTCCGCACATGTATTCACCTGTCCGCCCAAGTCTAAACAGTTTCAAAACTGAGGTTATGATCATAAGGAACCATGACAACTCCGCACATGCATTCACCTGTCCGCCCAAGTCTAAACAGTTTCAAAACTGAGGTTATGATCATAAGGAACCATGACAACGCCGCACATGCATTCACCTGTCCGCCCAAGTCTAAACAGTTTCAAAACTGAGGTTATGATCATAAGGAACCATGAAAACTCCGCACATGCATTCACCTGTCCGCCCAAGTCTAAACAGTTTCAAAACTGAGGTTATGATCATAAGGAACCATGAAAACTCCGCACATGCATTCACCTGTCCGCCCAAGTCTAAACAGTTTCAAAACTGAGGTTATGATCATAAGGAACCATGACAACTCCGCACATGCTTTCACCTGTCCGCCCAAGTCTAAACAGTTTCAAAACTGAGGTTATGATCATAAGGAACCATGAAAACTCCGTACATGCATTCACCTGTCCGCCCAAGTCTAAACAGTTTCAAAACTGAGGTTATGATCATAAGGAACCATGACAACTCCGCACATGCATTCACCTGTCCGCCCAAGTCTAAACAGTTTCAAAACTGAGGTTATGATCATAAGGAACCATGACAACTCCGCACATGCATTCACCTGTCCGCCCAAGTCTAAACAGTTTCGAAACTGAGGTTATGATCATAAGGAACCATGACAACTCCGCACATGCATTCACCTGTCCGCCCAAGTCTAAACAGTTTCAAAACTGAGGTTATGATCATAAGAACCATGACAACTCCGCACATGCACCTGTCCGCCCAAGTCTAAACAGTTTCAAAACTGAGGTTATGATCATAAGGAACCATGACAACTCCGCACATGCATTCACCTGTCCGCCCAAGTCTAAACAGTTTCAAAACTGAGGTTATGATCATAAGGAACCATGACAACTGCGCACATGCATTCACCTGTCCGCCCAAGTCTAAACAGTTTCAAAACTGAGGTTATGATCATAAGGAACCATGACAACTCCACACATGCACCTGCCGCCCAAGTCTAAACAGTTTCAAAACTGAGGTCATGATCATAAGGAACCATGACAACTCCGCACATGCATTCACCGGTCCGCCCAGGTCTAAACAGTTTCAAAACTGAGGTTATGATCATAAGGAACCATGACAACTCCGCACATGCATTCACCTGTCCGCCCAATTTTAAACAGTTTCAAAACTGAGGTTATGATCATAAGGAACCATGACAACTCCGCACATGCATTCACTTGTCCGCCCAAGTCTAAACAGTTTCAAAACGGAGGTTATGATCATAAGGAACCATGACAACTCCGCACATGCATTCACCTGTCCGCCCAAGTCTAAACAGTTTCAAAACTGAGGTTATGATCATAAGGAACCATGACAACTCCGCACATGCATTCACCTGTCCGCCCAAGTCTAAACAGTTTCAAAACTGAGGTTATGATCATAAGGAACCATGAAAACTCCGCACATGCATTCACCTGTCTGCCCAAGTTGGGGAATTGGTTTGACCACAACCTATCCTTCAACCAGCAGATTACTTCAAGGATCTCACAAGAGCCATAATACTTTCACATCTAGACTACTGTAATATAAGCTACAACAGGGCCGCTAAGAAGATTTGGAAACTCCTGAAACAACAGATACACCCTGTGGGACTGTGCATATACCTAAAGAAATATGACAACATTTCCCCAGCCCTGAAAGAATTGCACTAGTTCCCAACTGAAGAAAGACATAGATCCAAAGAGCTATGTAAATTTTACAAATCCCTTTTTGAAAATATTTCTATCTACCTCAGTAAACAGACCCCCCCACTCCACACTAAGATGTAGCCTCTGATTAAAAGAATCCCGATCTGATCAGCAATTCCAAAGACAAGAGAAGCTGCATGGGGGAAAAACAGAATTCAGGGAACTCTTCTTTGGAATTCCTTGTACCCGTTCCTGCAAACTTACTATTCGGCCCAGATGAAATTTAAATTTTGCAGGAGAAATTCATGAAATTCCTCGATTTCACATCACATGACATTTCTCGAAATTTTGCATCATGCAATTTTGAGACATTTTCACCCACTGAATATTGGTTTGCAAAAACATTTATTGTCTAGAGATTTGTCCTGCTCAGACCAGCCTCCAGACAGTGTCTTGTGTGACTTCTTTGCTCAATGTGTGTCTTAACGTAAAAAAAGTCATGCTAAGACATCTGCATCCTACACTTCTCAGTAAAAGTGTCATTTTGCATAATTTCACAAAATTTAATGGCATGCCCCTATTTAGTAACTCTGAAAACTGAACACAAAGATCTTTGAAGAAACTTGTAATCCAGAAGCAGCAGATTCTATCACGACCCCGCCCCCTTTTGGGAGCGGGGTTGTTACCTTGCATAAGCCCATCCATAAACTTGCAATATTCACTATATTGAACGAAAGTTTCCAACATAAGCTTCTGTGCCAGCCTAAAGGCAGACGATTTACTGCTATACAAAGCCATTTACGACTTAACAATGCTTCCCTTGGACACACACTGGCACAAATGGGAGGACAAGTTTGGGCGCGTATTGCATGACAAAGAGTGGAGGATTGCCTTGGAGTTCTCTCAACAGGTGTCCTGTAATTCACGCTTTAAGAACCTTCAACTTTTCATGCTACACTAGCATACCACACCTCTGCCCAGATAAATTGTTTTCTTCCCCCAGGCAGGTGCACGCTGTCCCCGCTGCCGGGTTTTAGACGCAGAACTTGCACTTATGCTTTGGTCCTGCCTGGCCATCCATCATTTCTGGGAAAAGGTGCATGCCGTACTGTAACAGGTTACAGAACGCACAGATACTGACACTTGGAAAGCATGCTCACTTGGTATTTTCAAGTGGCGCAAACAACACAAGGTGCGCGCTCGCTTCGCCTTCTTGGCACTCCTCCTCACCAAACGAACACTTGCCCTGCACTGGCGCTCCCCAACAACTCCCCGCTAGCTGCTTGGTATGGGATAGTCCATAAGTGGGGGGTGGCTGAGAAGACGCCCTTCGCTACAAAGAGGTGCGTAACCTCCTCAAGCAACCCATTTCCACTCAATGAGCTATCCTCCTCTCGCAGTTTCTGCAACACACTGGGAACGATGAGGTCACCCCACAATAGATTCACACCTACTCTGCTATTTGCCGTTGCCTTGCCAATAGTATTCCATTTCCACCTGTCCCCAGTGCTTTCTTCCCATCCTACTTCGCCAGTAGACCATACCCACACGACCAGTGCCCATGCGTCTCGACTTTTTGACAGAAATACCCTGCCGTACCCCCCATCTCGCTCCTTACATCCACTTCTACCCCAGTTTGTGAACCAGACCCCAATTTATACGGTCTCAACAACACTCTTTTCATCTACACATGGTCAGATTGTTTGCAACTTTATTCACGACTTATTTGCTCGATGTGCATACTTGCTACTCTTCTACTTGTATCTATCACTCAAAGATCTGTATGAACATGCATACTCAAGCAATTCAATTCTGTCGACTGTATTTGTTGTTATGCTTATGGAACCTAAAAAAAGATATTTTTTTTTAAAAAGGCAGGTGATTTACTGTATATACTTACGCATTCCTGCATGTGTTGCAAAGTAGTATCGACACGTTAAAAATTTAATTTGTAAATACATAAATGAATAAATAAACATAGCTTGCCACTAGTACACAGAGAGCCGTTAACTGAGAAAACCACAAACCTATTTGAGCCCGATTACAAACAGGACTGGTTGAGTGCGGACAGACTGTGAGAACCAAAGAGGAAATTGACTTTCAGCTTAGTTTTTGTGCAGGTAGGGACCCCTTCGCATAAAAACTATGCTGACCACAACACACATAAAATAACCAAAAAGTGAATTGTTTTGTTGATTTTCAGGTTTTTCTGTAGTGCGTATTGGGCATTTCCTTGCAGGTTACAAGAGCCCTTGAGTTTTTTAATTAAAGAACTTCACATGTCAGCATTCTAGCCAAATTATACGCTTGTGCTTGAGAATTTTTAACCAGCAAAGCAAGTTCTGTGGTTCAGTTGTGGTGGTGAAAGTGAACTCGGGGTCAAATTGTGGTCAAATGGAAGTGATGGGGAGCATGCAGGGGAAAAAGGTAGGCGAAGGGTTTACACTTACGCTGTAATGAGTACTTACTGAGAAGCAGAGTTCATCTTCCCACAGGGATGCCTCATTCAGAGTCACTTTCATACTCATTTCTCATGAGTACCAGTCACTGGGTTTAAAAATCCACATTATAGA
Organism: Calotriton arnoldi; assembly: GCA_963921515.1. Classification (NCBI taxonomy): domain Eukaryota; kingdom Metazoa; phylum Chordata; class Amphibia; order Caudata; family Salamandridae; genus Calotriton; species Calotriton arnoldi. Next base: position 715,305 of record CAWUFW010007239.1, on the reverse strand, counting down.
AAGAGTGTTAAGAAATGCAACTCGTCCTGTGTGGGCTTTTAAATGCACTCTGGAGTGTTGAAGTGCACCAAGGCACAGGTATTAGACGAGAGCCACCTACTGATCAATATAAGGACTACTGTTTTGTCCCCTGTCCCTTTCACAATAGAATCAGAAGTGGTCTGCTCAGAAAGAAATCAGCAGTGAGGGGAAAACAGTCTAGGTGTGCGCAGGGCCGCTTTAGAGCTGTTGACGCCCAGTGCGACAATCATTTTTGGTGCCCCCCCACCCCCATGACGACCTCCTAGGATTCCCCCACGACCACCATACAAAAGTGTCCCTCGTCTCTCCATAGGCCCTCTCTTCCATACGTTTCAGTTGTTTTAAAGCACTGGTAAGGGCTGACTTTACTAATAAGAATGTATATCTACCCAAACAAACACTTTTCAGCAACATTAGGAATAGATAATGAAAGACTGGGGGTAAAAAACAGAAAGTCCTAACCTATTTTATGCAGTTTGCATGCAGCTCTTTGATGACAGTTCGTAACAGTCACTGTTCTATATTAGGGTTGTATCTTATAAACTGGGGTAACAAAAGGGTATCTGTGACATAAGCAGTAATCCACTCAGCTATCTACATAAAATACAGATCTGTGATCTGCACGGTACGCGTTCTTAGCAGCAGGCATATTAACCCTTTGTGCTACTTTATGGCAAGTCAAAACTGCCCCTAGACAAAACTCCCATCTCTCTCTAACAGGAAAATTAATCACAAGAGTTATCTTGACATTTTAATGCTGCCTGAAAACTGGGTGCACAAGGAACTCTGCTGAAGGTGTTTTGAAATTGTAAGTTATTGCTAAACACAGCATCCGCCCACCCCCAAGGTCAGCGCTCACTCCCCAGGTCAGCGTCCAGTGCAGCCGCACCAGTCGCACTGTCCTAAAGCCGGCCCTGGGTGTGTGCGCAATTGCTGCTATTTTCCAAGCAACATATGCGCAATTTGTATGAAAATTAAGTTTTATGAGAATTACAGCCTGGCTGACACCTGCATATATATGAGAGCTACTCAAGATACCTGCACAATATATTTTCCATACATTTTCCTAAGTCACACAGTGAACACCGCTAATACAGCATGCGTCCGTGACAGTCATGCACTTTCCCAAGGCCCGCGAGACATTTTCTGCATGAGCAAGTGTCCCACTAGTGACAACAATGCAAACAACGTACGGAGGAGAAAAACAAAAAGTGTATGAAATACGCAAAACTCAATAATCTGGAGTTGTGTGAGATTATGATTGTGTAAAAATAAAATGATCCCAGTCTTGCTGTCACTGGGCAGAGCACATCAGTGGGACCATAGCATCCATTCAAAGGAAATGTATAATGTGGGTGGGCATCCTGGCCATGGCAGAAAATATATGGAAGGGTTTGGACCGTAATGTTAAGGGCCGCAAAGACTCAAGACAGGGTTGCCCTGAGTAGGTCCAAGAGGGCCTGTAACATGCCAGACATTCATGAAAACCAATTACTATGAAAATAGGTTACATTTAGAGTCATTATATGAAAATGTGCCAGTGTTGCATTGATTTGTCTCTCCTGTGCCGCGAGGGGGCTTTCACCGAATACCTAAATACCCTTGGGCATAGATATCAAACTTGCTGCAATGTGTTGTGTGAATAAGAGAGAGCTGAAAAGAAAGATATCTACTAAGATATGGTGCTCTTCAGCTCCCTCCTAGTGCTGGCGAACTTGTGGCTGCCTAGTGCCAACGCAGGCACCCTGCACGTGTGCATGCATTACGGCAGGATTGTTTTTGTACAGGAAGGAATACTTCCCTGCACAGAAGCAATATTTAAAGGCAAGTTCCTCTTTCTATGCGTGATGCAGAATGCATGACGCACAGAAAGAAGAAGTAACAAGGTGAAATAAAGATATTTCTCCTCCTTACGCCTCACTGGGAATGTGCACAAAATCCATGGGTGTATGCACATGGAACAGCTCCCAGACACCGAGTAACGCAACACAGAACACAGGGTTGCATTGCGTTACATTTTCATTACCAAGTCACACACGGCAATGCAAGCCAGCCCTTTGTGTGGCTTACTAATAGCAACTAATATTTTGTGTAGTGGCTGTACCAAAAATGGTCTGTAACCACCACGCAAAATGTCAGTAAATCTAGGCCCCTGTGTCCAAAAGAGAGTTTGTGTCCATGTTTTTGCCGGGAATACTGGTGTCTGTCATGGTGCAAGTGTTCTAGAAGCCCCTGTCCGGGCAAAACCTGAAAGCCAAGAAAACTGAGGAGGAAAAACACTCAAGTCTGCACTATTAAAACACAGAGTGGGATAAGGTAGAACATGGCTTCGCAGCAAGTTTCAACACACAGCGCATCATATCACTGAGGATTTTGTGGTCACGTTTTTGTGCTTTGCTGACAAATGGCCTGTCAATTTCACATCAAACCAAAGGCCTGAATAAACAAAGTGTACTCACAGCTGAAACAGGGCATGGCGCTAATGCTTCGAGACTGTCTGGGCTGCACTTCTTGCCCGCTTACCATTGGCTAATCTAGGGAGCACTTCTCTCTCCCAATAAAAGGTCTGTCGACAAAAGATCATAATTATGTGGAAAATCTTAAATGAGTCATTCTTGCATAAGTGATATGCAGAATCTTGCCAACAATTCAAATCTCTTGTCTGCAGCTCATAATTATGAAAAAAAACCGTACTGAAATATTTCATACCATCCTCTCTATGTGGTTCTGTTAGCGAGACTCAATACACCTGGTGCCAGACAGTCACATTTAAAATTTTTGCAGTGACATTTACAGCAATGGACCTGTGCAAAAATCTCAGTTTCACTGACCAACTGGTGTAAAAATGACATTTTGTGGGATCAACCAGTACAAAACCATTTGCATCAAGCGACTATTGCAAAAATGTAAATTTTGCATTGGACAGTTCGTGCAAGTGTTGGTGCAAAATTCAATACACAGTTTAAATATATGGGGCCGTATGTATCATTATTGGATATAGCGATTACCTAATTGTGATTCTCTGCAGTTGCAATCAAGTAATTGCTATTCCTAATGTATAAACTCCATGAGTTTCATTTAGCGATTCCCAGTGGCTCGCAATTGACCTACCTCATTAATATTCATGAGGTAGGTCGCAATTTTTGAACCATTTGAGATCGCTAAATGAAACTCATGGAGTTTCATACATTAGGAATAGCAATTACTTGATTGCAATTCGCAGAGAATCACAATCACTAAAAAAACAGGGATGGTGCCCTGCTGGGGACAGCAGACCACCATGTCTGTGTTTGCAACTGTTTTTTGTTTGTTTTTGTTTTAAAGGAAAGCAGCCTGTTCTCCTTAAATGACAATGGGATGCATTTAAAAAAGAAAAATGAAAAGTTTTCTTTTTATTTTTTATAAGCAGGCAGTGGTCTGTCTGACCACTGCATGCTCTGAAAAAACGTTTTCGCTACCATTCCCAAAGGGGAAGGGGTCCCTTAGGGATCCCTGCCCATTTGCGAAGGTGTTACCACCTAATTGAAGAAGGTGGTAAAATGCAAATGTTTTGGAACCACATTTTGGTTGCAAAACATTCTTACACACTACTTTGATTCATTATTATAAAGGAATGCCCTAAACAAGCTCTTTCCTAATACCGAATCGGTGTGTATTCGTAATTCCAAATTGTGATTCGGTAACCTGTTACCGAATCGCAAATTGGAATTCATACATACCAAAATGCATTTTACCAGTCGCAAACGGCCAGATTTGCAGCAAATGGTAAAATGCACGATACATACAGCCCTTGGTGTCTACTGTTGGTCTATGAGGGCTCAAGCCATACCAGACTTCACGATACCCACATGTGCTAAGTTTACAGATAATGAATTTGAACAGGAGTCATTTGCTTAATCAGTGCTCATACTAATACTATAGGTTGTCTGTGTTCCTCATGGACAGCCTTGGTTTGTGCAATATGGCCTTAGGCACTTTGAAAGTTTGTAACCTCGAACTAAATTAACCAGCAGACTCATACTTTTTATATATCACCAAACTCTGAGTGATGATCAACAAACTGAAAATCTGACATACTGGTCCCACACAAGCCATATATTTTTCCTATAGGTGCTTTAAAACAAGGAGTTATCTTGGTCGTCATTATATGCCATTATGCCACAATCATTATAATTTTTTTATCAGCAACCACCCAAGGAGCAGGTTCGGGTTCAAGAGAAACATATCTTTTATGATAAAGCAGGATGTGGCATGATGACCCTTCTCATTTATCACAAGTGTAATTCAAAACAGATCACAGGTCAAGAACAGCAAGTCCAGCAGAAAGAAAAAAATAGCACTATCTTCTGCTACACGTTTGTGCACATACAGGTTTACACAGATCCATAAGTGGATCTAGCCAGCCACTAGCCAATATAATTATTCACTAAACAATATGTCAGTCTATTCTAAACTCATTAGCCACTATCCAATACGGCTCACTTCCTAAACAGTATGAAACACAACAAAATACAAGGTCAACAGACTTTTCATACCATGGTTTAAGATTACTCCAGAATGGTAGAGTGCCATAATTTTGAAAGAACAACGTGCAGTAGAAGCACCGTAAAAGCGCATTTTAAAATGTAAGATGAAGAAAACATACATACAAAGTAATAATAATACATATGAACAAGTTGTACTAAGAGTTTCTTATGAAAATATTGTTAATTAATGTTTATTGATGTAATTATGCTATTAATAAAGTGGCTTAGTGTTTCTAATGCTCTCTGTTTGAATGCACCATTTAGAAAAGCCAGTGTAAAAATGTGTAGAAACTAGATATGATCTTGAAATTTCACATAGTAATACTAGACATGTTATAGTTTATGAAAAATGAAAAACAAATGATGTTATGTGAATTTAGAAAATTATGCACATATGAATGTTGAGAAAACTTGTGGTAGTAGGGTATTTCTAAGGTTAGCTATCTTCATGTAATAATCTTTGGTGAAAGGTTTACATATTTATTGTTTGAATTGATTTAATTACATTATATACGATGTTGGTTTAGAGCTTATTTAATTTAAGATGTATGAAACTAACTTAAAGCCTTTTCGAAAATGTTTTCTCTCTAATGCTGACCTTTCTGCTGACTTAATACAATGGACCATTTACCACTAGTGAAATGTTGCTTTATTTGTCCTGTACATGTATAAGCCCCAGCATTCCTGAAGGTTTCTTCAATGTTCACAGTGAAATATTCCTGTGGGAACAGGATTTCAGCTATTGCTATAGATAGTTACCTTGTACCTCTTTTTCACTGACGTAAGGCCTATGTGGCTTCTCAAATCTTTTGTTTTTTATGACCAGTATGTGAAAGTAACTCACTGTTGCAAGCATCCTAGGTGACATTACGTGAAGCTGAACATACAATATTCTTTCGATGGTGGTGTGATGCTACGTCACCGGTACATTGTTAGAGACTTTATAAAAGAAGAAACCCCAAACGAGGGGCATCACCATATTTTTTCTTTTCACTTTGCGAGAGGGTGCGAGGCTGATCGATTTTTGAGATCTTTTCCTTACTTTGAACTGCCCTGCTGATGCTACAGTCGGTACCCGATAGACTGAGACCGTCTTTGCTGAACCATTTTAATTTTTCATTTCCTTTATTTCCTTGTTTATGCTAACAGACTTATCCTTAATGGACTTTAAATCTGAACCACTTTCCCCTTCTTCATAGGATTTGAACTGTTAGACAACAAACTATCTTTCAGCCTTATTGGTGGTGGGACTCTGTAACTCTGTAAACTGATTTTATAATAACCATCCGATAAAGCCTGTCTAAATGTTTGACGTTTTTATACAAACTCTGATATTCTTAACTGAAATTCTCAGGAGATTGTTCATGGCAATGAACTTCGAATCTTTAATACAGTAATAAAATTAATCTAATTTCTGTCTGAGTCGATTTTTGGGTTTTGTTGGTTTTTAATTTCAACAATGCTATTTTACAAATGTTTTAAATGTGTTGTAGGGAGAATCAGCAAGCTTTGCCAGAACATCAAGTATTATTTCTTTAATTCTGTGTTGCTAATGCAGTGCTGCTCGTCTGCATGATTCTAGCCCGACTTAACTTCTCTAGGAGGATGTGTATTCCTGTTGCCATTCTTTATATCTACAGCATGTTTTAAGAGTGGTGTACCGAAATCTGATCTCAAATTTGTTTGTTGGCTGTCAATTAATGATCCTCATTGGACAGCTAATGTGGTGTTTGGTCACCCTAATTTCCACCCCTCCTATATGCAGAGAAAGATTCATCAGAGGTTCATTGCATCTGTGGTAAATGGAAATGCTACAGAGTGTCTAATCGTAAAGGGCCCAGTACGGTTAGAGTAGTAAGGAGAGTAAGCATATAATAACATTTTTACCATGCTTGCACTGCAACAGCACCACGCAAACTGTAGTAGCGAGGGCACACAACTTAATGTATTAAGTAAAGCTCTCAAATGAAACAGAAAAAGCAAAAATTAATGGCACAAACCAGGTGCCTATTAAAGACAGCCAAAGATTCCCTGCAAAAACACTTTGGCTGGCAGGATGGCTTAATAAAGCTACCACAAACCATTGAGTTGTGCATTGATCCGCGGGTCACAAGTTCCAACCCCAACAAGACTGAAAATTCCACTCTTCTGAGGTTAGCAAAATGAGCACTTGTGAACTGGGTAAAACTATCTTCTATTATTTAAAGTATTTAGAAACAACAGAAGTGTGGTATGAAGTGTTGGTTAAAACAAATCATTGTCATATGAATACAGTTAGTCTTCCTGCTTTGGGGGGGGAGATTCAGTTCTTGCTCTTAACTCTACGCCTTTTTGACCTCTGAATGGAGGGACACGTCTGGGCCACAGCATCTAGGATAAATTGCATTGCTGTGTCTTCCATATTGGTGCTACAGTTTTTATGAGTTACTGAACAGTTTCATCAAGCACATGGTTGTTTGTCAATGGTACTATCAATGCTAAACTCCAAATTAGGTTTTTCTACTTCAGCATGCTTGGTTATAAGTAGTAAATCGGTCCCAAAAATATTTTCTACCAAGAAGTGGTGGTCTTGTTTTCTTGACGAGGTGTTGCTTTGTATGCAGGCCCTAGCTTACACCTCACACAGCTATCAAGTGTTTGTAGTTGACACATGATAAGGTTAGACATAGATGGAAGAAAATACCCACTTGTCCCTAATCGATATAGTACGGAATATGATAACCAAACTATCATCTAGCAGAAATATTGTGTCCTAAATATCATTATGAAAATACCACCCTTTGCAGTTAATAGTAGAAAAGTTACACCCAGTGTGACCATATGGTTGTAACCGATATTTAGGAAATTACATTTCTATCAAATAATATGATTGCTAAAGATATTCTGAGAGATAACCATGTAATTATATTGGATTGTCTACAGTTTTTCTTCCATCTCTTTGCATGAGTTCCAATGTATTTTGGAGCAGCTACAACCTTAAATTGTCATGGGACTATACAACCTTGTATCTGCCCAGTCTATAAATATGCAACTAGATTTCTATAGTCACAATTTAGACCTCATTCCAACTAGATTGGGAATACCAATGGAGTAATTCCAGACTGAAAATTACTAATACTGGGCAATTCTTCAATTTTGGGATGCCAAATTCTCTTTGTATTTTGAATTTTTCTCTTATTGAAAGGGGTATTACTGGGAAAATGGATGTGTCCTCACTGATGTCTGTAGGGATGTTTTCAGGAGGACATATCCCACAATGTTTCACCTGATAAATATATACCCATAAGACTCAGGGGATAGGATCATTTTGTACACAAAATTACTGCATGATTTGGAATTCTGCAGCCATACACTTTTGGGTTGCAGAGGTAGAAAGGCTGCTCAATTTCACACTAAACGTTTTCCTCTGTTCCCAATATTTTATCATTCTCCAAGGCTTGGTCACATGGATGATGGCAAAATATCACGTTATTTTGTATGCTTCAGAAAAAGTAGAAACAGTTATAAAAAAAATGGCAGGTTCAGCTTGTGTGTTTTTAAGTGATCACACAGTGTTATCTTCAATTTACTAAGTAGATAGAGTGACACAATTTGGTTATCATTATTTGCAGTGATACTACGTCCAGATAAAACTGAATAAGTTACCCGATGAAATCCATTTTCGACTAGATTGCAGCTCAGATGAAATGTATCGCTGTTCAGCTTCAGACATGAGCTGAAGACCCTATTGTACAAGCAACATCTCATCTCAAGTGAACCCTGCAGCCTCCAAACACTTCCAAGCATGGCCTTACCCTCAGCCACTACCTAAAATTTCCATAAAAAATAAGGCCCACATGTAGGAAGGAAAGGACTAGCGAATCCTAACTACCAATTGTTAAAGAATCACAAATTGGCAATTACTATTCCTTATGAACAAACATATGACTTTTACAAAGAGTGAATTGATGTGCTTCACATTCGATCACTATTAAGGAATCAGTAAGATTCGCAAATTGTGAATGCCACCCACAGGCTATGAATGAGGATATCACAACCAGAAAAAAACACTCCACAGGCTCTGTGGAGGCCTGGAGAACCGAAAGAAATGCAGTCCTTGTGAAATCTTAACTCAAAAAGGCCAGTGAGTGTCCAAATAGATTCTAATGGGTATTCAAGCAATTAAAAGTCCAGTCCATTTATAAATATAACCTTGACAAACATAGTGATTTTTTCTTTTTTTAGATTCCAAAGTGTCTTCTTTTCGTATAAGAATAAATACAGCAACAGCCAACGCGTTTCGTTCTGTTGAACTTCTTCAGGGCATGAATAATTTCACAACAAATATGTCACCAGAGTGCCCTCTGCTTCCAACAAAGTTTATGTTGTGTTCCCAACACCTCCTATTCACTTGTGTTCATGAACTGGGTAATTATTACATTTCCCAATTTAAACAATTTAACGATGACCAGGTATTACCCCAACCTTTTATTGAGACCCCGGGAGTTGTGTCGCACATAAAGTATGGTATGCAGCGTTCTGCAAAGGACTCCTTTTCAGAATGCTACATGCCATACTTTATGTGAGATATGGATCCTAGTGTGAACAATGGCTTACCGATAGCCTTACTCTTGGATTTGCAAGAAATGGTTTGGGTAATACACAATCATTTTCTGCTTTGCCGCAGCACCGTTAGCAGCTGGTGCTGTACAGGGTGTGCACCAAATTGTGAATAGGGGGTGGCTTGGGAGGTGATATTCTATCGTATGCTATCCTACATGTTCCACTGCCATCCACTCCAAAATGGCAAGCACGGAGATGCAGCGGGCAGAAATAGGAAACAGGAAACAAATTCAGCAGAGAAAATCTAGAAACGATTGCAGAGGAACGTGTAGCATAAAATGATGACCTTTTTGGGAATTTTTTGCTGACTGTGTTTGAGTCACAAAACAGAAAAATCTGGCTCTGCATTCAAGAAAAAAACTATTCAGTTAGGGTGACACCGAACCGCGGAAGACAAAAGGTGGTAAGATCTCTGATCCAGTAGGAAGGAGAAAGTAGCCAGTCGTTTGAATGGGGCATGTGGCACAGGAGGATGACCACTGGCACTACCACCACCTACCGCCCCTCCCGTTGAGGAGTTGATAGAATCAACATATGATTTCTTAACCAGTGACTAAACATAATAATCATGTTAAGGTAGAGTTACATCTGAATCTATGCTGGATGTGCATTTTGTGAAAAGTGTTAGTCTACAAAAACAGCCACTTCTATTTCACTTTTACAATACATTTAAAGAGCATTATGGGAACTGTATTTTAAGCATTATAAACAATCCTAGATTTAGTTAACCACACATGTCCATGCAGTTGCGCTAGCAGCTATACCTCAAGTGTTATTTTGTTACTTTTTAGAAAATGTACTTTTTTTATTCATTCAAAACTAGACACAAATTTTTACACAAAAGTGCATTTTTATTGTAACACAATACTAAGCAACACTGTTTTCAAACAGATGTGCAAACACATTAAGGAAACGAAACCCAAGAACAGGGATGTCAGCATACTGATTCTGAATGCGATGACACCAGTGAACTCCTATCCAGTACCTGAACAGCATAACCCAGAAAATATTCCTGGTCATGCACTGTTAGAGAGGTGGATGAACCTGCAACACCAACAGCGATGGATTGGCCAGCAGTCTGGCCTAAGCAGATACGGATACCTTTCTTACTTAAATTCATTTGAGCAGGTCTGTCAACTACCTTGCACGTGCCACTGTAATATTATCAATATATAAAGTCAATTTACAGACAGGGCACTAAAGTGGTTATGATGCCTGCGGCCTAGTTCAGGTGACCACTGCTTTGAAGAAATATGGACCAGACACATTGAAAGTGGGGGGTAAAGGCCAGCAACAGAAAGTGAAGAGGCTTCACACCGTAACAGAATTTCCATACATGAAGCAGTAAGTAGGTGGCACAGATGGAGCCTTGTGAAAGGTGGTGATATCCCAGGAGGTGCTGTTGGGCCAACATCTGAGAAGGCCAGTGTCAGGCAAGGGAAGAGAAAGCACAAATTCACTTTATGCTGTTATAAAAGTTTGCTATGTTACTTGCGTTACGTGTCCATGTTGCATTATATTATTGGGAACATGCCAGGCTTGACATATGGAAGTTTTACAATTTTGAAACATCCTTGAAAATAAAAGGAATTCATTTGAAAGTGTCAAACAGGTTTCATTGTGTGGTCAAGATGGTGAGTGAGTTGCGCCTGCTGAAGCTCCCAGCCAGGCTCCCCCTGTCTATCAATGATCCTGTCTTTCCCATTGCAATTCATGGTTCACTTGGGCCCCGGGTCCCACTAGTGACGAAAAAACACCTGTGAGGGTCCCGGATGCAGTGTGTGCTGCACAAAGACGCCTCGAAGTGAGACCGGCAGCAGAGAGGGAGATTGGAACCGCGCGGTGCTTGCCAGTGAAGGTGGCATGACTGAGCCCTAGGCGGCATGTGCCAGAGGAGAGATTGCGAGCCCTTCCCAGTGAGTGGAGTCTGAAAAACTGAGGTAGAAGTGGTTATGATGAGCCGGTCTAGATCTCAGAAGCCTGTGCCTGGCTGGGGGGGGTCTTGGGGTGAGGAGTGGGGCATGTTACGTGCTCAGATCCCAGCCTGGAGGCTGTATTCTGAGGCAAATCTTAATACCCCATTTAGAGCCATTATTAGTAAAAGTATCACACACTACTTTAATGAAATGAGGGGTCTGCCACAGGCAGAACAATGGAATGAGACACCCTTAAAGTTGTAAAGTGGGGATTCTGTATTAAAACCACATTTAGTATTGAATCTATGTTGACTAAAGATGTTATTGCTGTAGAACAGCGAGATGAGAAGACAGAAACCCTATCTTCTAATAATCCAGAAGAAACCCAAAATATTAGAAAACTGAGCAACACGCTGACCTAGTGGATAAAGTGGTGAAAATAGGCAACTGGGAATATGCAGCTCTACTACACCCCGAAGGTGACAGAGCGGGCAGACTGCTTGCCTGGTTCCTAAAAGCAGACATCACTAGACCACGGTTGGAGCCATAAAAACAGCACAGGCAGGCATCAATGTGACCTTTGCAGAATACTGTTGCCTCAGGGCCAAGGGATGCATGCAGGCCCCCCTGTATGCCTGCAGCCCCTGATCCTGCATGGCATGGACTTCACAGTCCATGTCATGCAGAAACAGGTTTTGGCATTCCGAATGCGGTGTCTTTCTAAGACTCACCGCCTGGGACCGCCCACCAGACAAGGAGACAACACCTAATCTGGAGGGCGGCTGGCGGTGGAGTTTGGCGGTGTGGAAGCAGGGTGCTGCCATGGCAGCCCGCTTCCACACAGCCAAAGTCATAATAAGGCCCTAAGTATCCAAGTACAGTTATAATAAGGAAGGTTTATGTGAGACAAATATTTCAGGTCACATGTGTGTGATAGGAATATTTTTATTTAATTTACCAAGAAAAAAACATCAGCAAAGTCTCCTCTTGCAAGATGGCGGTAAATATCACTGTGCCTGAACATACTGGAGTCAAGGGTATTGCCAGGAAAGCATACAATGTCTGTGATCAGATACTCTGTATCACACACTGACTGAATGTTAATATATTGGTACATGTGTTTCATCAGTTTACCCTATCACATCTGGAATTATGCAATCATATAGAATTCTAATTTTGTATTCTGTAAATCCTATTGGGTGTCTGGAAGTACTATGTGATTATTAATTTTAGGCTCCTTGGAATGCAGGAAATTTTACAAAAACTAGATAGGGCACTTTGGGAAACTCCACCATCCGCAGCAATGTCACCCTGTTAATTACTGGAGGCTGTGAGGTGCAGTGAGTACCTACACATGTATTATTATAACCTGGTTTTTGAGTATACTTTTCTCTGGGTGCAACTCATCAATGAACAACAAAAGTACCTGATTACTGTCCCTAAATTTATCAAAAATCAAACTTCTCCTCCTCAGTCTGTTCAAACAGTAAAATCCTAATCCTAAAAACTCTTTGCTGTCTCCCACCCCTCCCCTGCTTGTCACTGCATACAAAGCAGCCTTTGTTGAAGACACCGTTGCATCCTGGGGCCATTTATACATGTGGCACCTGTGTACCACCTGCTTCCATTGGTGGTAAATTGCACATGGAAAATGCCCTTTATGCAACAGTTCACTGATTATGAATCCCTAATTCATCTAGTGATTTCTTATTTGGAAATTGCAAATATGGAATCAATGCTTCGAATCGGAAAATTAACAAGTCAAAATTTGTTTGGTTCACAAAAAAATAATTGTGAATGTGCTTTTGTATGTAACAAGAGGCCATTTAAATGGTCATTCACCAGTTTGCGACTGATTACCGAATTGCAAACAATCGTATTCATGAATCACAATTCTTATGAGCCCATAGTGGATGCTGCTAAATGACAGCGTCTTTTTTCCCATCACCCTACACTTCCTGTTTCCTTATCTCACTTTTTACAAGTTCATTTTCACCTCTACTCCCACCCATTGTCACTATTTTCCTATCTTTTATTCCCTCTGTTCTCCTTTTTCTGATTTCTCTCTCCTGTTCTGGGTCAAAGTCTAATGATGAAACATAACTCCCCACCCCCAAAAAAAAAAAACCTCACTTTTGTACAGTGGTCCATTGTTTTGAATCTGTGCATCTCCACATACATACATACATGCATACAATTGTAGTGTAACCTATACAAAATATCATAAGGATTAAGGCCTCTGCATGGGTGAAAATAAAGTGCCACCACCCCCAACTATTCTAGAAATCTAATTTTTCTTTGTCACTGCAACAGGTCTCATTTGTGAACGTTCCCAGGCTCGAGATGTGTGCAGCTCGGATATCTTTGCCTGAAGGGCACAAAAAGGGGCCCATCTTTCCGACCGACGTGGCTCTGCGAAGTAGTACAACAACAAAACATACCTCCTTTTGTGGGGCCTCCAGGAATGCAAACAATGCTCGGCAAGTCACATCAGGACCTTGTCATATTCGGGCGCTGATTAAACAAGCATGACAGCAGACAAGAAGCTGTCACTTTGGAGCGGCCACGGTGCATGCAGGAGGAGAAAGCGCGTGTTTGCCTTGCTCTCCATCACTCACAGTTATTGTAGACAGCTACCCACACTTCAGGATCTCAGTCTCACGCCCTCCCCGACGAGGAGACACACTCCAGATGTCGGAGGAAGAAAACATGATCATCAAATATATTAGGCACGTCAGCCCCCTCCACAAGAGCTGGTTTAAAAGCAGGGTTTAACATGTATGTATGAGTCCCTTTCAATTTATTTTGTGACACAATGATTTGTTCAATATATTTTTTTATTTTATTCTACTAAATGTTAGTAGCAATATATCACAAACTTTGAAGACGTAGCAACCTCTTTGGTCAAGAACAGCCTAGAACTCTCAGTCATTTGGTGGATGTAGTTTGAGGAATCGTCCTGGACGTCTGACTCTGTTTTCACCCTCAGACGACCCTTGTCAGATAGGCTTCCATACCCAGCATGCACCATTCCTGCTGCACATTCTTCCATGCACACCCTCCGTGAGGACTGAGCGCAGGGCAGCTGCCACATCACCCATCCTAGCTCTTCCCTCTAATATGGGCATGCTGGGGAGTCCGGGATTTGACATGAGGACCAAACATGATAGAGCAACTTGGCCCCTCTAGGCATGTGTCTATAATGCCTACTGGGGACTCAATCTTGCAGTGTTGACCGCTGACATGCAAACGTATAGTATGCAAATCTAGGCCCAGGCGAACATTTTCTTAAGCAAGTGTAATCTTGTGTAAATCCTGATTAGTGAGTTTTACGCCATTTTTCGCAATTTTCGAGCCTCATTACTAGTTGGTTGGTGTATTCTGACTCATGCGTAAACCCCTGTTTATGAGTTGAAAGGTATTTAAGCTATCTAATAATTATCAAGCTTCGTTAAATTTCGTCAGGTCAAATCTGCTGAAATGTAACGGGATAAGCATACGGTATATACCGTATGATGCAGATTTTGGTGTGTTAAACATCGAAATCTGCGTTATTCACTGCAAACTCGTATTAGGTGCTATTTATTTCACCCAATAAATAACATATCAGATGGTATTGTTATTTATCGGGGCAATACATAGCACCTATACATGTAATCAGGGCCTATGTCTTTCATGGATGCTTTTCTCACATAAATTCAGAGCCGGACTGGGTAACCGAAACCGGCCCTGGGAAACTGCTCGGCCGGCTCCCCCTTCAGGGGGGAGGGGGTGCGGCCGAGCTGTTTTCTAGGGCCGGTTTCGGCCGATTTTGTTACCAGGGACCGATATTCGCAGCCCCCGGTAACAAAAACAGGACCCAAGGGCCCAAAACCGGCCCCACCCTGGCGGCCCACCGGGGAAATGCCCGGTGCCCGCTACAGCCAGTCCGGCCCTGCATACATTTCACTCACTCAACACTACTTCAGGCAAAAAATGTGGTACAGGAATTGCGAAATTTTATGTGAGCCACTGTACTAGCAATGTTGACTGCATTACTTTACAAACTTTACGGGAAATATATTAAAAGAGTATCTCGCATGACGTGTATTGTGCATGACCTTGCTTGAGAGGGAATACCTCGTATTAGTTTTCAAACAGACAACCACTAAAGCGTATTTCACATAATATGCATAATTTTAATTAATTATACATGAAAAAATGGGCATTTCGCCTGCACATAACAAACACTGAATCAGAAGTGAGACCTGGTTTCTAGCTGCAGCTGGTATTGACCGACAGGTAAAAGAACAGGAAGGTTCTCAGGGTCTTACAGGAAAGGGAGTGGTTCCTAATTTTTTCCAGAGCACTACCTGGATGTTCATAGGTTGGGAACCCAGGAGGCAAAATCAATTTGCAGTCTTTGTTTGCACAGTATGCATTGAAAGGTTGGTAGTTAGCAAGTGGCAGGGCAGGTACAGCTGAGAGGGGTGTGATAGAAGAACTTGTTGTGATGGTACGAACGTTGCAACTGAATATTATTTTCCACAAATCCAAAGTCCCACCTATAGCTGAATGATGCTTTAAATGGGCTATAGCAGAACAGCCACAATGTAAATATTTACCATTTAGATTCATTCTATGCAAATTTACACTATGGAAATATTTTGAACATCTAGTTTAGATAAGCCATGCAGGGACCATCACTGGACAACCCTGGTGTACACATTAATTAACCAAAGGCCACTAAAAGTAAATAATAATAAGTGAATTGTCAATTAGAACCTCTGCTTTGTGTTTCCTGTCCGTTTGCAAATTAAATTAGATACATGATTTGTATACGGCACTTGCCTCCGTGTATTTGCTTCATCAAGTGTTTTTATTTCCAACAAAACAATATTAGGGGGAAATTTACTAGCACTTTGTGCCGGGTTTGCGTCAGAAACGATACGCAAACCTGGCACAAAGTGTTGTGGTGGGATTTAATTTCAAGCACAAATTATGATTTGGGTTGGAAAGTTGCCTAAAGTAACACAAAGTAGCACCATGCACTACTTTGAATCACAGAGACGTTCCGTGGGAGATACATGGATGTTCCCATGCAACCGCCTATGAGTTTTGACAACAAATCTCTATACTATATGCCAAAAATGATGCCTCCTTGAGGCAGGCATAATGGTGGAGCAAGTAAAAATGTTACCAAACTTTTCCAACTTTGCATGTGTGCTGCAACTGTACAGCAAGTATACACCATGAGAATATAACTAAATTATGTCAAAGAATAGTTTTTGGACTTGAAGCATACCCTTCAAGTGCAAAACCTATGCTTGACAGAATGCACACACCTTTGGACTGTGGTGTAAGGGTGTGTGCCTTGGCGCATGGCAGCCTAAAGTATACCAGTTCTGAGAAAAAGAAAAGCAGTGCCATATTTTAGTAGATATAGCTCTGTATTTCTCTCTCCCTTTAACACAGTACAGCACAGCAACTTTGGTTTGGTCTTAGATGTATCCACCTCAAAAGGGTTAATGGCTGAGTTGACCCTGCCTGGATCTAAACCTGTAACTTACCCTTTACACATAAGTCCCTTTTTAGAGCCTACTAGGCCTTCCAAAATACCCCACACCTCAGGGCTATGACAAGCTTTCCTCAAGTTACTATATCGAATCTTCCTGACAGGCTACAAACGCACATGCGTTGAGATTACCCTTGAGCTTACACAAACTGCAAAGAGCAGTGAAAGTACATGTACATAGGTCGAGATAGAAGCATGCCAGTTTCATCTCAGACTGATCTGGCCATAACCAAGCATTTAACCATCTCTTCTTTGAGCTAGACCAAACAATTATTACTAATGCTTTCTGGAAATCAAGAACACTGAAGTGGGCCGCAGATTTTACAAACTAATTTTAAACAGCATTATTGAGACACCACTAACTGTGGGGAAAAGGGCCCATTTCAGGATCACAAGGTGGGGGTTCATGTCCCCTACTCCTGTCACTCAGAGCACTGTTGTTCAGTGGAGTAACATAGGTCACCTGCAGCCCCGGCGGAGTGGGTGGGCCCGAGTTCCAGGGGGTCACATCAGCACAGTACCCTGGCCTGAGAGCTCTTGACTGAGTCCAGAGGGGGGGCCTTCCTGGGGGGCCCTCCCTGTACTTTGCAGGGGGCACCCTCAAGTTTTGTTACACCACTGCTGTTGTTTGCAGATCAGATTCCATTCTGAAGCGTTGACACACGGTAAATATGTCTTCTACATGGAGATAAGCAGCAACGGTTACATTATTTTTTTTATCTAACGAGGAGGCGGGCTCCAAGCAGCTAGATTAGAAAGCATATATATGAATAGTAATTGGAAGACATTTTTAAGATTAGTTTGACGTATTCCGTCAGTGAATACCTTTTTTTATGTGAGGTAGCAAAAAGCCATTCAGTAAGTGCATGTGCAGAAGAGTTAGTTCAATATTTCAGATACATTTTAGTACATAGACGTCTTACCCCCAAAGTGCATGAGAGCAGTTTTTTCAAAGAAGAGATGATTGGAGAAACCATCAGGACGAGAGACGGTCTCGCTGTTAAATGCTGAGATTGTCTATTTTTTTTTAATCAAATTTTTTATTGATATTTATTAACAACTTGGCATATAAGGCTCAAAGGCTATGTAAAATTGATTCTTTCTTCAACCACCCTACACTTGTCACACCTTACTGAACTCTTCCAGGTTCTTTTCCATTCTTTCTTTCTTAATTTGTAACTGTTTTCAATCGTCCTCTTTTACCTTCTATCTTCCTTTTGGACATTTCTCTATCTTATACCGGGTCAAAGGTCGATGATAATAAGTCATTGTCTACAAAATTAAATTGATTGCCAGCGTCCACCTCATGCAAATATGTGAATAAATTAAGCACTGGAAGAAAACAAAAAGAAATATTGCGAAGAGAGGAGCAACACACACAGAACAGCGACTAGAAATTAAACAATCAAATTAAACACACAACAGTGTAGTCAGGGCTTTAAGTGGGCCGGGTCTCACCGGGTCTGAGCACCGGCAGTTTTTTAAGGGGGGCCTCGAAACAGGTCTCTATCGGGCTCTGTTTTTGTGCCCTGCTGCCCGTTTTTTTTTCCAGGGTGCAGTGACAGCAGGCACATCGATGTGCGCTGCTTCCACTGCTCACTTCTCACTAGTGGAGAAGTTACGGCATGACGTCACCTGGTTGTAGGGGAAGGGAAATCCTTTAAAGAGAGTAATTTTCTCTCTGGATTTCTTTCCCTTCTCTTTTGAAACTCAGGAGCAGCGACGTCGTCGTGGTGTCACCAGGGCTTTAAGTGGAATCTTTTTCAATAATTTTCAAGCCTTAGTTGCTGCTTATTTATCTTATGCAACTAACGACCATTGACAAAGCCAATAGTCCTGACTTGTTGTAGGTATGATGTCACTTGTTGTATCATATATCTGGATGCAATGACAGAAACAGCAAAATACAAGTCCGGTGGCACACTATGCTGAGCACAGATTTTTAGCTTACGTGTTTAAGCCACGCCCTTAATTACAGTGGCCACGCCCCTTTGAGAGACCCTCCAGTTTTTTCATCCCACTTAAAGCCCTGAGTGTAGTGATTATTTACTACACCGGAAGTGAAGGAAACCAGAAGTGTGAAGAAAGAATGAAGGCGCACCAACAGCCAGGCTTGTACTTCCTGTGCAGCATGCGGGCTACCTCATGGTGTGGCTCCAGCATTGGGTCTTTTGAGACAACAGAACAGCAAGCACTTGTTGCCATGTTCTGTCAGGTCTAGCTTTGCTGTTCATGCCAGGTGGCACTCGAAGATAGCTAGGATTAGGGTGGTTAGCAGGGTTGCATTGGGTCCACAATTAGACCCGGGCAGCTAAAAAAAAGTGGCCCACATTCGCAGATGCACCTTTCGCTACACACTGCTTGGTTAGGATCCTGGAGCTAAATAATGGTAAATATTTGTGGTAGCAGACATATGTTAAAGCTTAGAGGGCCAGTACATAAACAGGAAATTAACATTCCAATTGAAAAAAGTATACTTTGGAGACTTTTAATTGCTTTTTTATTCATAAGTTTCCTGTGGTTTAAAAAAAAAAAAAATTCCCCTGTGAAACAGGGCATGGCCTAGACCTAAACCGCCTTTTTCACTTAGTCTGGGCTCTTTAGATATTCATTTTTTACAGTACTTAAGATAGGCCCTCCAATGCTCAGAGACTGGGGAAAGGTGCATTTGTTTTTTTTACTTGCTGCTGTCAACACATGCACGCTCTGATAAAGGGAATGACACTAGTTTGTAGATGGAAAAATAAAAAATGAGTGTCACATTCCTCACATGCATGCAGTTTTATATAGCACAAACTTGGACCAGAGGCATTGGGGCACTTTAGATGAGCACCAGATAACAATAGAGAAGGCCATATTAATTGTTTTAGGCTCATATAGAGTAAGTGATGTATCCAAAATCCCAGGCTATTGAGAAGACCACAATCTCTCCCTGTTGACTACAGCAATTGATATTTGCCAGACAAAGGAGAGGTTGATTTATCTCTGCCTGTTCCATGGAGGGGAGAGGGGACAAAAATAAACTGAGGACCTCCCTCGCTGACCATCACCAACACCCCCACCCCTCCAGTCCTCTCCCCTGCCTGCAGTCCCCTGCAAAGCATGTGCTAATGGCTTCCCATTAGCAGCTCCATGAGGCCTCTGTCTAACCTAGAGGGAGCCAGGGGGAAGACACACCTCTTGCAGTGATAGATGGAGCAGCCCATTGTCATTCTGCCACTGACAATTAGCTTGCCTCACATCACTTGCATGGGGTCAGGCTCAGTATATGCACAGAAAGGCTGTAACAGCCTTTCCTGTTGTGCACTTGTGGTGGAGTATGAGATGCCTTAGTCTCCTTAGTAGAACAAAAAAACAGACCACTAACTGACCCCAGCCAGAGGCCCATCGGTCGATGCCCCATTGCCCGCCTTGCCAATCCAAGACTGGTGGTTAGTTGCGCAAGACTGGCAGCTAAAAGTTAAGAGGAGGAGTTTAAAGAATGATCAAGGCCTCTTGTACTGTCTTTTGCAGTCAAATTAAATATAAACTATAGCTAATTTCCCCTAGGCTTTAGGAATTAAATGTTCCTTAGATACTGATTTAAAGTGGAATGTATATCCCAAAAATACTTTAGAAAATGTTAATAAATGCTTCCTTACTAAATAGATATACTATTCATATAACAGACAATTTTTGGAAATTGAGTTTAAAAGTTGTTATGGTGAACCACTAACTTGCTGTAGTCAACAATAAAAGTTTTTATCTGCAGAAGGAATTGTTGTGTCGTGGGTGGGCATACATTCCTACTATATTTTAGCATATTATTCACCATTTTCTTTCTCTGATCTCCTTTACCAGAAGTATTCTCTGAGAAACATGCAGATGTAACTAAAAAGACATATGCTGGACAACAATCATGAATATTTAGTAAGTAAAAGTTATAGTTTGAGACATGTTGTATTCCTTATACAAGGAAGAATGGAGGATTATTTTGCTACATTTCAGTGAGAATTTTTGTTGTTGAAATGCACAAATTATGCAGCAAATGGTGGATCATGGGGCACATACAGTAAATCCCAAATGATGTAGAAAATAACAGAATTGCACAATTGCAGCGGCCCTGCTTATTATGTAAGACTGATAAAAGAGCTGGTGACTAAAGAGGCCATAGATCCCGGGGTCTGGTTCACCGATCTGCCAGGGGCTTGGAGCCCATGGCCTCTCCCATCCTACTGAGGTGGACCTCTGTGCTATGAAGGGAGCCACCCCTGTGGTGAGACTCTTCACAGCACTAAAGGATCGCCGGGTGGATGCCATGATGAAAGCGCAACTTGCCAACACTTTTGCTTACAGAAAATAAACTCTCAAAGCAGGAGCTTGTTTGTCTAAACAAAAAAAAATTGCTGCAACTCACGGAGAATTTTCTCCCTGTACGTTGGGACCATTCTACATTTTCCCTGCCCTTGTTCTCCCTGCCTCACCTGGCAAACATAATAGGAAAAATGAGTCACTTGGGTCCGACCAGTGCCGTCTTAATGCATGGGCATGCTGGGCAGTTGCCCGGGGCCCCCACGAGCATAGGGGCCCCATGCAGACCAGAATTTAACACTAATTTTCTGTTAAACATTTTTATTCCTGTGAGTGGTTGTGTAGGCAGGGACCAGTGCACTGCTTTGCCCGGGGGCCTATAATGCTGTTAACAAGACCCTGAGTTGGTCAATTGGCACTATGGCCCAATGGTTGTGTTGGAAGAGTGAGTCGAGGCTCCGCTGACAGTAAGCCAGCAGTTCCCCAGCTCTAACTGGGCCAGGCAGAGCTGCAGGTTTGGAGGAGCAGGAAAAATGCTGTTTTCATGACAGTGCTCTTGCTCCACCAAACCTAAGGGCAGATTACTACTTCTTTGTAAATGGAGAGTACATAGGCACACCTGCATGGCTGAGCTACCCATACCTGCTGTCAGTATCCAATAATGTACCCACACAAAGGCCACATCATATCTTCTCTAAATTAATACAATTATTCAGGTCTCTACGTTCTGATGTTCCTCAAACCATACTTAAAATAAAGGGTATCCTTTCTATACATTCCTTAACTGCATTTTCGTGTTTCGTATTCAGAATCCACACCTAGTAGACTTTGCGGGTTTTAAAAATGTCAAGAAACTAAACAGTAGCTGTTAAAGAAAAAACAGAAAGCTCTGCAAACAAAAATGAGCATTGCCGTCAATGATACGATGGCTACCAAAGTCCCATAACTTACAGCCACCTCTGTGGACTATAAATAGGCAAATCTCAGTGCAGCAGCTGCAGAGAAGTGAAAAAACAAATGAGAAAGAACAGGTCTTACCCCTTAACCATTCCAACAAAAACACGATCAGTTTGGCAAGTGTCCAGCTGAACAGTAGCACAGTAATATGGCTTCCTGCTTTTAAAATGGAGACGTTGATTTCTCATCTGTGCAGTGAGCTACGAGGCATATATATCCAGTAGTCGGCCAGGGATGCCCTGGGCCCTGGTGCAAGCAAGGAAGTGACCCATTCCACTGCATTTAGGGTAGTAAAGTACAGCAATTATGGACTAATGGTAGCTACACCCCTGTAAATGTCTACAAAATGGGTTTAGCATACAGTGTGGAAAGAGGTGGGGAGGGTATCACTAGCAAGGAAGAGTACAAGACAGGAATACCAGTGAGGGGGTAATGACAGAGTTGGAGACACGGGACCTTATTACGAAATCCCCGGTAACCCCATTTCAGGAGTAGCTGGCTGAACAGAGATTACAATATACATGGTAACACCACAATTCGGAGTATTTCACCCTGAGTCTCCACCTGCTGAATGCATGTGGCCTATCCGGGTGAAATAAAGCAAACACAAGGAGATGATGGACGGAGCACTGAAACTTTTCAGACACTCACCCCCAGTCACAGATCTGGGTTGAATCCATCATCGTTCTTTAGCTCACTTCGCCACTCCAGTTCAGACCCAGCCATATGCAAATCAGTCTTGACCCTATTTCTCATGGGAACAGTCCAGCCCGAACTGCCAAGCCAGGTCTTCCCTGGACTGGAAACAAGCATCCTGGGACCAGTTTTGGGGTAACACCCCTCATCAGCCAGGCTAGCTTGAATCCAGTGGCAAAGTGAGCAAGGGACCCACATTTGGGCATACCCTGCCAACTTAGGGCAAACAAAGCAAACACAAGGAGATGATGGGCGGAGCGCTGAAACATTTCAGACACTCACTCCGTGGCACAGATCTGGGTTGAATCCATCATCATTCTTTAGCTCACTGCGCCACCCCAGTTCAGACCCAGCCATATGTAAATCAGTCTTGACTCTATTCCTCATGGGATCAGTCCAGCCTGAACTGCCAAGCCAGGTCTTCCCTGGACTGGAAACAAGCATTCTGGGACCGGTTTCGGGGTAACAACCCTCATCAGCCAGGCTAGCTTGAATCCAGTGGCAAAGTGAACAACGGATCCACGTCTGGGCAAACCCTGCAAACTTAGAGCGAACAAAGCAAACACATGGCGATGATGGACGGAGTGCTGACACTTTTCAGACACTCACCCCCAGTCACAGATCTGGGTTGAATCCATCAGCGTTCTTTAGCTCACTTCACCACCCCAGTTCAGTCCCAGCCAATGCAAATCAGTCTTGACCCTATTCCTCATGGCAACAGTCTAGCCCAAACTGCCAAGCCAGGTCTTCCATGGATCAGAAACAAGCATCCTGGGATCAGGGTAACACTTCTCATCAGCCAGGCTGGTTTGAATCCAGTGGCAAAGTGAGCAAGGGACCCACGTCTGGGCATACCCTGCGAACTTAGGGGGAACAAAGCAAAACACAAGGAGATGATATTTGGAGCGCTGAAACTTTTCAGACACTCACCCCCAGTCACAGATTTGGGTTGAATCCATCATCGTTCTTTAGCTCACTTCGCCACCTCAGTTCAGACGCAGACATATGCAAATCAGTCTTGACCCTATTCCTCATGGGAACAGTCCAGCCCGAACTGCCAAGCCAGGTCTTCCCTGGACCGGAAACAAACATCCTGGGACCGGTATCGGGGGAACACCCCTCATCAACCAGGCTATCCGGGTGAAATTCCATGGGGAAATGAGGAATTCTCAAGTTATTCAGGAGTGGAATTACTGATTCCCCTAGTAATTCCTCACATGACAGGGGTCTCACAGTCTTCAAGCAATACCTGTTAACTCTTCCCCACCTCCCCATACAGTTACCAAGGCCCCCACATCTGCGATTCTGAGGTATTGGAGTTGACCAGTACAACTATGGGGACCTCATAATGAGACTCTAAGGAGGGACTACCATGCACAAAACAGGAAGAGTCGATGATTGCTACTAAGCAGAAACGATTATGCACTCACATGACTGGTTCATTTATGCAGGTGATCTACGTAATACAGAAAGTTACACAGAACTGTGCATGTGGAGTCAGTGAATCATACAACTGGAAGGAAGTTTGGAGGGTGAACTCAAGGGAAGACCATCCACATAGAGGAAGCAGGTGATCATCTAGGATGTCAGGTTATATAGGGCGAACAAAAAAGTGATGTATGGGGAGTGTGCAGATTTTATTGTATTCTTAGAGTACAAGTTGCTGGCAGCTAGTGGTGTATCACTGCCATAGACAACATATATATGGATGAGAGGATATTGCTATACGGAGTTGACTACTTTGTTTTATGCAACACAGCACCCAAAATTGCTGCACTGCATGAAAGGGAGAGAGAAGGAGAGCACCATACCTACCAAGATATGGCGCTGCTGCTCTCTTCCCAAGCACTGGGGCACTTTCTGGCTACTAGTGCCACGCACACACCTTTGCAAGTAAGCTCAAAGGTATCTTTGCGAGTCTAGCATAGGTTTTATATTGGAAAGGTACCACCCCAGGACAAAATACTATGTTTAGGTTTACTTTTCAAACTTTTCCCACTTTGTGTGCTGAACAGTACAGCACGCATGCATGCAAAGTTGGAAAAGTTTGGAGAAAAGAAAAATGTCTCCTTTGCGCCTGCCTTGAAGAAGCATTATTTTTTTTTACACAAACCTCTGTCTACAAATGTTAGTAGATACAGTTTTGTGTCAAAATCCATTGGTGGCTGCATGGGAACACCTATATACTACCCATGGGTCTCCCACATTATGCAAAGTAACGCAAAGCAGCACAGTGCTGTTGTGAATTGCTTTTAGTCAACTTTCCAGGCATAAGAAGTTTTGAGCTGGAAAATAAGCAGAAAATCAACACTTTTCCTTCTGTTCTTTCAGAGGTCCGAGAATCTTGGAAGGATTCCTAATTCCATTACAGAGTAGCCACCGGTGGCTGAAGGTAAAATGCCCTGTTGTGAGGCCAAAACACAGGTTGATAGTGGTCTTTTATAATGGTAGCAATGTAATCAAGCCTTAACAAAGAGAAAGCTTTGAATTTTATTCACTGAAAATTATTTCAAAGACTTCACTATATACAAATAACATTTACGATATGGGCTGTGGCCTTACAAACTTCCCAGGCACACACAAAATATGCACTGTGCAAACTGTAGATGTGAGGTCTTCTGTAACAGAGAACAGGTAATGCACAAGTTGCAGTAGCCACACAAGCTTTCCACCCACCCAGAACTGGCACAGTAAGATTATCAGTTCAGGTATATTTCACACTGAAGTAGAAACAATAGTAGGAGTGCAAGATCCCTACACACAAGGAAAAACATAAAGCAGTGTCAGCAGCAGTGCAAAACTCCACAAAGATGATGCAGAGGACAGACAGGAACAGTGAGAGGCACAGAATAGAGATCATGGGGGGTATCAGTGTAAGCTTCATTCACATACAGAAGAAGTACTTCACAGTCAATAACCGTGCAACTTTCCTTCACAAATAGAAGAATTACAGCATAGGCAGCAGTAATCCAAGCTTAATTCACACAGAATAGTACTAGGCTTGGCAGCGGCACTGTAAACTTTCTTCTTACCGAAAGACAACTAGAATGATTAGGAGCAGAGCAAGCTTCCGTCATACACAGAATGAATACAGAATGAACAGCAGTGCTTAATTTGTAAAATATTAAGTGCTTGGCCCCAGGGTTTGTCCAGAGGCCTGTAGCCAGGGCTACCAATATCGGGGTGCCAAATACCAAAGTTGCATAGTCATGATTCTATCACATAACTCTTTGATCCACCATCGGGCACTACCTTCTCACTCTTTCAGGTTCCTTTTCATCCCTTGTTTCACCCTTTAACGCTGTTTTCTCTCCCTCCTTCTTCATTGCTAGTGTAATTTTCTCTCTTTCTCTGGGTGAAAGTCTGATGGCCTCACCTACAACCACTGGCTCAAATTAAGCACTGACAAAAGTTTCCTTTACACACAGGAGTTGTATACAATGGGTAGCATCAGTGCAAGCTTCCTTCACACTCAGAAGAGTTACAGCATGGATAGCAGCAGTACAAACGTGCTTTGTAAACAGAAGAGGTACAATAAGGAGAGCGGCAAGGGAAACCTTTCTTATGAACAGGCAGCTTGTGTGCAAGGGGAGGAGTCTCTGGAGCCTCCAGGTCTGCACTCTTCAGTTACCAGGTGGGTCAAGGACTGGCAGAGAAGTCGGGTATACCAGGTGAGGGTGGAGCCACATGCTCCATCATCTATGCTCATTTTCACATCAACGCTGTGGTCCTGGAGAACAGCAGGGTTTTACTCCTACTGCAGAGGATTAAGGTGGTTAGAGACGGATGAAGGCAAACACAAGGAGATGATGGATGGAGCGCTGAAACTTTTCAGACACTCACCCCCAGTCACAGATCTGGGTTGAATCCATCATCGTTATTTAGCTCACTTTGCCACCCCCGTTCAGACCCAGCCATATGCAAATCAGTCTTGACCCTTTTCCTCATGAGAGACAGATGAGGCCCAGGTTTTGCCGGCTTCTCCCTTTATCTTCTACTTAATGGTGGGGAAAGTTCAGCAGTGATCCCACTGGTTGTTCCTACCCCATTTTCGGAGAAACTGGTAGCAACAATGTGCTGTTCGGACTGTTGTGAAAACTGAGGCCAAACTTAATCCAAGCTGCAGAACTGCATGAAGGCCTAAAAGAGTGGTTCAAGGAAGTCAAGATCTGCTGGGAGACACCGACTCCAGACCTCTGTCAAGCACCTCTATGTCGACACATAAAACGTATTCAGTGTTGTCAATAGTGCAACAACACACTGACAAACTACCTTATTTATTATTTACTCATTCTATTTTGTTCTCTTTATGAGTTTGACTTCTTTCTGTCTATGCTTCACTCGCATTAATGAAAGCTCTAAAAGTATTTTCCCTGCTACATGATGAGATGACATAGGAGCATATTAGCAAGGGCTTTATCGCCGCTTTAGTGGCACTTTTTGCCGCTAAAGCGGCGATTTTTTTATCACCCTATCAGCAAGCTGTCGCTAACAGGTGTTAGCGACAGCTTCCAGGCGATAGCGACTGGTTTGGGTGCCGCTTTGCATGTCAGCGATATTTATCGCTAATGACATGCAAAGGAGGCGTTCCCAACCTAACAGCGACTGAAAGCTGTCGCTAACATACCTATCGCCTATTAGCAATGCCCGCGAAGCGATAGAAAAACGCGCGCTAACCACGATTAGCGCTGGATTTTTACAACTGGTAGAAACCTGACTTACCCATTATAGTCTATGGGAGGTGGATTCTACGGTTAAGTCCCCACCTGCCTATTAGCGAGATTTTCCTTAGCGATGGGAATTTATCACTGGAATTCTCACGTTATTGCTGGGATTCGCTGCTATCGCTGGATATTTTATTGCATTGGAGATAAACGTTGCTAATAACGTGTTATCTCCGCGATAAAATCCAGCGATAGGCGACGATAAAAAAAACGCGCTAAGCGCGGTTTGCGATAATTATCGCAAGTTGTTGCTAATATGCCCCATAGTTTGATAGACAAGATGCTCATCAGCATACCTAAAACAATTGTTTCTTGGTGTTTAGATATCATGGATGAAATCTAATTTCTGCG
The DNA here is from genome assembly GCA_963921515.1 of Calotriton arnoldi. Lineage (NCBI taxonomy): Eukaryota > Metazoa > Chordata > Amphibia > Caudata > Salamandridae > Calotriton > Calotriton arnoldi. The sequence continues at coordinate 687,668 of CAWUFW010007239.1, read as the reverse complement.
AGCCACTTACGTCATGGAGGGGTACACTGAGCAGGAAAGGCGGTGTGTTTTTGAGCCTTCTAAAAACTAAGATGACTGACAGCCAAGGACTGCTGCAAGATTGCAAGACGGTGCGAGAGATGCAAGCAGTCGATGTATCAGCTAATCTGAACGGGTATCATTTCAACCATGAAGAACATGTTAGATCCTTTCAGGCTGGCTCTTGGTAGCCAATCAGAAGAGCTGTGAGTAGCCCAGATCACCCTAGACTGTGTTTTCCAGTCTGGTGAGGCAAATGCAGGACATGCAGGCAATTATCTTTTTTGTCCACAAAATCCATCCTTTTATCTGATCTGCCCGTGAAATGGATTTCTAAATGATGGATTCTGCTATACACACAGACTAAAAACAAACATGGGAAAATCAAGAGCTCTGGCATTAGCTGTCAGCTTGTAACTGGTGTCAATGCTTGTTTGGTTTTTGCAAAACTTGTTTTGGGAGCAGCAGCTGGGCCTCGTCAATCTGAAAAAAGGTTGTCTAAAAGCAAAACCAAATTTTTGGGTCTCAAAAAGCATACATTGCCATAATAGTCCCAGGCTAGAAAGGGAACTATTTTGTGTGTGGATGTGCTCCTGGTGAACGAGCAGACTGCTGCCACTCGCAGAGAAGTTAGCCCCTGGCTGAAGTGAGCTTACTCAATGGCTGTAGTGATCAGAAGCAAAAAGTGAATGACAACAACAACAGACTAAGGAGACTGGCTGAAAGCCCAAGTACATATACTTTTAGAAAATTATTTTTGATTTGATTTTAATAAAATCAAAAAGTATTGGTTAACACCAGACCTAAGAAGCACTGCCAAAGCCAATAGGTCTCTCCTATTAGAGAGCTATTGGCTTTGTCAATGTTTTTTAGCCATGTAGTAGAGCAGTGTGGCTTCGTCATACTGCTTTTTTTCTGCCAAAATGAGTGTGAGGGGCCCAGTAACTATGAATGAGCATGTGAGGAGCAAGCAACAATGAGGGAGGGTGGGAGACAGCAAGCAACAACATGGAACAGCGCTGGAGAGTAAGAGGGGCAAGAAACAATGCAGGCAAGTGGGAGGGGGCAAGCAACAAAGCAGGGTGGGGTGTGAGGGGAAAAGCAACAACAAAGGACAGGGGGAAGAGCCTGACCACACCTAAGATGGACGGCTCTCGGGGAAGCTCAGAAGCCGCATGGTACAAGCAACAACACAGGACAGGAGGGTGGAGCCTGACTGCACCTAAGTTGATCGATCCCACGGAAGCTCCCAAGCCGCCTGGCACTCAATCATGGCAAGTGGGCGGCCCCAGGCGCCTCGCTACAGTCGCAGGAGCAGCTGATGTGCAGAGACATCAGGGGCTTCAACTGAGATCTTTTTGAGCCTGACCCCACAGAGGCACAGTGGATCCTGCTGGAAGCACGCCCTGAGTGGCGGGGCAGGCCCTGCTATACAGAGGGTCTCGCGTAAGTCATTAGGTGACTCGAGGGAGCTGGAAGCGGTGTGGTTGGCCACGAGGAAGGAAGGTAGGATCAGCACTGACAACAGTGCCTATTCCCTGCATTCCAAATAGCCTCAGAAAGAGTACAACATCGGGACAGGTACCTGAGGATGCAGGCTGTCATACACAGATGGGCTGCTTCTACATGCTACACATTAGGACAAGGAAAGCACGTCACCAGAGAGCACATTACAAAACCTGAAGGGACTGTGTTTACTACTTGTCAGCCCTACCCTGCCTGTTCCATGTTCCTCCTAAGTGAACGATTACAGAGTACTGCCCGCACGTTGTCCGGTAGGCAGACCATGCTAGTCCATTCCCGGCGTAGGAAACCTAGTCATTCAATGAGCATGTACCCTCCCCTGTATCCTTGCGATTTCCTGGCCGGGTGAGCAACATCTAGGAATGTCCGGACAAGATATTACCAGCTCGGTGGCGCTGAGGATTTAGTAGATGGTAGCTGGTCCTCTAATGGTTGACTGTTGAGTGGATGTGGCATGGGTACAGGCACAACCCACAGTGGGCCCCTTGTTTATCTGTATGCCACCGGTCTTGACACCACCTTTTCATATTATCTAGGATGGCATATCAAGATGTTTAGGCGGAAGCCCACTCGCCAGTTTTTGTTTACAGACCGGGTTGTGGGTAAACCGAAGTGCTTTGCACAACAGACAATGATGGACATCACATTGGAGACAACCATGAAGGAACTCACGAGCATTAAGGCCACCATGGATTCAATGCACGCAGCTACTGCATCTACAGCTGCTAAGGACCGACCTGTGTGCTTTCAATACACGACTTGACGCTACTGATTGAAGAGTGAAGGCTTTGGATGGTCATTTAATGGTGGTTGGGAACAAACCTAATGTCGGCAGTGAAGTATGGCATCTACATAGGAAGCTGACAAAATTGGAAGACCGCAGCCATCAAAATAATGTCTGCTTCCACAGAAACCCAGAAGGAATGGAGGCGAAAGACATGGATAGATTCCTATCTTCATTCCTCTCTGAACTTACAGGCCTGACTTTCATTCCTCTGCTAAAATTTCAAAGGGCACATAGGATTTGGATCAGGAGAGACTCACGCCATAACACCCCCAGGCCTATATTGCATGTTTCCTCCACCACCAACAAGCTCGGCAGGTCATCACTGCAGCCAAGTGACAGAATGGTCCCTTTCTTTAGAACAATGCCAAGATCTATCTCGCAGCTGACTTTTCACATGATACTGTTATCCCACAGAAGAAATTCCTGGCACTTTGCCCAACTTTACGGAAACTCAACTTCCGCTATGGCCTATTGGAACCTGCCACTATGCTTCTAACTGTCAATAGGAAAAACTGAGAATTTGGTGACCCAGATGAACTGGAATAATTCTTGTCCACATTTACTGGAACAGACATGGATACTGAGCCATCAGCTACTGACATCTCGACCAGGGAAGACCCGAACATGACCACTGCCCCGCATCAGGACTCAACTTCCACCTCCCCTGAACATCAGAGACTGGACTCTGTGCTTAAAGGATGGGAGGGGAAAGTGCCCAGAGGCAGAGTAGACACTGCAGCTAGGGGCCATGATAAATCATGCTCTCCCATCAAACCATGACCCTCAGACCCCTGTGTGGACTGCGAAATGCTTTCCAACTGCATCCTTTGTAAGATCCAACCAATTATCTGGGAGTTGTGACTTTGTCAATGATCGGCTTCTCTGGGGTGTCTCTGGAGGGGTGATCCCCATAAATGTACTTTTGTATGTCCCTGTACACAGAAGTAACATTTGCTGGACACCCAAATGGTTTCTCACTTTCCCTCTCCCTGCGACATGCTGGGATTCATTTATTATACTCAATAAATACGTAAGATGCTGGTTTACTAGGGAGCTGCTGCATTTGAGGAGGCCCTGGAATTTTGTTTGTTCATGCTGTTAGATTGGGAATGCTGGGTGGGCATGGGACTGGGAGATAAACTCGCCTGTTTAAAGTTTATTGTAGTTTCTATATAACAATTGTACTTGGTATTTGGAGCTATACACAATTTTCCTTGGAAACATTGGATTATAGCATCGCTGATAGTCGCTATACCACTAGCTTGGTACCACTCTGTAGTCTCGGTGCTGCTATTCCCCTGCCTTCTGCGTGCAATTCATATTTGGATACTGTTTTGGTTGGACATCTGTCCACGTCTGTTTGCTCTCTAATTAGGGCACAGTATTCATTAATTTGCATATGTCTGCACTACCCCTTATTCGTTCCATAGTCTTGCTACCACGGTCCAAATGCCTTTGCATTATGTGCTCCAATGTCATTGGCCTTACACATTTTATCAAGCGGAAGAAAACACTCACATATATTGCATCAAAAGTCCCCTATTACTGGAGACACATCTGTCCCCATTAGAATCAGACAAACTCATGAGGGATTGGGAGGGGAGAGTTGTCAGCAGGAGCCTTCTGCCTCTCCCTACTGCAGCTGCTGATACCGAGGGGGATGCATCGTCACCAAAAATATGAGGAGTTGCCATTCTGTTGCACAAAATTTTCCCATTTACCATTCTGAAAACATGGGCTGACCCCCTGGGCTGCTATGTCTTTGTGAAGTTCAAGACATTAGGTCAGACCTTGATACTAGGATCCGTATATGCCAACAAACACGCTCAAGTGCCTTTCTTCTCCTCCTTGTCGAGACTCCTGATGGAGTTTGGTACCACCAGATTGATAATTGGGGAGACTGGAATGTAGCGGTGGACTCTCAACATGGACGCTCTGGCCCTCTGGACAAAGTCAACGCAAAGGGCAGGACAGTCCTTATGATGTAATGGAGGACCATGGTTAATGTGACCCCTGGCGCTTGACACACCTGCAAGACAGAGAACACACTTTTCTATCCTGTGTGCATGGGACTTGCTCCAGGATAGATTTTTTCCTCATGTCCCATTCCTCACTAGCCTCACTACGTGACTGTACCATATCAGAGGGGGGGGATCTTGGATCATGCTCCGAATATACTTGAGCTTGATCTCGGACATGTCTCCCCTGCCTTTAAGTGATGGAGGTTACATTTTCCCATTTTCGGACACTGGAGAACAAGAAAACGTTACAGGGGCACTTCCATCAATATCTGGGAGACAATTAATCCTTTACAGCCTCTGCACAGATACTATGAGCGGTGGAGATGGCCACTATAGGGGGTGATTTCATGTGGGACTCAGCAATCTCAAAACGAGTGGCTAGGGAAACGCAAACTAGACTAGAGAGTAAAATATCTACCATTTATGAGACTTACAGAAGACATCAATCAATCAATCAATCAATGCATTTATAGAGTGTGCTACTCACCCGGGAGGGTCTCAAGGCGCTGGGGGAGGGGGGAGTTACTGCTCGAACAGCCAGGTCTTGAGCTGCTTCCTGAAGGAGAAATGGTCCTGGGTTCGCCGAAGGTGAGTGGGGAGGGAGTTCCAGGTCTTGGCTGCCAGGTAGGAGAAGGATCTTCCTCCGGCGGTGGCTCTGCGGATGCGTGGTACGGTGGCGAGGGCGTGGCTGGTTGATCGTAGCTGGCGGGTGGGCGTGTAGAAGGTCATGCGGTCGTTGAGGTACTTGGGGCCCAGGTCGTGGAGGGCCTTGTGTGCGTGGGTGAGGAGTCTGAACGTGATTCTCTTGCTGACGGGGAGCCAGTGCAGGTCTTTCAGGTGTCCGGTGATGTGGCTGTGTCGGGGGATGTCCAGGATGAGTCGTGCGGAGGCGTTCTGGATGCGCTGGAGTCTTTTTTGAAGTTTGGCTGTGGTTCCGGCGTAGAGGGTGTTCCCATAGTCCAGTCGGCTGGTGACGAGTGCCTGGGTGACGGTCTTCCTGGTTTCAGTGGGGATCCATCTGAAGATCTTGCGGAGCATGCGCAGGGTGTTGAAGCACGAAGATGAGACGGCGTTGACTTGTCTGGTCATCGACAAGGAGGAGTCCAGGATGAAGCCCAGGTTGCGTGCGTGGTCCGTTGGCTTGGGCGCGGTGCCCAGGGCCGGGGGCCACCAAGAGTCGTCCCAGGCGGAGGGTGATGAACCCAGGATGAGGACTTCCGTCTTGTCTGAGTTCAGTTTAAGGCGGCTGTTCCTCATCCAGTCGGCGACGTCTCTCATCCCGTCGTGTAGGTTGGCTCTGGCGGTGGTGGGGTCGTTGGTGAGGGAGAGGATCAGCTGGGTGTCGTCGGCGTAGGAGATGATGTTGAGGTTGTGTTGGCGTGCGATGGCTGCGAGGGGGCTCATGTAGACGTTGAAGAGGGTAGGACTGAGTGAAGATCCTTGTGGAACGCCGCAGATGACTTCGGTGGCCTCGGATCTGAACGGGGGAGGCGGACTCTCTGGGTTCTTCCGGCGAGGAACGAGATGATCCATTCCAGTGCTTTCTCTCGGATTCCGATGTTGCTGAGGCGCTTCACTAGGGTGCGGTGGCAGACGGTGTCGAACGCCGCGGAGAGGTCCAAGAGGATGAGGGCTGCTGTTTCCCCGTTGTCGGTTAGGGTTCTGATGTCGTCGGTGGCTGCGATTAGGGCGGTCTCGGTGCTGTGGTTGGCCCGAAACCCGGACTGCGAGGGGTCGAGGGATCCATTCGTCTCGAGGAAGGCGGCAAGCTGTCTGTTGACGGTCTTCTCGATGACTTTGGCCGGAAACGGAAGGAGCGAGATGGGACGGTAGTTCTTGAGGTCGGTGGGGTCCGCCGTTGGTTTCTTCAGGAGGGCGGTAAGCTCGGCGTGCTTCCAGCTCTCCGGGAAGGTGGCGGTGTGGAAGGAGGAGTTGATGATGTCCCGGAGATGGGGTGCGATGGTGGCGTTGGCTTTGTTGAAGACGTGGTGTGGGCAGGGGTCGGTTGGTGGTCCGGAGTGGATGGAGTTCATCGTGCGGGTGGTGTCTTCGGTGCTGATCGGGGTCCAGTTGCAGAGGGTGGTGGTGGCGGGCGTTGGTTCGGCGGTAGGGTGCGTGGTCTGTGCGTCGAAGCTGTTATGTATGTCGGTGATCTTGCGGTGGAAGAACGCGGCGAGTGAGTTGCAGAGGTCTTGCGAGGGGTGATGTCGTTGTTTCCGGCGCTGGGGTTGGAGAACTCTTTGACGATGCTGAAAAGTTCCTTGCTGTCGTGGGCGTTGTTGTCCAGTCGTTCTTTGAGTGCCGACTTCTTGGTGGCACGGATCAGCTGGTGGTGTTTGCGGGTGGCGTGCTTGAGGGCGGTCCTGTTGTCTGTGGTCTGGTCGAGTCGCCAGGCTTTCTCGAGAGTGCGGCAGTTCTTCTTGGATTCCTTGAGTTCGTTGGTGAACCAAGGGGTTTTCTTGCTTCCGGGTCTGCTGGGAGGGTTTTTTAGTGGTGCGAGGTCGTCGGCGCAGGCGGTCAGCCACTTGGCGAGGTTGCTGGCTGCTTCGTTTGGGTCCGTTGTGTTAGTGGGTGTGTTCTGGCTGAGGGAGGCGGTGAGCTGCTCGGCGGTGATCTTGCTCCAGCTCCGGCGGGGAACCTGTTGCGGGTGGTGGTGGGTCGCAGTCTTTCTGAAGCTGAAGTGGACGCAGCTGTGGTCGGTCCAGTGGAGTCCGGTGGCGTGGCTGAAGGAGATGTGCTTGCTGGAAGAGAAGACGGGGTCAAGCGTGTGGCCGGCGTAGTGGGTGGGCGTGTTCACCAGTTGCTTGAGTCCGAGGTTGGCGAGGTTGTCCAGCAGGGCGGTGGTGTTTCTGTCGTTGTTGTTCTCCAGGTGGAAGTTGAGGTCCCCTAGGAGGATGTAGTCGGCGGAGGGCATGGCGTGCGGGCTGATGAAGTCTGCGATGTCTTCGCTGAATAGTGTGCGTGGTCCCGGGGTCTGTAGATGAGGGTGCCTCGGAGGGTGGTCTTGGGGTCAGTGTGTATCTGGAAGTGTAGGTGCTCGGCGGCGGTGAAGGTCTCGTCGGAGTTAGTCGAGATGCGGATGGTGTTCTTGTGTACGATGGCGATGCCTCCTCCCGTCTGGTTGACGCGGTCCTTCCGGGTGATCTTGTATCCGTCCGGGATGGCTATGGCGATGTCGGGCGCTGAGGAGGCGTTCATCCAGGTTTCGGTGCGGAAGGCGACGTCCGGTGCTGTTGCGTCGAGCAGGTCCCAGAGTTCCACGGCGTGCCTGTGGACGGAGCGGGTGTTCAACAGGATGCATTTCAGGTGGTTGCTGCTGGTGCTCGACTTGGCGGGGGTGGTGCAGGTCCGGGGGCAGGTGAATCGGCAGGCTTGGCAGGTGAAGGGTCCGTGGGTGCGTCTCGGGGAGGCTCGGTAGCAGGCAGGGTTCCGGTCGGCATTGAGTGCGGTGAGGGTGGCGGCGTCGTAGGTCCGTCGATTGGTGTTGCATCGGTGGGATCCAGGGGTCCTGGCGCTGGGCGCGGGCCAGGCGCGGACGGGCGCAGACGGGCTTACCTTTGGCGCACCTTCGGCGCTCCGTCGGTGCTCCCGCTGCGCGCGGCCGCTGCGCGGTCGCTTAGGGGGCGTCATAAGTAAGGAGCCGGGAGGGAGGAGCAGCTGGGTGGCGGGAGCGGGGCGGCGAATGGAATCACGGGGGGCGGGGCCGCAGGGAGGCAGTGGCGGGAAAGTCCCAGGAGCAGCGGGAAAGTCCCAGGAGCAGCGGGCAGCGGGAAAGTCCCAGGAGCAGCGGGCAGCGGGAAAGTCCCAGGAGCAGCGGGCAGCGAGCGAAGGAATCTGCAGGCAGGAGGCGACAAGGCAGGCAGGAGCGGCAGCAGTGAGTGGGGCGACCAAGCCCTGTGGAGGGGACATCCCAGTCTGACTCTCCTAGGTCGATTATTGCAAGCATATGAGTTGAATGCCCATTTTACTTTGCAGGCAGAATATGCTCTACTCTGCCTTAAGTGGTGGCACTATGAGAAGGGAGAGAAGATGAGTAGACTTCTGGATGCACAGATATGTCAACTGGAGGCTAGTAACAGTATCTCTTCAATATGAGGGGAGATGGTGGAACTAATAATACACCCGGCGGAAATCACAGAAAAGTTAACCTGTTTCCTTAGTACTCTTTACCGATCGAAAGCCCCTGATGATCCCACCCTGGAACAGAAGTTTTTCCAGACTGTCCACTTGCCCACCCTATCGGAAGCCAGTAGACAGCTTTTTGAAGGTGATATCGTAGAGGATGAGATCTCTGAAGCCATCGGGGCCTTGTCTAATAATAAAGCCCCGGATGACAATGGCTTCGTGGTCAACTTTTACAAATGTAATAAAGACATAGTGGTACCTCTACTCTATAAAATTTCAAGGAATTAGAGGGCCCAGCCACAGTTTGACCGGAGTTCAATAAAGCACTCATTAGCCTTATTCTAAAACTAAATCAAAACCCTAATAGCTGCGCCAGTTACCCTCCAATAGCACTTCTCAATGCAGAAATAAAGGTTCTTGTGAAGGTCCTAGTAACTTGTCTCACACAGTTTATTCCAAACTTAATTCATGACTCCCAGGTTGGATTCATACCAGGATGCTTTACTTGTAACCACATGCTCTTTCTAGTCAATATAATTTGGCATGTGCGTATGAACAATACGATAAGCTCCTACTTTCATTAGACGCCGAGAAGGCTTTGGATCGGGTGGAGTGGGGATGCTTATTATGCGATAGAGCAGGATTGGGGCCCAACTTCTTGGCAGAGGGCAAGTGGCTTTACACCTCCCCCACAGCACAGATCGACTGCGGCAGACACTTATCTCAAACCTTTCCAATCTTATGGGGGATGTGGCAAGGATGCATGTCCCCTCTACTGTTTTTGTTAGCCCTGGAACCCCTGGCAGCCGCCATTCAACAGTCTACCCATATACAGGGTGTTGATATGCCTGCTGCGAAAGTAAAATACTGCTATATGCCGACAACATTTTGCTGACCTTGAGTAACTAGGTATCATCGATTCCATGCCTCATATCACTGATCAATATGGTTTTGTTGGATACAAAATAAATTGGACCAAGAGCAAGACATTGTCATTAACACAATGTGATCCCCGGCCTTCTCTGAATACATATGGATTTATGTGGAAAGCAACAGGCTTGAAATTTTTGGGCCTGCTGATCAATAGCGGTCTGCCTAATATGGCACATGACAACATACAAACCCTCCTGGCTGGATGGAGCAATACTTTGCACTGTGGTCTGCCCTACAGGTCTCTCTCTGGCGAAGAGTCCAGATGATCAAAATAGTGATGGCTCCTAGGTTCAATCATGTTTTCGGCATGCTTCCAATATTGATCTTGGTGCAATTACTTTGCACCATCAGCAAGCGCATTAAGATGTTTATGCTTATATGGGAGGGCAGGAAGCACTGACTCAAACCAGCGAGACTGCATGCTGACACTAGAACGGGAACGACGATGCTTACCTGATATGCGCATGTACTAGATTGCACACCATCTCTCTCAGGTGGCTTAATTTTTAGCACCTACAGATGACCAGCCACAATGGGCATCTCAGTAACTCAAAGTGTTACAGACCCCTACAGGCTTAGTTCTTTTGTACAATACCTAGACTTTGAGATCTCAACATTGCCTCCCACTTTGAGAGCCAAGTGGGTGACATGGAAAGATAGCCATCGATTATTGGGCATCCATAGCACGGTACATAAAAGGGCACCTCTATGGGCCAACGAGGGCATTACTATTGACCAACGACTGATCAGATGGCCTATTTGGAGAAAATGGGGGATTAGGATGATTGGGGACATATTGGAAGGTGACTCATTTTGTTCTTTTGAGACTGTTAAATCAAAATCTGTGCTTGGTCCATGCGCCACAAGAGAAGCAGGAAGTGACGTTGAAGCACACACTGGCCAATTAAGAGACAGCAGATTAGACTGACAATTAAGCAAACAAATGGTAAGCAGTGGATGGGCTACAAGCTCCTTATTGTACACAATATGCCTCACAAGCGAGAGCACATGTGCAGGCAGCTCATGTGCTGTTGCAGGCGAGACCATAAAAGTAGCTCCAAATGTGTGAGCATTGGAAGTACACAGGTACTTGGGCCATGCTCCAGGGGTGGGACAATCACACGAAGAGGAAGTGAAGCCAGCATGTGCTGACCAAAGAGAAGCAAGGAAATAAGAGTGATGATGAAGCCATACAATGGTAAGCAATGTTTGGCTCTAAGCCCAATGTAAGCTAACAAAATATCTTGCAAGCGTTGTCTCAGACGATACATAAAAAGGACACATACGTTGATTTTACATTATGCCTCTTCAGAAGTATACTAAATGTACTTCTAGTCTTTTGATAGCAGATGATTGATCTAACTCCACACCAGGCCATTACGTTCGCCATTTATTAAACTATAAACCTTCACAATTCATGAGGTTAGCCCACGCAGTTGAACCAAGAGCAGAGTGTACATACCACTATAAATTATCGCCCGATCCCTTTGGGCTGCGTGGGCGGTGTGTGCCTTGAAGTAGAGACAGAAGAAATCGAACTAAAATATATGTAAATCATTTCTGATTCTGGTGGAGATTAGCCACTTAATATTGGAGAGACTTGGAAACAAAAACACGTCTAAAAGGGGGCAGCTCTAAATCGCATCCCCGTTCCCTGGAAGGAGGCTCGGCTGGCCTTCCAAAACAAACTGCAAGCAAGCAGGGACCCCTGGCCCTCCTGAGGTGCTCAGAATCAAAGGTTGAAAGCATGTGTAGCCGCGAGGTGATGTCACGTTCCGCCGGCAATCTAACTCGAGCATCGTTGGAACAACAATATTTATCATATTTCCAAGTTGCAAACGGGCAGCTGTGAAAACAGGTTCAAAAATTCACCAAGACCGAGAGTGTGCATCAATCGCACATGTACGAAAAGGCAAAGATTTGTATGCACACTGGTAAAGGCCAGCAGATTCTGACACCAATGTTATGTGACGAAAGCTTAAACTGGGACGGTGGTGGGACACGAGGCACCATGGAAGATAATTTTGATAAGTGCTCAAACAACCAAAAAATGTATAATTTAATTGCTACCATTGTTGAATAATAGCTCATCTTTTCTATACAATTCTCAGAGCACTTGAACTACAGCACAGGAATTAGCCCTCAAATAGGTTTGGGGCTGCTAATGCTCTTTGACTCTAATATCTCATTCTGATTGGCGCACAAAGCAACAGGGAGGTGTCAAAAGTAGCACATAGGAGTCTAGGCGTGGGTTCCACACTGCCTGCGCCACACAGAGTAAATCACTTTACTGATAAGGCCCAAAAAGACGAAAACAAGTTTGGAATCCTGATGTTTCGGTTCAGAGGGGGCATGGCCTATTAGTTTACGCATGGTAGGCCATTTTCGAACACAGCCAAGAGTGTTTTCCAATGCTTGGTTTGTGTTGTAATGGCGCAGAAGAGCTAAAACACAGGGGAATTGAATGTAACCAGAATTATGAAAACCATTGATTAAGATCAATCAGGTATTTTGTTTCCATCACTTCTGTTCTGTTGTGGATGCTAACATAGGCTGACATTTTATGGACGTTACTTTTAACCACCTGAAAGCAACTCACTACCATTGCAGACTAGGCGGGGCAGCGCCCAAGCAGTAAGGAATTTGTCCACTTAAATCAGTTGCCCTTCGGATTCTCACTTCTATCTCAGCCTGGGCATTTTTTTCCCCAATGCAGAATAAGCAGAGAGGATCACAGAGTATATCTTCAATATTTTGCTGACATTTTTCCGCCAACCATGGATAAAAATAATGCAGAAGGCTACCCGACAAGGCCAGCACACATCAGAAATCGCCTGGTTGGTTGGCATTTCGTGCGAGTTGTGATTTAGCCAGAAGCCACACAAAAAGCACAAAACGGCACGAAATTGCCAACAACTGCCTCTTTCTGTATTTTAAGGGTAGATGGGATGTGGGTGGTTTTTATAGCCCAAATTCACTTCACAATCAAACGGGAAACAAGTGAATTTTACAGTTTCACGAATCCAACACATTTTTTCGCCCAGGATATTCTCCTATGCTCTAGCATGGCAGATTGCTAAGCACTTTTCATTGCCTCACGTTTGTTTGATTGGATCTGGCAAATGTGTTTGTCGTGGTCACAAACCCACATATGGAGTCTGTTGCAAGGTGCCCAGGGGAGACAGACACCTCAAATCAGGAACATGGTGGTACAGAATTAAATTTATGCTAGTAAATTGTGCCAAAGTCATAATGCATTTCGTAATGCTGGACAGTTTGTGAACTTTGCCAAAACAACCTGGCAGCGGTTTGAGTAAAAAAGAACTGTGGGGCGGATTTTCCAACAAACCATTTTTTAAATCCCTAATTTCAAAAAGTAGGTTGTCTTAGAAGGTTTTTTCCATCAATTTTGTTTAAAAAATTGTTTTTAAATCTGTCCCATAGTAAGAGTAGGCAACACCTGAAAACTTAATCCGTGTCTAATCAAGACACAGGGAGCCTGAGCAGAAATGTGCATGAATGGCCGACGCCCAAACTTTATGAATCCCAAAGGAGGCAGAAATGATTTGTGTATGAAGCGGCTGAGGCCTTCCTTATTTCAACCAACTTCCTTTCTAAACATTCAGGAATTTTAAGAATAATAAAATATTGTGATTTACTTTATTGACGTTTCTTCTATTTTTTTTCCATTTACTTGAGAACGGCTCATGTGCATTTTCAAGGGCTCTGAATATTTTAAGGTTTTCCCAGCACATACCACTACATAGAGATGTACGTTTGGTGATGGGGAAATTGTTTCCAAAAAAGGTCTAAAAAAATCTGTTGAATCCGGTTTTATCAACATTTCACCATTATTACGTTTATGTATCACCTTAACTGACCAAAGATATGCAAGTCCTGAAAACAGTTATCTAGTGTATATTACATTATAGGCAGCTGGAAAATGTATAGATTGATAATAAGAATTAAAATTTGGTTGCGCCAAAGACTCACTATATATTAGGTGTCGAGTCTGACAATCCTTGTTAGTGTTGCCATCAGGTTGATTGGCTGTTAGGCCCAGTCGCAACCAGACAGCTGCAAGATATCACCCTATCCCAGCTTTGGCAAATAAACCAGAAATATCAGACAAGCACTGGGGAGTCCCACTGAAGAACGGGGCTGCACTCTGGGAGAGTCTTTCGTCACTCTTCAGCAAACAACCTCCGAGCCCCACAAACTGTTGTGAGTCATAAAACGCACTTCTTTCAGCTGACATGTAACTGAAAACCCATTTTTTTCATGTTCCACTTACGTATTTTAAGGCCTAGCCTGCAACAGCACATGCGCTGAATGTGCACTCCTTTGCGAGAGATATTGTACACAAGGGGCTTGTAGCCTACTAATTGCTTAACATTAGCTAGCTTCATTATCACTCTTATATACTGCCTTCTAATTGGGCAGCCTGTGCTGGCTTCACTTCCTCTTCTTTTGGCTAGAGCATGGACCAAGTACGGATTGCTTCAGCTTGATTGCTGTCCTTCCGCTGATTGCGCTGTGATTGAGTTACTACTTTTATTTGTCTTCTGTTGTCTAGTTCCTATAAACCGATATAGGATCTGCACGTTTAGACAACATACACTGTAGGATTGGTGTCAGACTGATTCTAGGCACCCCTACCGGGTATGTTAGCCTGTATACCAGCTAGCTCACAGTGCCACTAGAAACCCCTCTTACCAAGGAGAGAATAGTTCTTGGCAACTATCGAACATGACAACCCTGATCCCTCAGAATCGTGGAAACAGTATATTACTTTTCGCTCAGTCACTCGTGCTCACTTCGTCTCAGAGAGATACACAGAATAAACAATGGGGACGTTTTCCAATAAGCATTTATTGAACCAGCGTCATTCTAGTGTAAAATAGGTGTGCTGAGACAACCATTAGATATTAACAGATATAAATGATTATAAGTACTAACAGAGTAAAAGGATGGTAGATTTCTACTATCGTGCTAAAACAATGAATACAGGCAAGTATATAAAATACATGACAGTAATAAAAGCGTACTCCTACGATAAGACCCAAACTAGATGTACCTAAGTGTACCTAGCATGTATGTGGGTGTAAAGCCAAGAATCCCTCTAGGATAAAGTCAACCCCATTACCTGAAGTGAGAGACTGTGGGACCCAGTCTTGGACTCGAGATGCACACCCCACAAGGGATGTCAGACCACTGCGAGCTGGAGTGTCTGTGTGCAGGAACCTCAGCGTCTCGCGTCAGTGTGTCAGCATGGAAGTCCTTTTCTCCTCTGACTACCTCAGCAAGATATGGTGTATTTATACCTAAAGTGGTACCCCCTGGGGATATACCTTGCTGTGTCATGCCGGACTAGGATGACGGAAGGAATGACCCTTATACATAGTTATTATGCAGGAGATGGTAGGCCTGTTGTCCTGCTGTGATTCCAAGAATCCTCATGCATAATGAATGAGGCTAGTTTTCAGGGAAAACCCCACGTCATGTATGCATTACCGTAATTAGGTAAAAGGTCAGTACTAAGAACCGTTATGTAGTGTAATGGTAGGGGAGAATATAGGTGAAAGGTTAGGTGACTACCTGAGCCTATATTGAAGCACCTATATGGAACATAACACTTCTTCCCTGTCATCCTGATTGAAACATTTGTAGCAATGTTTTACTATGCCGCACACACTTCAAACAGATGTTATCTGCTTTTACTGTGACAACAGATGTTGTCTGCATTTATTGTGACAACAGATGTTATCTGCTTTCAAATGTATTTTCACTAAGATATGGCAAAGGGTGCAATTGCTTTCTTTATGTGATAGGATTTTTTGGCAAATGGCATATTTATTTTTCTTTCTAAGCCATGGGGAGATTACCTGATTTGCTTAGAATCATAGAAGTGTTGTGCTGAGCCCTAACTAGTATTGGAAAAGCCAACACATTTCGCCTTGGGAAAAATTGGCTCTTCAATTGTCTTTTGTTCAGGCTATACAGCATGGTCATTGCTGACTTTGGCAATAATTTGTAGCCATGCTGTATAGCAGCATGGCTGCTGTGCAGCATGGCTAAAAATAAAAATAAAAAGGGACTATGATATATACAGCAATAATGCACTTAAAAAGTGCATTAGCTTTGGCGTCATCATAGCGCTTTTAAAAATTAATTTTACCTACAATGCAAAGCATCTGCACTGCTTTACAGTTTGGCTACAAAACACTGTCAAAGCCAGCATCTGTCATTGGTGAGAACTATTGGCTTTGCCAATGTTTGCTTTTATTTGACCCATGCCTTCTGAGGCACTGTATTAAGACCTGACCTTTCAGCACCACGACACTCAATAACAAAACATATAATTCATTGTGACTTGAAGCATTACCCGTCTATAGTGATGCAGCACCATTGAAGCATGTTAGAGCTGGTAATGCAGGCATCTTCTCCTGCACAAACATAACTGCATGCTCGTGGCCTCGGTGTAAAAATGACGCACTGGACAACGCTCACTTCCGTCACTGTTCCTAAGGAGTCTTCCATGGCCTGGTGCCCAGGCCCATCGATCTTTCCACATGTAAAATATATAATAGCGTAACCCATTTCGGGCTCGTTTCTTTTTATTATTTAAATTCGTCTTTATACAAAATTAACAAACCCCACTCCATAAGCATAAAACCTAAAAATAAAATAATAAGGGCACTTCTCACGAAAGCGTGTCGCACTAGTCTAATCCCAGACTAGGGATTAATGATGCACAGATAGGCTATTTTCATTCTTGGTCACCTCCGTCACCGTGTCTCTCGAGCGTGTCCTTGCCTGAAGAAGGCTCTCGGCATTAGTTAGTCTGACAGTCTCCTCTAGTTAGATGGACAGTCACCTCTAGTTAGCCGGACAGTCACCTCTAGTTAGCCAGACAGTCTCCTCTAGTTAGCCGGACAGTCACCTCTAGTTAGTTGGACAGTCTCCTCTAGTTAGCCGGACAGTCTCATCTAGTTAGCCGGACAGTCTCCTCTAGTTAGCCGGACAGTCTGCTCTAGTTAGCCGGACAGTCTGCTCTAGTTAGACAGACAGTTAGCCAGAGAGTCTCCTCTACTCCTCGGTCCAAGGGAATCAGAAAGGTTTTATGTCCCAGGCCTTGCGCAGTGGTAGGTAAGACGAATTTAACAGGAGCATGTAGCATTGAACACCTTGATCGCTGCCCCAGTGGAGTTTACAGGCTCGGGCCACGATTAAGACTCTTTATTACATCTCGTTGGCAGAGGGCTTTGGCGGTTGCACATGACCCTGCTGATATAGTACCCAATGGTCACAGTCTATCCCTCACTTTAGTGTGGTGCCTTAACATAGCCACCCCCTCTCCCCCGCATGCTCTTACCCAACTTTGTGTAGTGCACAGTTCAACTTCTCACACACAAAGTTCCTCAAAAAAGGGTTTAGTCTATATTACTAAAATATGATCCCAATCACGGTTTCCATTTGCAACAACCTTGTTGAGACGCATAAAATTCATGTGTTTATGTGTTTAGTTATTATTTTTAAAGTGCTCCTAAGTTGACAAACAGCCTCTGCCGAGCTCTATGGAGGAGACAAGGGATGAGAAGAAGGAAGATAAGGATAGAAAGAAAGGTACCCATGATGGAAGCTGATCCATAAAACAGGAAGCTATTTACTCATTTAAGGAAATGGATTATGCAGATACACTTGCAGTAAAAGTAATGCAACTCTCATTGTGTGATGCATTGGAAGAGGAGCTCAGCTGTTTTTGTAGAAATGTATATTTGGCACAACCACCAGTCTTCAGCGGGCACAAGTTAAAGTTACACAATATGTGTAGGAGCTCAAAGTGATTCCTAGGAGCTCTCTACCAGCGCTGTTGAATTTTAGGGTAGCTGAATGGCAACGCTGCTTAAACTAGATTTCACCCCACGCTTCTTTCTTCCACCACCAAACACTTCCTGCCTTTTCATCTCAGCCTGGCTGATTTTGTTCATCCCTACTTCTCCCTCTTATTACTGCTTTCGAAATGTTAACCTCCATTTCCTTTCTTCTTTTTCTGCCTTTTTAGGTCTCGCCTAGCGTTGCAGCGCATGCGCTGCTCGCTCGGCGAGATTTATTGTCAAGGAGGACTTTGAGAGAAGGGCTTGAAGCCCCGCCCCTTATTTCCATTGGCTTGCGTCACCGTTTATGGTAAACGGTGGGCTGACATTGGAAATAAGCTTTCTGGGTTGCCTCCCTTTCGCTTTTTTGTCCGGCCCACCCGGACTGGCTCGCCTGCTTTCCTTCTGTCGTAACGCTATTTCTTATCTTTAGTGGGCGTGTTGTATTAGTCTGTGTTTTTTTATTTTTTTGTTCACCAGACCGTTGCTGTGGCTTAGCGGTTTGCCGATGCCAGCATAGAAGAGGGAGGAGCGCTTCCACAACGAGGTATGCAAGTGTTGTTTTTGGGTATTGTTGTAATATATGTGCGTTTTATTTTAAATATGTTTTTTTTTTAACCGCTTCTACATTTGTTAACATTAGGGCTGATTTCCGTGACAAAGGCCGCCGGCCGCTGTCCTGCCGCATTTTAAAGGGTATATTAGCGATTACAGTGAACCATCAGAGGGCCACGGCCCCCAGCGCCGGGGGAGGCCCCAGCCTGCAAAACAATGGGTTAATTACCCACTCGTTAACCTTTAACGGGGGTCTAGCGGTGCCCACTGCCAAATACACACAGAACAGAGCATGCTACAAGGAGCTGGGGGTGGAGAGCGCTGAATAATTCTATTTTACCTGGCCATTGACTGTGCTTGCTTCTTGGCACCAGTGGGTCAGTTACATAAGTGTCTGCATTGGAACAAGTGGATTGAACTCGTCCTTGCCCCTGATCCCAAACTCTTCTAACTATAGCGCATAAATAATCTTGCGTAGCGGTGCGCTACACAAGTGTTGCCTACCTCACCACCTCCAAAATCATTTTGATTTTTCACTTTGACATCGGTTCCACTGCTGGAACAAGCCACCTCTCGCCCCGCCCCCGTGCCTTTAGGCACTTTTAAACACACTGGGCTTCAGCTCCTCCACCCCCCATGCCCCCCATCGTGTGTGTCAGCCCGGGATGAGACAGTCCCGGGCACACACAGCCGCACCCGAGTACTGATCCCTTTCACTCTGCACCATCTCACTCCCGTGCCTCTGCCATACCCACCCCCGTGCCTATGCCCTCTCGCCGGGATCCTTTTCCCAGCCCTGCGGTGTCTCCGTGCTTTCCTACAGTATTTCCCAGGCCGCTCCTCTCTCCCTGTGCCATCGCCCTCTCTGCCTTTTCCCCAGACCTGCCCTCTCTCTCCCCTTTCCATTGTTAGGCTGCGAGGCTTGATACCAGCACAAGGGGAGCGCCCAGCTTGGTTCCCGCACTCATAATTACAGGGTCACAAGCAGCACAAAGGGAGCTGCTGTGCTCCGGGGACTGGTCATGGAGGGGGAGGGGACGCGGCTCCCAAACTTATTTTTGTGTTCTTTTTAGGATGAGTTGTCGCCCTCCTCACTCCCTCCCCAGCCCTGACCCTCTGCTCCACCTCTGTTAATCCGCTCTGTAATCTCGAGCTGATTTCGCCTCTTCACATGGGGCGTGCGCCCTCCCCGGCGGGGTGACACCGCCTGGTACTCCACTGTCAAGTGGCCCAGTGGAGCAGCTCACTTTGTCACCTAAGGCTCATGTCCCCTCTCCCACCACCCGCCCCACCTAAAACCGACAGTGTGGTTTTAACAGGCTGTGAGACTTGAGTCTGTCGAGCAGGTAAAGTGTTCCTTTGAAAGTGTTCTCTTCTTTACAAAGCACTCGACTCTTTGAAAAATTTCCCATTCAATCATTGTTCTCTTTGCTGTAACTGCCAGCCAGAGGAGAGCTTTACACAAGTGGACACATGACCACAGGGCAACGGACTCGGGCCAACAAATTGTATGAGGTCGGCCAGTGATCTCGCGCCGGCGAGGATTAGGTGCGACCTGACCACTGAGCACACTCCTAATTCCTGACTGAAAAGTGATCAGTGAACAACTCGCTCTTAATATTGAGCCCACTTTTATTATTGAACTCGTCCTTGCCCCTGATCCCAAACTCTTCTAACTATAGCGCATAAATAATCTTGCGTAGCGGTGCGCTACACAAGTGTTGCCTACCTCACCACCTCCAAAATCATTTTGATTTTTCACTTTGACATCGGTTCGACTGCTGGAACAAGCCACCTCTCGCCCCGCCCCCGTGCCTTTAGGCACTTTTAAACACACTGGGCTTCAGCTCCACCACCCCCCACGCCCCCCGTCGTGTGTGTCAGCCCGGGCTGAGACAGTCCCGGGTACACACAGCCGCACCCGAGTACTTCACAGGTCTTTAAACAAGCATCTGCAATGCAATAGGTCTCGCATTTACGCGAGTTTGAGCTATTGACATTTTAAATGACAATGCCTTTATTTATGTTTTGGTTTAAAAAACATAAATAAAAGGCATTGTCATTTACAATGCCAATAGCTCAAAGTAGCGTAAATGCGAGACCTATTGCATTGCAAATGCTTGTTTATTATCTTGCTCTGGGTCAAAGTCTCATGATGAAAAATAAATTCCAGTGAAAATCACACATCATAAATCAGGCACTTCCTCTGCCCTTGAAAGGTCAAAATACTTCACAAAAACTATGGCCACACAAACCCCCTGACAGACATGACAAAACATTTCAAAGCAGACAGCTGGCCAACAAGGTACGTGTTAGGCAAACATACGTCATATTAAGTTATGGTTGCTGTCTAAAAGAGTCCACAAAATGTTTACTAGATCAAACCAAAAATTCCATACCACCATTCAAGAATGAGCACGTTTTCTGATAAAGTTTGAAAAAACTGCTGTGTAAGAAAGCCAAACATTTTATCTGTAACAAGCCTGTTCTGATACACAAAGGTCAAATTCGGCAACTTGGATTCAGCTAGTGAAGATATGCTTTTCATTGTCTGATATTCTTCTGTAAAACTGAAAAAAAACATTTTTTTTTACTCTTCTATTCTGTCCCAAAATATTATAAACTGGTTCATAAAACATAAGTTGATCCTGTGTCTGTTCAATTTGATAAATAAACCCTAATGACCCCTGTACCTAACCTTGGCCACGAACAAGGGATTAAAGCAGTGTTTCCCAAACTTTTTTGACCCCCGGCTCCCTTGAGCTATTGGCCGTGGCTCCCTATTATGTTACTTTTTTTTGGCAAGTGGGGGGATGTAAGCACAGCCTCAGGGGTACTTTCATTTTTCTCCCTGAAAATAATTGGGATGAAGCCGATGAAGGTATTAAAATCATGGAGTCTGTGAAAGTGTGTCAATGGTAGGCTATGATGTGCGTGACAGGTCGCGGTAAGACCTTTTAGGTAGTACTTGCATGTAGTCATTTGACTCACAAATGAGTTTTGAAGAACTATTGCTTTTACACCAGACTTTGCATGTATGTGTTCATGCGTGTGTGGTGCTCTGTCACTAACGTATGTTGAACTATGCAACAAACTGCATTGTTTGCAAAGATGGGGGAAATATGGCATCCCGGCTGAATAGTGTGCTGGTGCAGGTTGTATGATGAGGCATGTGAAATTCTGGAAGAATGGAATGTAGTGGTGGTAATAACAAAAGGGATCCAATTGGAGGTGCCATGCAAATCCTACAGATAAATATGAAAGTCCAGACTTTACTAGTGTGGCTTTCTTGGGTACTAGTAAGCCTGCCAGCACGAGCACTGATACTAGAACCACAGCTAGGAACGACAATATTGCTGAAAAACTATTCACGGCCTTGCCACCCTCTTCTCACACTTTGAGGCCATTAGATGAGCTAGCCACAATTAAATAAGTCACTTATGCTGCTTTCCAGAGTAGCATGTGAAAACAGACTGTAGGAGTAGCACATGGAAACAGACCACAGAAACAAACTTTACAAAAGCATATTGCAAAACAGACTACCAAAATCTCCATATTATGTTAACATCTCCCACAAAAATGAATCCTTGCCCCTCAAATGCATGTTGATTTTTCAGAGAAGCCGGTTTACGAACGGCCCAGATATTGGCAGAATTTATTTCGAAGACTCTGCAAAAGATATTTGAACAGATTACATTTTCACATGGGGCAAACACTGGTCTTTGCAGCCGTGCCTCACTATGGAAAGGTTGGTGTCCTTAAAATAGGTTTCTGGAACATTCAGCATGCTGCGTGGAAGCGGGGGGGGGGGCCCAACTAAACATCTGTTTATCTATTGAGGAATGCATGCAAGCACATACATAAGAGTATGTGACATCTGAACACAAAAGCAGGAAAAAGCAAAAAGCATCAGCGTTTTTAATGGTTTGTGCTTGTGTTATTTAATTGCCGAAACTTCATAGAATTCTCAGCTCACAAAAATACAGGTCAAGAGTGCACTGCTGTACACTGAAGGCTTCCGGTTCCCAATCTGTGTGCTTGGTGCACGGCGCCCCTGGCTACTTTTCATGGCGCACTGGGGTGCCACGGCGCACAGATTGGGAACCACTGGATTAAAGGATCAGAAATGTTTCTTGGCCCTACATTTTGGCCCTCATTACTGCCATCTACTGGCGTCAAAAATATAGCAAGGCTCAGTGAAGGCAATAAAGTCCTATTTCCAAGCCAGGATTTCACTGGTACAGAACGTTATGGAACTAGCTACGCACGAAAGAGATTGTGCAGATGGTGAAATTGTATCCCTCTTGTGAGCATGCAGATTGAATAAAATATTTTTCCTGGGCGATTAAAATAATTGTAGTGGGGCAATCAACAACACACACAAGCCAGTGATAGATGTGCAGATAGCAGACCAAGCAGGCTCTACATTCTTGACCCCATAACCAAGTGTGCTATTCAAAATAAGTCTTTTAATGTCCAATGAGGAGCTAAAGCTTCCACATGAAGCTTGAGCCATGCAGCCACCCCGTAACCAAGTGTGCTAGTCAAAATAAGCCTTTTAATGTCCAATGAGGAGTTGAAGCTTCCACATGAAGCTTGAGCTATGAAGCCCCATCGCAACCAAGTGTGCTAGTCAAAATACGCCTTTTAAAGTCCGATGAGGAGTTGAAGCTTCCACATGAAGCTTGAGCTATGAAGCCACATCGCAACCAAGTTTTTAAAGTCCGATGAGGAGTTGAAGCTTCCACATGAAGCTTGAGCCATTCAGCCACCCCGTACCCAAGTGTGCTAGTCAAAATAAGCCTTTTAATGTCCAATGAGGAGCTAAAGCTTCCACATGAAGCTTGAGCTATGCAGCCACATCGCAACCAACTGTGCTAGTCAAAATAAGCCTTTTAATGTCCAATGAGGAGTTGAAGCTTCCACATGAAGCTTGAGCTATGCAGCCACATCGCAACCAAGTGTGCTAGTCAAAATACGCCTTTTAAGGTCCAATGAGGAGTTGAAGCTTCCACATGAAGCTTGAGCTATTCAGCCACCCCGTACCCAAGAGTGCTACTCAAAATAAGGCTTTTAATGTCCAATGATGAGCTAAAGCTTCCACATGAAGCTTGAGCTATGCAGCCACATCGCAACCAAGTGTGCTAGTCAAAATAAGCCTTTTAATGTCCAATGAGGAGTTGAAGCTTCCACATGAAGCTTGAGCTATGCAGCCACATCGCAACCAAGTGTGCTAGTCAAAATAAGCCTTTTAATGTCCAATGAGGAGTTGAAGCTTCCACATGAAGCTTGAGCTATGCAGCCACATCGCAACCAAGTGTGCTAGTCAAAATATGCCTTTTAAGGTCCAATGAGGAGTTGAAGCTTCCACATGAAGCTTGAGCTATTCAGCCAACCCGTACCCAAGTGTGCTACTCAAAATAAGGCTTTTAATGTCCAATGAGGAGTTGAAGCTTTCACATGAAGCTTGAGCCATGCAGCCATGTAAGGTGGGACCTACAATAGATCTTTCCCAAATCTCAGCAAGGCAAATCACTGCAACCTATATATAGGCAGTATAAATAACAGTGTGCACCCACCCCTTCCATTCTCGGGTTTAATGAGTTGGTTGCAAAAGCACAATCTAAAATCTAATGAACACCCCTCAAGAAGCCTCAGTGCTCTGAACAGTGCCTTGAACACAGCACGGTCAGGAGGTAAGGGCTTTCGGCTCTCAAGAATGAGGATTATTTGTGGCATTGCATGTATGCAAACATTTTACCCAAGTTGGAGTAAGCTAATAGATTAAAAACAATTTTGGGCCTGTGTTCAAATGCCTGAGAAACTTCAATCGAATGGCAGTAAAACCCATGCGAGTTAAACTGCTGTGTCCTCCTGATGGGAGAAATACACTTCTTTATTGTGCAGGTGGTTGGAGGTAGTGGGCATCGGCACTCATTTTTGGGGACCGGCCTAATTTTTCATCATCAGACTTTGACCTAGAGCAAGAAAGAGAAAGACACAAAAGAGGGAAATAAGTTGGAAGAGTAAGACAGAAGAACATCAACAAAAGGACGAAGAAGGGATGAAAAAACCTGCAAGAGTGATGTAAGGAAAAAGGAAGTGTGGGGGGAGAGCATGAGTTTGTATCACGACCAAGCAGCGTTGGGATCTGACAACCCCAGCCTTCGATAGCACAATTGGCAGGCTCTTAAGAAAAACTTTGAGCCCTCTGAACTTTTTTTCTTTACAAATGAAGCATTAGATAAATAGTTCACGCACTAATGGAGACTATGAATGGAGTGAATTGTTGGGACAATTATGTTGCTAGCGTTAAGAGTAGATGAGAAAATATCATGTGTAAAAAATTAACAGAGATATTCAGAAGCATTGAAATATTGCTGGGTACATTAACCAACCACACCATAAGAAGCAGTCAAGGTTTCAAGATGAGAACTAACTTTTAATGAATTCCATTGGGGATAACTACCATACATCCAGGTCATTCTGAAAAGCTGCATTATTTCAGAAAGGTGGAGCGAGAACCTTTGTGGTACCTCTCAATAACTGCATTAACTGATGATAGCTAACTCTCCGGGGATTACTGACAGAATATCGAAGACAAAACTATTGTGTGGACAGAATATTGTGTCAAAAATACTGAGGATCAGAATATCGAGAAGGTAGGTGAAAATAGGTAAGTATAGATTTACTATTCATAACTCCACATCTACGTACCTACAAGATATATATATATATATATGTATTCACTGAAAAACCATAGGTTTTAGGGACAGTTATAGTTAGTTGGACATTTCACTCGTACAAAACCATAGAAATTCCCCGTTATAGTTAGTTCAGCTAACTATAACTCGCGCCCCCGCAATGCACTGCTGATGACGTCACATATTACATCACTCATGACATGGTCAGTGACATCACTGATGACATCACTGATGACATCTCAAATGACATCACTGATGACATCACTGATGACATCATCCAGTGACTGTGTGTTTCTGTAAAGCTTAAATATGTTTAATATATATAGGGAAAGGCGTATTGAAGAATGAGTGGGTGTATAAGTGTCTGAATGGATGATTTAGTACGTGAGTGACTGACTCTACAAGTGAGTGATTAAATGTATCTTACTGAATGCATGGGTTAGTGACTAAACTGTGTGAATGTCTGTATCCGTCTGTCTGTTGGTTTGTAAGCGGCTGCATGGCTTTCTGAATAGCTACATGAGTGTCTACATGGGTTATTGATTGATTGTCTGAGTATCTGTATGGGTGCCTGAGTGTTTGTGTGGGTGGGGTGTGTGTGACTCTGTGCATAGATGTGTGAGTTGGTGATTCACTGGGTGCATGGTTTCAAGAGTGCATCTGTGATGGACTGTATGGGTGGGTGAGTGTGTGTATGGGTGTGTTAGTGATTGAATGTATATCTCAGTGGTACATGTGTGAGTAACTACATATGTGAAAGGCAGTATATATGTGTGTTGGAGTATATAAATGGCTATAAGTGAGAGTGTGTGATTGTGAGAGTGGCTGTATGGATGAGTGTGTACTTGTATCAGTGATTGTATAAGAGCGTAAGAATGTGCTAGTATTTTTATGAGTAAGTGAGCTGGTGTGTGTATAACTGTATAGGTGAGTAAATGGGTGTGTGATTAAGTTTTTTGCATGACTGACTAGGTGTGTGAGTACCTCTATGGATGAGTGGCGGTGTGTGAGTGTTTATATAGGTGTATGAGTGCATATGATAGTCCTGTACTGAGTGACTAAGTATGAGTGACTGTACGGGTGAGTGAGTGGATGTGTGTGTAGACCTAAGAATCAGTGAGTGGGTATGTAGTTTTTGGTGTTGGAGTGTCTATGGTTTTGAGAATGGCAGTCTGTAATTTAGAGTGGGTGTATCAAAAGTTATATTAGGGTGTGAGAAGATGCATGAAATTATCACATGGATGATGTCATCAGTGATGTCATTTGAGATGTCATCAGTGATGTCACTGACCATGTCATGAGTGATGTAATATGTGACGTCATCAGCAGTGCATTATGGGGCGCGAGTTATAGTTAGCTGAACTAACTATAACGGGGAATTTCTATGGTTTTGTACGAGTGAAATGTCCAACTAACTATAACTGTCCCTAAAACCTATGGTTTTTTCAGTGAATTTCAAAGGTTTTTTAAATGCTAATTTCTAACTATAACGTGTCTGAAACCTATGGTTTTTTCAGTGAATTTCAAAGGTTTTTTAAATGCTAATTTCTAACTATAACGTGCCTGAAACCTATGATTTTTTAAGTGAATTTCAAAGTTTTTTTTAAATGCTAGTTTCTAACTATGCCTACAGAGGTAGGACATGTGAAGAAAGAAGAAAAAACGCACAGAAAGAAGCAAAAGATGTGCAGAAAGAACCAACAGAGGAGCAGAAAGAGGCCTTGTTGCTAAATCATCCTGTGCCCACAACTTTTTCAGACGGGTACTGGTGGTAACTGACTCTGACTAACCAGAGCCAGTGCTATGCTAAAAGACACTTAGAATACAGTGAAAACACCTACATACACTAGGGAACACTATGCGTTGGGGTACCCCTGTTATTAGCATGACCTCCTCTGCAAGTCCTTAGTACATAATAGGGCAGGGGGATTAAAACTACCTCTTAAAACGCGCTACAGGGCGTGTTTGCACAGTGGTGAAGGGAGGGGGCCTGAGGTGACATGTGTGCAAACGCACCTCGTGGCGCGTTTTAAGTTGCAGGATTAAGTCCCCTTGAATTCCTGAGGGTCCCTGGGGCCCAACTAGCCCCCAGGTACCTACAGTTAGGACCAGAGAGCTGAGTTGCAGAGAGGCGCTCCGAGGCCACGCACCTTTTTTCAGCTCTCTGCAACGCAACTCTGTTGTGCTTACTGAAGGTACCTGGTGGGCTAGTTGGCCCCCAGGGTCCCTCAGGATTCAAAGGGAATTAATTCCCCAACTTAAAACGCACCACAGGGCGTGTTTGCGCACATGTCACATGAGGCCCCGCCCTCCCTTCACCACTGTGCAAACGCGCCCGTGGTGCGTTTAAGTTGGGGGATTAGGTCACCTTGAATCCTGAGGGTCCCTGGGGCCCAACTAGCCCACTAGGTACTTCCAGTAAGCACCACAGGCCTGCGTTGCAACGCCTGTAACAAATTGTGCAGTTGTGTTTAGGTAGTGAAGAGGGTCGTGCTGGGGGTAGTGTTTTAGGTTTAGGGTAGTGCAGTGGTGTTTGTGTAGTGTAGGGGGTCATGCTGGGGGTAGATTTAGGGTTTAGGGTAGTGCAGTCGTGTTTGGGTAGTGTAGGGAGTCGTGCTGGGGGAGTGTTTTAGGGTTTAGGGTAGTGCAGTGGTGTTTGGGTAGTGTAGGGGGTCATGCTGGGGGTAGTGTTTTAGGGTTTAGGGTAGTGCAGCGGTGTTTGGGTAGTGTAGGGGGTCGTGCTGGTGGTAGTGATTTAGGGTAGTGCAGTGGTGTTTGGGTAGTGTAGGGGGTACTGCTGGGGGTAGTGTTTTAGGGTTTAGGGTAGTGCAGTGGTGTTTGGGTAGTGTAGGGGTACTGCTGGGGGTAGTTTTTTAGGGTTTAGGGTAGTGCAGTGGTGTTTGGGTAGTGTAGTGGTTCGTGCTGGGGGTAGTTTTTTAGGGTTTAGGGTAGTGCAGTGGTGTTTGTGTAGTGTAGGGAGTAGTGTTTTAGGGTTTAGGGTAGTGCAGTGGTGTTTGTGTAGTGTAGGAGGTCGTGTTTTAGGGTTTAGGGTAGTGCAGTGGTCTTTGGGTAGTGTAGGGAGTCGTGCGGGGGGTAGTGTTTTAGGGTTTAGGGTAGTGTAGGGGGTCATGTGGGGGTAGTGTTTTAGGGTTTAGGGCAGTGCAGTGGTGTTTGGGTAGTATAGGGGATCGTGCTGGGGCAGTGTTTTAGGGTTTAGGGCAGTGCAGTGGTGTTCGGGTAGTGTAGGGGGTCGTGCTGGGAGGAGTGTTTTAGGGTTTAGGGCAGTGCAGTGGTGTTCGGGTAGTGTAGGGGTCGTGCTGGGGGGAGTGTTTGAGGGTTTAGGGCAGTGCAGTCGTGTTCGGGTAGTGTAGGGGGTTGTGCTGGGGGTAGTATTTTAGGGTTTAGGGTAGTGCAGTGGTGTTCGGGTAGTGTAGGGGGTCGTGCTGGGGGTAGTGTTCTAGGGTTTAGGGCAGTGCAGTGGTGTTTGGGCAGTGTAGGGGGTAATGCTGGGGTGGTGCTTTAGGGTTTAGGGCAGTGCAGTGGTGTTCGGGCAGTGTAGGGGGTCGTGCTGGGGGTGGTGTTTCAGGGTTTAGGGCAGTGTAGGGGGTGGTGTTTCAGGGTTTAGGGCAGTGCAGTGGTGTTCGGGCAGTGTAGGGGGTCATGCAGGGGGTGGTATTTCAGGGTTTAGGGCAGTGGTGTTCGGGCAGTGTAGGGGGTCGTGCTGGGGGTGGTGTTTCAGGGTTTGGGGCAGTGCAGTAGTGTTCGGGCAGTGTAGGGGGTCATGCAGGGGGTGGTGTTTCAGGGTTTAGGGCAGTGCAGTGGTGTTCGGGCAGTGTAGGGGGCGGTGCAGGGGGTGGTGTTTCAGGGTTTAGGGCAGTGCAGTGGTGTTCGGGCAGTGTAGGGGGCGGTGCAGGGGGTGGTGTTTCAGGGTTTAGGGCAGTGCAGTGGTGTTCGGGCAGTGTACGGGGTCATGCAGGGGGTGGTGTTTCAGGGTTTAGGGCAGTGGTGTTCGGGCAGTGTAGGGGGTCGTGCTGGGGCTGGTGTTTCAGGGTTTAGGGCAGTACAGTGGTGTTCGGGCAGTGTAGGGGGTCGTGCTGGGGCTGGTGTTTCAGGGTTTAGTGCAGTTGTATTCGGGCAGTGTAGGGGGTTGTGCTGGGGCTGGTGTTTCAGGGTTTAGGGCAGTGCAGTGGTGTTCGGGCAGTGTAGGTGGTCGTGCTGGGGCTGGTGTTTCAGGGTTTAGGGCAGTGCAGTGGTGTTCGGGCAGTGTAGGGGTCATGCTGGGGCTGGTGTTTCAGGGTTTAGGGCAGTGCAGTGGTGTTCGGGCAGTGTAGTGGGTCTTGCTGGGGCTGGTGTTTCAGAGTCTAGGGCAGTGCAGTGGTGTTCGGGCAGTGTAGGGGGTCTTGCTGGGGCTGGTGTTTCAGGGTTTAGGGCAGTGCAGGGGTGTTCGGGCAGTGTAGGGGGTCGTGCTGGGGGTGGTGTTTCAGGGTTTAGGGCAGTGCAGTGGTGTTCGGGCAGTGTAGGGGGTCGTGCTGGGGCTAGTGTTTCAGGATTTAGGGCAGAGCAATGGTGTTCAGGCAGTGTAGGGGGTTTTGCTGGAGGTGGTGTTTCAGGGTTTAGGGCAGTGCAGTTGTGTTCGTGCAGCGTAGGGGGTGGTGTTTCAGGGTTTAGGGCAGTGGTGTTCAGGCAGTGTAGGGGGTCTTGCTGGGGTTGATGTTTCAGGGTTTAGGGCAGTGCAGTGGTGTTCGGGCAGTGTAGGAGGTCGTGCTGGGGGTGGTGTTTCAGGGTTTAGGGCAGTGCAGTGGTGTTCCGGCAGTGTAGGAGGTCGTGCAGGGGTGGTGTTTCAGGGTTTAGGGCAGTGCAGTGGTGTTCGGGCAGTGTAGGGTGTCGTGCTGAGGGGTGGTGTTTCAGGGTTTAGGGCAGTGCAGTGGTGTTCGGGCAGTGTAGGGGGTCGTGAAGGGGGTGGTGTTTCAGGGTTTAGGGCAGTGCAGTGGTGTTTGGGCAGTGTAGGGGGTCGTGCAGGGGGTGGTGTTTCAGGGTTTAGGGCAGTGCAGTGGTGTTCGGCCAGTGTAGGTGGTCTTGCTGGGGGTGGTGTTTCAGGCTTTAGTGCTGTGGTGTTCGGGCAGTGTAGGGGGTCTTGCTGGGGGTGATGTTTCAGGGTTTAGGGCAGTGCAGTGGTGTTTGGGCAGTGTAGGGGGTCTTGCTGGGGGTAGTGTTTCGGGGTTTAGGGCAGTGCAGTGGTGTTCGTGCAGTGTAGGGGGTCGTGCTGGGGGTGGTGTTTCAGGGTTTAGGGCAGTGCAGTAGTGTTCGGGCAGTGTAGGGGATCGTGCTGGGGGTGGTGTTTCAGGGTTTAGGGCAGTGCAGTAGTGTTCGGGCAGTGTAGGGGGTGGTGCAGGGGATGGTGTTTCAGGGTTTAGGGCAGTGCAGTGGTGTTCGGGCAGTGTAGGGGGTCTTGCTGGGGGGGGTGTTTCAGGGTTTAGGGCAGTGCAGTGGTGTTCGGGCAGTGTAGGGGTTCGTGCTGGGGGTGGTGTTTCAGGGTTTAGGGCAGTGGTGTTCGGGCAGTGTAGGGGGTCTTGCTGGGGGTGATGTTTCAGGGTTTAGGGCAGTGCAGTGGTGTTCGGGCAGTGTAGGAGGTCTTGCTGGGGGTAGTGTTTCAGGGTTTAGGGCAGTGCAGTGGTGTTCGGGCAGTGTAGGGGGCGTGCTGGGGGTGGTGTTTCAGGGTTTAGGGCAGTGCATTGGTGTTCGGGCAGTGTAGGGGTCGTGAAGGGGTGGTGTTTCAGGGTTTAGGGCAGTGCAGTGGTGTTCGGGCAGTGTAGGGGGTCGTGCTAGGTTTGGTGTTTCAGGGTTTAGGGCAGTGCAGTGGTGTTCGGGCAGTGTAGGGGGTCGTGCAGGGGCTGGTGTTTCAGGGTTTAGGGCAGTGCAGTGGTGTTCGGGCAGTGTAGGGGGTCATGCTGGGGGTAGTGTTTTAGGGTTTAGGGTAGTGGTGTTCAGGCAGTGTAGGGGGTCTTGCTGGGGTTGATGTTTCAGGGTTTAGGGCAGTGCAGTGGTGTTCGGGCAGTGTAGGAGGTCGTGCTGGGGTGGTGTTTCAGGGTTTAGGGCAGTGCAGTGGTGTTCGGGCAGTGTAGTTGGGTCGTGCTGGGGCTAGTGTTTCAGGATTTAGGGCAGAGCAATGGTGTTCAGGCAGTGTAGGGGGTTTTGCTGGAGGTGGTGTTTCAGGGTTTAGGGCAGTGCAGTTGTGTTCGGGCAGCGTAGGGGGTGGTGTTTCAGGGTTTAGGGCAGTGGTGTTCAGGCAGTGTAGGGGGTCTTGCTGGGGTTGATGTTTCAGGGTTTAGGGCAGCGCAGTGGTGTTCGGGCAGTGTAGGAGGTCGTGCTGGGGGTGGTGTTTCAGGGTTTAGGGCAGTGCAGTGGTGTTCCGGCAGTGTAGGAGGTCGTGCAGGGGGTGGTGTTTCAGGGTTTAGGGCAGTGCAGTTGTGTTCGGGCAGTGTAGGGTGTCGTGCTGAGGGGTGGCGTTTCAGGGTTTAGGGCAGTGCAGTGGTGTTCGGGCAGTGTAGGGGGTCGTGCAGGGGTGGTGTTTCAGGGTTTAGGGCAGTGCAGTGGTGTTTGGGCAGTGTAGGGGGTCGTGCAGGGGGTGGTGTTTCAGGGTTTAGGGCAGTGCAGTGGTGTTCGGCCAGTGTAGGTGGTCTTGCTGGGGGTGGTGTTTCAGGCTTTAGTGCTGTGGTGTTCGGGCAGTGTAGGGGGTCTTGCTGGGGTGGTGTTTCAGGGTTTAGGGCAGTGCAGTGGTGTTCGGGCAGTGTAGGGGGTCTTGCTGGGGCTGGTGTTTCAGGGTTTAGGGCAGTGCAGTGGTGTTCGGGCAGTGTAGGGGGTCGTGCTTGGGCTGGTGTTTGAGGGTTTAGGGTAGTGCAGTGGTGTTCGGGCAGTGTAGGGGGTCGTGCTGGGGCTGGTGTTTCAGGGTTTAGGGCAGTGCAGTGGTTTTCGGGCAGTGTAGGCGGTCGTGCTGGGGCTGGTGTTTCAGGGTTTAGTGCAGTGCAGTGGTGTTCGGGCAGTGTACGGGGTCGTGCTGGGGCTGGTGTTTCAGGGTTTAGGGCAGTGCAGTGGTGTTCGGGCAGTGTAGGGGGTCGTGCTGGGGGTGGTGTTTCAGGGTTTACGGCAGTGCAGTGGTGTTCGGGCAGTGTAGGGGGTCGTGCTGGGGGTGGTGTTTCATGGTTTAGGGCAGTGCAGTGGTGTTCGGACAGTGTAGGGGGTCATGCTGGGGGTGGTGTTTCAGGGTTTAGGGCAGTGCAGTGGTGTTCGGGCAGTGTAGGGGGTCATGCTGGGGGTGGTGTTTCAGGGTTTAGGGCAGTGCAGTGGTGTTTGGGCAGTGTAGGGGATCTTGCTGGGGGTGGTGTTTCAGGGTTTAGGGCAGTGGTGTTCGGGCAGTGTAGGGGGTCTTGCTGGGGGTGATGTTTCAGGGTTTAGGGCAGTGCAGTGGTGTTTGGGCAGTGTAGGGGGTCTTGCTGGGGGTAGTGTTTCGGGGTTTAGGGCAGTGCAGTGGTGTTCGTGCAGTGTAGGGGGTCATGCTGGGGGTGGTGTTTCGGGTTTAGGGCAGTGCAGTAGTGTTCGGGCAGTGTAGGGGATCGTGCTGGGGGTGGTGTTTCAGGGTTTAGGGCAGTGCAGTAGTGTTCGGGTAGTGTAGGGGTGGTGCAGGGGATGGTGTTTCAGGGTTTAGGGCAGTGCAGTGGTGTTCGGGCAGTGTAGGGGGTCGTGCTGGGGGGTGTTTCAGGGTTTAGGGCAGTGCAGTGGTGTTCGGGCAGTGTAGGGGGTCGTGCTGGGGGTGGTGTTTCAGGGTTTAGGGCAGTGGTGTTCGGGCAGTGTAGGGGTCTTGCTGGGGGTGATGTTTCAGGGTTTAGGGCAGTGCAGTGGTGTTCGGGCAGTGTAGGAGGTCTTGCTGGGGGTAGTGTTTCAGGGTTTAGGGCAGTGCAGTGGTGTTCGGGCTGTGTAGGGGGCGTGCTGGGGGTGGTGTTTCAGGGTTTAGGGCAGTGCATTGGTGTTCGGGCAGTGTAGGGGTCGTGAAGGGGGTGGTGTTTCAGGGTTTAGGGCAGTGCAGTGGTGTTCGGGCAGTGTAGGGGGTCGTGCTAGGGTTGGTGTTTCAGGGTTTAGGGCAGTGCAGTGGTGTTCGGGCAGTGTAGGGGTCGTGCAGGGGCTGGTGTTTCAGGGTTTAGGGCAGTGCAGTGGTGTTCGGGCAGTGTAGGGGTCGTGCTGGGGGTAGTGTTTTAGGGTTTAGGGTAGTGCAGTGGTGCTTATGTAGTGTAGGGGGTCGTGCTGGGGGTAGTGTTTTAGGGTTTAGGGTAGTGCAGTGGTGTTTGTGTAGTGTAGGAGATCGTGCTGGGGGTAGTGTTTTAGGATTTAAGGTAGTGCAGTGGTGTTTGTGTAGTGTAGGGGGTCGTGCTGGGGGTAGTGTTTTAGGGTTTAGGGTAGTGCAGTGGTGCTTGTGTAGTGTAGGAGGTCGTGCTGGGGGTAGTGTTTTGGGGTTTAGGGTAGTGCAGTGGTGTTTGTGTAGTGTAGGGGGTCATGTTTTAGGGTAGTGCAGTGGTCTTTGGGTAGTGTAGGGGGTCGTGCTGGGGTAGTGTTTTAGGATGTAGGTTAGTGCAGTGGTGTTGGGGTAGTGTTTTAAGGTTTAGGGTAGTGCAGTGGTGTTTGTGTAGTGTAGGGGGTCATGCTGGGGGTAGTGTTTTAGGGTTTAGGATAGTGCAGTGGTGCTTGTGTAGTGTAGGGGTCGTGCTGGGGGTAGTGTTTTAGGGTTTAGGGTAGTGCAGTGGTGTTTTTGTAGTGTAGGGGGTCATGTTTTAAGATGCAACGCTCCAATACCTGACCAGTCTGCACTACATAAAACTGCAAAAAAACTAAAAATAAAAAGTGTTTTGCACACTTTTGTCATTGGGCTATATGTGGGCTACATCTGGGTAATATTTGTGCTACATTTGGGCTCTTTTTCACTGGTGGCCATCTTGGAAGACTTCTTTGTTATGAAGTTTCCTAATTTCCTCATTTACTGCAGTCTCCTCAGTAGGAAATGCTTTCAGTTTTTTACTTTGATTCCATCAAGAAGGCATTCAGATGTGTCACACATTTGCCATAAATTCAGAATGTTATTACTCTAGTTGTTCATTAGATCACTGTAGTAAAGCTACTGCTCACCAAGGAGTTAACTGGAAGTCTACTGCTGGTATTGAAAGTGATTGTTTCAGTCTGCATGTCAGAATTTTCTAATGAAATAGAAGAGGATTTGAGATCTCACTTAAAACATGCACTAAATTTTCTTTTTGCAGCACTAACCATAATTTCTATGGCAAAATGAACCCCCTCATTTTGTTCCTTTTAAATTAAATGTTTTAAGTGTTACCAGTTTATTCCAATCAAGATGGCTTCAGGTGTGCCATACTTTTGTCATAAGTAAGGCTGTTAGCACTCTAGTTGTTCTTTAGAACACTCTGGGAAGCTGCAGTAGAACACAAAGGCATCAACTGACAGGCTGCTCCTGTTGAAATATAACAGGAAGATATTTGAGATCTCACTTAAAACATGTCCTAATTTTTCTTTCTACAGCACTAACCATAATTTCTATGACAAAATGAACCCCATCATTTTGTTCCTTTTTAAATTAAATGTTTTAAGTGTTACCAGTTTATTCCAATCAAGATGGCTTCAGGTGTGCCATACTTTTGTCATAAGTAAGACTGTTAGCGCTCTAGTTGTTCTTTAGAACACTCTGGGAAGCTGCAGTAGAACACAAAGGAATCAACTGACAGTCTCTGCCCTTGTTGGATGTACATGTTTTACTGAGAATGTCAGACTTCATTCTCACATGACTGAGAAAGATAATGTGAATTTACAGAAAATATGCTCTCATTTTAGCTTCTGGAGCACCTTCCAAAACTGTATGGGACAAGCATGTGAAAGTAGTTTTCTCTCAAACATGATATCCCAGCAGAAGGTTTTTCACAGGGTAAAATCACCTTAGAACACACCACAATTCCTGAAATTAGTATGGTACCATCAACAAATGAATTCTAATGTAACTAAAGTCTGTTATCACCCTTTATAGTTCTCCTTTTGGTAACCCTCAAAATCTTCGATTCACTACAATGCATTTCAATGAGGTACTATCATTTATATTGGTCCCAAGATGGCTGCCAGCAATTCTAGGATGAAGTGCTGACAGCCAATCAGATCTCACGATGACATGTGTGGTGAGGCTCCGCCCAGATATATATGTGTTTTTACTTTTGATTTTCTCAGCAACTACTGAATGGATTTACACCATTTAACAAAAGGGTTCTTTCTGAACCAAGAACTACCTCTTTGCCAAATTTGGTGTAATTCCGTTCAGCAGTTCGGGCTGTAGCCTTGCATAAAGTTTCCTATGGGAAATTGATTTTTGACTCTTATTTTTTAATTTCTCCGCAACTACTGAACGGATTTACACCATTTAACAAAAAGGGTTCTTTCTGAACCAAGAACTACCTCTTTGCCAAATTTTGTGTAATTCCGTTCAGCAGTTCGGGCTGTAGCCGTGGCTAAAGTTTCCTATGGGAAAATGAATGGGGAAAACACGTTTTGGGACCCCCCTTTTTTCTCAGCCCCCGCTTGACGAATCACCCCGAAACTTTCAGGATAGGAAAGTTTGAAAATTTCGCGAAGATTTGTCAACCGACGCAAGAGTTATTTCAAATAGAATGTTGCGGATTTCCTATGGAAAATAGGTCCTAACTATAACTATCTACTGGCGACCGCCAGTAGATAATATATATATATATCGTCAAGGTGCATATATGTGGAGTTAAAGATAGTAAAATTGGCATACCCATAGAAGCTTATCTTCACAATATTCTTGTTCTCGATATTCTTTTTTTTTTTTTTTTACCATCAGTTTTTCATTTATCATTTACAAAAAAAAACATACAGTATTATACAGGTTTCGTTTTACACCAAAAGGATAATCAAAGGAAAAAAAAAGAACAGTGAGACAGGGAATAAATTAAAACTAGTCATCTGATTGGTGTATCTTCAGCAAAGCGGTCAGAAAAAACAAAATTAATTGAATCTGCAACATTCCGGATGCCCACCCGCTCAAATAAGAAAAGAGTAAAAAAAGCTGTTGAAATCATAACAGATGTTATTTGGGATTATGGCTGGGGTCGCTCCAATCTAGCCTTCCAATCCATTACTGGAGCCCAGATAAGTTTCCCTAATTTCCTAGCTTTCCACCCTTTCTTCTCGTAAAGACCCTTTTCTAGACTATAGATGGCTAAAAGCCGTGATACCCATTGTTGAAAGGTGGGAGGGTTGAAGTCCTTCCATGCAGCTGCCACACAGATCCTAACAACCGCCATAGCAAGAAATAAAAATTTGCGGTGAGCTACATGAACTCCATCCCTGCCCACACCTAAAACCACTAATTCATCGGATAATCTTATTTGGATCCTCAAAGTTTGACCCATAAAGTGTTCAATTGCCCTTTTCAAAGGGTCCAGCATAGGACAAGAGGCGAACATATGTACCGTATCGGCCTCCGCACTACGACAGCGCGGGCAATAAATGCCCATAGTCCCCCCATTGGGCTATTTTTGCAGGAGTATAATAAAGTTCAAAGAGGGTTTTAAAGTGTTGAGCTTGTAGATTAGCTACCTTCAATACCGTACATCCTAACTTAAGTGAGGTTAAAAACTCACTCCCTTCAATATCAAGCTTCCCCGCCATTTCTCAGAATATTTTCCCAGATCATCATTTTGATGCTGATTTAGCTCACTATAAATCTGGGTGATGGAGCACCCTTCAGGATTTTGCACCGTTTCCACAACTGTGTCTCTGTCGAATGTTCTTGTTCCCCCAGTTTTCTTTACAAGGGCCGGCCGAATCTGTAAAAATTTAAAAAATTCCCTGCGCTCCAAATTAAACCGGATTTGGGCTCTTTCGAATGTAATTATACCATCAGAGTCTATAATATCACCAACCGTTTTGACACCCAACCCGTCCCACCGCCTCATTACAACATCATGAAAAACCTCAGGTAAGGATGGGTTCCTAAATAGAGGAGTATAACGGTTCGTTCTGCCCAATCCCAGCTTTTTCCTAACAGAAGACCAAACAAATATTGCTGCTCCCAAAGTCTTAAATTTAGTTTTTTTATAATAGCTGGCCTCGCTGAAGCTCAAAAGCCAATTGCGCGCTTCACCATCTATAAGTAGGTCATATACATCCGGTACGGCGTCATCATCCCTCCACCTATCAGTAACCGTGCCTCCTAATAGCCCACGCATATATTGTAATGCTGCGGCCCAATAATATAATCTTAAGTCAGGCACTGCCCAGCCCCCTTTCTCCCTGGGGAGGGACATAAATTTAAGTGCCCTTCTCGTCTTCCCCTGTGCCCAAATAAAATTATTTATCATTCTTTCCATTTCTTTAAACCAAAAGGTCTCAAACTTCAGGGGTATCGTTCTAAACAAATATAAGACTTTTGGGAGGAATATCATCTTAATAATATTACATCTTCCCACAATCGAAAAGTGTAAATTATTCAACCTATTAAGATCCGTCCTTGATTTCCGGATCACTGGTGCAAGACTCTTTTCAACGACCTTGGCTAAATCCGATGTGATAACAACCCCTAGATAAGTGGCCGAATCGGTCACTCTTGGATCTACCAAGTTGGTTTTCTTATTAACAACGATTTGCGTCTTCCCCGATTGAGTCTATAACCAGAAACTGCCCCAAAGCGCTCTGCCTCATGTTCAATTTCATCTAGAGCTACAGAGGGGTTAGCAGCCGTAATTGCCAGGTCGTCTGCATAGCCCAAGATCTTTGTTTCAAATCCGTTAAGCCGTATTGGGAGAATGCCTTTGTTCACCTCTAGTCTCCTAATTAAAGGATCAATATAAAAAGCAAAAAGAAGGGGTGAACACGGGCACCCCTGCCTAGTTCCTCGCATAATATCTATTGGATCACTCTGCCCCCCATAACACGGAGTCGAATCTTAGGGTTCCTATACAACGCTTGTATAGCTCTTATGCACCCCTTGCCAATACCTACATTCTCCAACACAGACCAGAGGAAGCCCCACGAGACCCTATCGAACGCCTTCTCCGCGTCAAGCAGTATAAGCGCCATAGGGTCTCGTGTGACTGAGGTGCCATCGAACAGAATGCAAACTCTCCTAATATGTTCAGCAGTACCCCTGCCAGGGATAAAGCCATGCTGGCGGGTCGAAATAACCTTCCCTATATTTGTGCTAAGGCGGTTGGCTAAAATTTTTGAATAAATCTTTGCGTCGCTGTTCATTAGGCTAATAGGCCTATAAGATCCAGGTTCGTTAGGGGTTTGCCTTTCTTTAAAAAAATGATCATACTTGCTTCTCCCCATGACTGCGGAGGTATTTGTCCGTTCTGTACCTGGCACATTACGCAACATAAAACTTCCCCAAAACTGAAAAAAAGATTTTATAAAATTCTAGCGGAATAAGATCAGGGCCTACCGCCTTGCCTGATGGTAAATCTTTAATGGCTCCCTGAATTTCTTCATTTGAGAAGCAAACATCCAAGGCTGTGGAATCTTCTATAGAAAATGCCTCAGCGGGGGCTAGTTCTAGATAATCCCTTACATCTTTAGCATCCCTAACAATGTCCTCACTATATAAATTTTGATAATACTCATAAAATACATTACAGATATCCTTAGGGGTAGTAGCAACCGTCCCATCCGATGTTTTAATCTCCGCGATATCCCCCCTAGTGGCTATCTGTCTAGTCCTTACTGCTAAAATATGACCAACTTGTTCACTATATTCATGGTGGGTTTGTTTCCACGCCAAGAATTTACCAGCTGCTTTCGCAGCAATGATGTCCCCTGCGGTGGCTTTTGCTAATGCCAGTTTCTGTGCAATCTCGTCAATGTTAAGACTAGAGCCGATTACCCTAACCAATTCTTCTTCTAGATCCGCAATTAATCTTTGTGTGGCCTCCATCTCCAATTTTTACATCTTATTCCGTCTCAAAGAGTAGCTCATAGTTTCCCCCCTAATTCCTGCCTTAAGAGCATCCCAAACTACCCCAAGCTCGACACTCCCCAGGCATACCCATAGAAGCTTATCTTCACAATATTCTTGTTCTCGATATTCTTGACACAATATTTTGTCTACATGATATTTTGGACTCAATATTTTGTCCGAACGCCTTGTTCAGATGTCCTCTCATGTCGCTGTTCAGCAGAGGAATTAAATGGGTCTTTACCCTGCTCACTTGTAGTTAATTATGAACAGATTGGCACAATAAGAGGTGTGCCATAAATCAGTGGTACCCACGAAACCTCAAACTCATTTTGATTTCTGGTATTAAGTGCACTTTTGGCTAACACTTCATCCCCTCTCTTGTTTGAAATAAAATAACCAGTTATCTACATGTTAAACATTAAAAATCCAAACAAAACTCACTTCCCTCAAATTTAAAAAGGAGTGTATTTCAGGATATGCATTATACAGTGGGATTGACCAATTATTTTTCAAGCAGATATTATGGTAGGTAGGTATTAGGTGCAAGAATTTTATAGCAGTCAATATTGTGGTTAGCTTGTGTTCAAGATACTTTTGTAATAGAAATTATGAATGTCTACTGCTTTGCCCAGTAAGTATATCCACCATTAGTATGTGACCAACTAGCGTTCTCATAAATCTCAAAATTCAAACAAGTGAACTCTTCAGTCCAAAAAAAACAAAAAAGATTCATTCAGTGCATAAAAATTATTACAAAAAAACTTTTAATCTGTTATTTTCTAACCGGAAGAGATTCCTTTCTGGAAGAGGTACATCTCTTTACAGAGTAACTCCTTTGTTTTCACAGGCCATGTAAAGTTACTCACTCAGTTCAGAGTTGGTTAACAAGCGGATCACTCCTCCATGCTCCAGCACTAGCAACATTAACACTCGACTTGATCCAAGGTAAACCCAGCCACCACCATTTATTATGTTTTCCATTTGCTTCAGCTTTTCATATTCAAAGTCAGCTGTTCTACAGCTGTCCATCTCAAGTGCCAGCTCTGTAGCCAGCAGAAGTCTGGCTGAGACCAACTACACTCAACCAGGCCCTTATGCTTCCTTTCACCTCCTCGGGGGATTAGAATTCAATGGAAGATTGCATACATATTTGTGGGAAAAGGGGTCAAGCCATTGCTGATTAGTACTCTGGCTTTGTAGATAAATATCCTAGGCTGAGCTACCCAATACCCACAAACACTCTCCTTGGGGCAGTTGCAAGGGTGGGACTGGGAGAGAAAAATAGACCCGGGCACCAAAATAAAAGTGCCCCCATTAATGAATTAGAAATCCCATGTTTGCAAATTAGGGCAGTTTTGAGCTTGTAAAGACTTGCTGTATAATTGTTTTGCAAGGTATGGTAGACTGCTTGGATTTGAGCTTGATGCTTGCAATGTTTGTTTTCATATCAGAGAAATTAAGCATAAAAAACGGCCCAGCAGACCATAAAGCAGGCCCACGATCAGTCAGACAACTGGACCAAACGCTCAGACCAGCCCATCGGGCACTGCCTGATTGCCCTGTGGGCCAGTCCAACCCTGGCAGATGCTAACAGTATGATCAGGTTTTGCATCTGCCTAGTCCTGAGGTATCGCCCAATCATATCTTCCATTATATTATCACACACAAATCAATGTATTTAAATGGGAATAGTTAGAGATGTCATGCAATGATTTGCATGTAATGTCCATCATGGCAAGTACATACACCCTCCAACAAGGCCGACTGCAGAAAAGTGAATACCTTGCTAGAAGCTTGTAACAGCTTTTTAATCTGCCCTACGCATTTTTGCTTAATAACCTATAACCTGTGGGAGCTACCTGGAAAAGTTTTTCCATTATGGCATATGTTACCTGTGTTTTTTTTGCCCCCAAATCTGCAGTGGAGAGGGGGGACAGGCTCCTATAGGGTATTTCCTGTAGCCTGTGCAGGGGTCAGCTGTCTTGTTTGAATCAGAACAGGCAGCTGACAGGCATAAAGGCTTTACTGTTTTAACAATGCTGCTTGCTAGACTGGTACTGTAACAGTAGTGCCTGCTGGGCCATTTAATACTTAATGAGGGTCCTGAAATTCCTAATAAATATTCAGAATCCATGAAGAGCAGTGCAGGCCATTTATCAAGTATTGAACTTCCACTATGCCTCACTGTGAAATGACTCATGCTGACAGGGACAGCTATCATCTGCTCCTATTGCACATGGCTGAAGTGAACTGTCACCTGGATGGGGGAGATATAAAGCTGGATGGGGAGATATAAAGTGGGAGCATACAGATTTTAATCCCAGCTATTTGGCACAAATCTGTGTTGGGAATCCTCTCCCACTGGCCACTGGTTGGCTTTCCAGCTTATTGTCAAGGCTTGTGATCTTTCCAAAATTATGGGTATTAACAACTTGAGCTCTGTTCCTTAGCCCTTTGACAAGGGGCGGCTGCACCATTGGAGTGGAGGAGTGTCGCCCCACCTAAATGCCCCCCAAACCCCACGAGATGAAAAATAAAATGGTAATTAATTATCATTTTATTTTTCATTGTCCCGTCCTGAACGGAGTGGCAGGACGGGTTGGGCCCTGCTGAGTGACAGCAGGGAGGAGTGGTGGGCAGAGGGCTCTTTGCACTGTTTAAAGTGCTCATGTCTCTTTGGCCGGCCATCTTGCGACGGCCAGCCACACATGCGCACTTTAACACCTTCTGTGCTCATGACGAGCTGGACTCGTCATGGCACACAGTGGTTGTGTGCTCATGACGAGTCCAGCTCGTCATGACACACAGCCCCCGGAATCCCTCTGGTGCGCGCACCAGAGGGATTCCCTTTATGCCAAAAGAGCCTCGGGAGCTGGGGAAGAGCTTCCCAGCTCCCGAGGCCCTCTGGTTTCCCTGAAATGACGATCGGCGCGCACAGCGCGCTGATGTCATTTCAGTGAAACTGAAACTGAAATGAGCCAAGAGGCTCATTTCAGTTTCAGTTTCTACGTGCTCAGGGGCTATCTCAGCCCCCTGAGCACGTAGAAACTCAGGAGAGGTATCGCTGGAAGGGGAGAATCTCCTTTCCAATGGTACCTCTCCTAGTGGATCCCTGCTTGGGGATCACCCCAGGAGGGCGATCCCCAAGCAGGGATCCACCCACTAGGCACCAGGGAGGGGAGCGGCCCTTGGGCAAGGGCCTTTGCTCCCAACCATAAAAATGTTGGCATTATTAGTCTTTCTGCCCCCTGGGGGTAGATGGGGGCAGTAGCCCCCAATCCGCCCCCGGGGGGTAGAAAGCCCACTAGACACCAGGGATTTTTTATGGGATAGCTATTAGGGGTGGGGTTGCCCAAAACGGGCATGCCGATGCCCCCACCCCCCGGCCACAAAATTAGTCTTTCTGCCCCCTGGGGGCAGATGGGGCAGTAGCCCCCAATCTGCCCCCGGGGGGCAGAAAGCCCAATAGATACCATGGATTTTTTAAAAAATTATAGTTAGGGGTGGGGGCTGCCCAATATGGGCATGCCAATGCCCCCACCCCCGCTGCAAAGGTACAGTCTTTCTGCCCCTCCTGGGGGGCAGATGGGGCAGTAGCCCCAATCTGCCCCCCCGGGGGGGCAGAAAGCCCACTAGATACCAGGGATTTTTTTTTAATTATTATTTGGGGTAGGGGCTGTCCAATATGGGCATGCCAATGCCCCCACCACCGACACAAAGTTTCAGTCTTTCTGCCCCTCCTGGGGGGCAGATGGGGGCAGTAGCCCCCAATCAGCCCCCCCCAGGGGGGCAGAAAGCCCACTAGACACCAGGTTTTTTTTTCCCCTCGATAAATTTAGGGGTGGGGTTGCCCAAGATGGGCATGCCAATGCCCCCACCCCTCCCCCACGAAATTCCAGTCTTTCTGCTCCCCCGGGGTTCATAAACACCCTAGATGCCAGGGATTATTTTTTTATAGGCCCGGGGTGGGGCTGCCCAGAATGGGCATGCAAATGCCCCCACCCTACCCCCAAAGAAAAAAAAAGACTTTCTGCCCCCCCAGGAGGCAGATGGGGGCAATAGCCCCTGATCTGCCCCCCCGGGGAGGGGGCATAAAGCCCACTAAGCACCAGGGATTTTTTTTTTTATATAGGTAGGTGTGGGGGCTGCCCAGAATGGGCATGTCAATGCCCCCACCCCAAAAAAAAGGCTACAGTCTTTCTGCTCCCCCCCCCGGGAGGCAGATGGGGCAATAGCACCTTATCTGCACCCCCCGGGGGGGCAGAAAGCCCACTAGCCACCAGGGATTGTTTTTTTTATAAAGTTCGGGGTGGGGGCTGCCAAGAATGGACATGCCAATGCCCCCACCCACCCAAAAAGATGCCACTGTCTTTCTGCCCCTCCCAGGAGGCAGATGGGGGCAGTAGCCCCTGATCTGCCCCCCGGGGGGCAGAAAGCCCACTAT
Source organism: Calotriton arnoldi (assembly GCA_963921515.1). Lineage (NCBI taxonomy): Eukaryota > Metazoa > Chordata > Amphibia > Caudata > Salamandridae > Calotriton > Calotriton arnoldi. The sequence continues at coordinate 644,660 of CAWUFW010007239.1, read as the reverse complement.
GTGCCAGCGATTATGCTGGCTTTTTTATACGCAGGGGTGGGGGCTGACCAGAATGGGCATCCCAATGCCCCCGACCACCCAAAAGAATAGCCACAGTCTTTCTGCCCCCTCGGGGGCATATCGGGGCAATAGCCCCTGATTTCCCCCTCCCCAGGGCGGCAGAAAGCCCACTAGGCACTGACTTTTTTCGGAATGTGCCTACCTGTTGAATTTGGTTCCTAGCTCTGCCGGCACCTAGGGAAACCTAGCAAACCTATACATTTTTAAAACTAGACACCCAGGGGAATCCAGGATGGGCTGACTTGACTGGCTCTCACCAGGTTCTGTTACCCAGAATCCCTTGCAAACCTAAAAATGTGTCCAAAAAAACCACATTTTCCTCACATTTCTGTGGTGGAAAGTTCTGGAATCTGCGTGGATCCACAAAATTCACACACCCCGCGTTCCCCAAAGTCTTCCGAGAAAAATGGTACCTCACTTGTGTGGGTAGGACTAGTGGCCGCGACAGGAAACGGCCCAAAACGCAACATGGACACACCACATTTTCACAGTGAAAACGGACCCTTTTTTTGCAAAGTGCCTAGCTGTAGATTTTGAACCCTAACTCTGCCGGCACCTAGGGAAACCTAGCAAACCTATACATCTTTTAAAACTAGACACCCAGGGGAATCCAGGATGGGGTGACTTGACTGGCTCTCACCAGGATCTGTTACCCAGAATCCCTTGCAAACCTAAACATATGTCCAAAAAAACACATTTTCCTCACATTTCTGTGGTGGAAAGTTCTGGAATCTGCGTGGGTGTACAAAATTCCACCCACCCCGCGTCCCCCAAAGTCTTCCATGAAAAATGGTACCTCACTTGTGTGGATGGGTCAAGTACCCGCGACAGGCAAGGGCCCAAAACCTATTGAGGCGACATCAAAATTACCTATCACAAACCAACTTGGTTTTGCATGGGGGGTCCCATGAGTTTTTGGCCCCGGGCTCGACGGCCATCTAGGGAAACCTACCCAACCCACACATTTCTGAAAACTAGACACCCGGAGGAGTCAAGCGAGGTATGGCTTGCGTGGGTCCTCCAAAATTTTCTTACACAGAATCCCCTGCAAACCTCAAATTTAGCTGAAACAAATCACGTTTTTTTCAAATTTCTGTGTGGAAAAGTTCTGGAATCTATGTGGATCCACAAATTTCCTACCACCCAGTGTTCCCCCAGGTCTCCCGATAAAAATGATACCTCACTCGCATGGGTGGGTCAAGTACCCGCGACAGGCAAGGGCCCAAAACGTATTGAGGAGATTTCAAAATTAGCTATCACAAAACAACCTAATTTTGCAAGGGGGGTCACCTGGGTTTTGGCCCCGGGCTCAGCGGCCATCTTGGGAACCTACCAAACCCACACATTTCTGAAAACTAGACACCCGGGGAGTCCAGCGAGGTATGGTTTGCATGGGTCCCCAAACGTTTTCCTGCCCAGAATGCCCTGCAAACCTCAAATTTAGCTGAAAAAATCACTTTTACTCACATTTCTGTGTGGGAAAGTTCTGGAATCTGCGTGGATCCACAAATTTCCTACCACCCTGCGTTCCCCAGGGCTCCCGATAAAAATGGTACCTCACTTGTGTGGGTAGGCATAGTGGCTGAAACAGGAAATGGCCCAAATCGTATTGTGGAGACTTCAAAATTACCTATAACAAAACTACCTGGTTTGGGGGGGGCACCTGGTTTTTTGGCCTCGGGCTCGCCGCCATCTAGGGAAACCTACCAATCCCACACGTTTCTGAAAACTAGACACCCTGGGGAGTCCAATGAGGTATGGCTTGCATGGATCCCCTAACGTTTACCTACCCAGAATCCCCTGCAACCCTCAAATTTAGCTGAAAAAAACATATTTTCCACATATTTTTGCGTGGAATCACCGTGCTGGCACAAATGTCCTACCACCCAGCGTTGCCCTTGTTCCCCCGAGTAAAATGATACCTCACTTGTGTTTGTGTCCAAACCAGATCTGGCTAAAAACGTATTTTTTAAAAAAGTAGCGCTTAGAATTCTCGGTGCTATACCCTAAATCCCTATGTTTTGGGCTCTTCCCAGCCACTGGCCTTTGGCCCACCCACACAAGTGAGATATCATTTTACTCGGTAGAACACGGGGAATGCTGGGTGGTAGGACATTTGTGCCGGCACGGTGATCCCACGCAAAAATGTATGGAAAAAGTGATTTTTTTAGCTAAATTTGAGGTTTGCAGGGGATTCTGGGTAGGAAAACGTTGTGGGACCCACGCAAAGCCATACCTCGCTGGACTCCCCCGGGTGTCTAGCTTTCAGAAATGTTTGGGTTTGGTATTTTCCCAAGATGGCCGCCGAGCCCGGGGACAAAAACCCAGGTGACCCCTCTTGCAAAACCAGGTTGTTTTGTGATAGGTAATTTTGATGTTGCCTCAATAGGTTTTGGGCCCTTTTCTGTCGCGGGTACTTGACCCACCCACGCGAGTGAGGTATCATTTTTATCAGGAGACCCGGGGGAACGCTGGGTGGGAGGAAATTTGTGGATCCAATGATTCCAGAACTTTCCCACACAGAAATCTGAGAAAAAAGTGATTTTTTCAGCTAAATTTGAGGTTTGCAGGGGATTCTGGGTAGGAAAACGTTGGGGGATCCACGCAAGCCATACCTCGCTGGACTCCCCTGGGTGTCTGGTTTTCAGAAATGTGTGGGTTTGGTAGGTTTCCCAAGATGGCCACCGAGCCTGGGGCCAAAAACCGAGGTGACTCCCCTTGCAAAACCAGCTTGTTTTGTGATAGATCATTTTGATGTCTCCTCAATATGTTTTGGGCCCTTGCCTGTTGCGGGTACTTGAACCACCCACACCAGTGAGGTTTTTGGCTCTGGGCTCGGCGGCAATCTTAGGAAATCTACCGAACCCACACATTTCTGAAAACTAGACACTCGGGGGAGTCCAGCGAGGTATGGCTTGCGTGGGTCCCCCAACGTTTTCCTACCCAGAATCCCCTGCAAACCTGAAATTTTGCTGAAAAAATTCATCTTTTCCACACATTTTTGTGTGGGAAAGTTGTGGCATCACCGGGCTGACACAAATTTCCTACCACCCAGCGTTCCCCCAGGTCTCCTGATAAAAATGGTGCATCACTCGGGTGGGAGGTCCAAGTACGCGCGACAGGCAAGGGCCCAAAACGTATTGAGGCGACATCAAAATGGCCTATCACAAAACTACCTGGTTTTGCAAGGGGGGGTCCCATGACGTTTTGGCCCGGGGCTCGGCGGCCACCTAGGAAACCTACCAAACCCACACATTTCTGAAAAGTAGACACCCAGGGGATTCCAGGGAGGTATGGCTTGCATGGATCCCCCAACGTTTACTTCCAGAATCCCCTGCAAACCTGACATTTTGCTGAAAAAATCCCTTTTTTCACACATTTTTGTGTGGTAAAGTTGTGGCATCACGGGGCTGACACAAATTTCCTACCACCCAGCGTTCCCCAGGTCTCCCGATAAAAATAGTGCCTCACTCGGGTGGGAGGCCCAAGTACCACGCGACAGGCAAGGGCCCACAACGTATTGAGGCGACCTCAAAATGGCCTATCACAAAACGACCTGGTTTTGCAGGAGTCCCATGACGTTTTGGCTCGAGGCTCGGTGGCCACCTAGGGAAACCTACCAAACCCACACATTTCTGAAAAGTAGACACCCGGGGATTCCAGGGAGGTATGGCTGCGTGGATCCCCAACATTTTCTTACCCAGAATCCCCTGCAAACCTGAAATTTGGCTGAAAAAATCACTTTTTTCACACATTTTGTGTGGTAGTTGTGGCATCATGGGGCTGACACAAATTTCCTACCACCCAGCGTTCCTCCAGGTCTCCCGATAAAAATGGTGCCTCACTCGGTGGGAGGCCCAAGTACCAGCGATAGGCAAGGGCCCATAACGTATTGAGGTGACCTCAAATGGCCTATCACAAAACGACCTGGTTTTGCAAGGGGTCCCATGACGTTTGGCCCGGGCTCGGCGGCCACCTAGGGAAACCTACCAAACCCACACATTTCTGAAAAGTAGACACCTGGGATTCCAGGAGGTTTGGCTTGCGTGGATCCCCAACGTTTCTTACCCAGAATCCCTGCAAACCTGACATTTAGCTGAAAAAATCACTTTTTCACACATTTTGTGTGGTAAGTTGTAGCATCACGGGCTGACACAAATTTCCTACAACCCAGCGTTCCCCAGGTCTCCCGATAAAATGGTGCCTCACTCGGGTGGGAGACCAAGTACCTGCGACAGGCAAGTGCCCACAACGTATTGAGGCGACCTCAAAATGGCCTATCACAAAACTGATCTGGTTTTGCAAGGGGTCCCATGACGTTTTGGCCCGGGCTCGGCGGCCACCTAGGAAACCTACCAAGCCACATTTCTGAAAATTAGACACCCAGGGGATTCCAGGAGGTATGGCTTGCGTGATCCCAAAGTTTTCTTACCAGAATCTCTGCAAACCTGAAATTTGGCTGAAAAAATCACTTTTTCACACATTTTGTGTGGTAAGTTGTGCCATCACGGGGCTGACACAAATGTCCTACCACCAGCGTTCCCCAGGTCTCCCGATAAAAATGGTGCCTCACTCGGGTGGGAGGCCCAAGTACCCGCGACAGGCAAGGGCCCAAAACATTTTGTGATAGGCAATTTTGATGTCGCCTCAAAACGTTGTGGGCCCTTGCCTGTCGCGGGTACTTGGGCCTCCCACCCGAGTGAGGCACCATTTTTATCGGGAGACCTGGTGGAATGCTGGGTGGTAGGAAATTTGTGTCAGCCCCGTGATGCCACAACTTTACCACACAAAAATGTGTGAAAAAAGGGATTTTTTCAGCAAATTGTCAGGTTTGCAGGGGATTCTGGGTAAGAAAACGTTGGGGGATCCACGCAAGCCATACCTCCCTGGAATTCCCCGGGTGTCTACTTTTCAGAAATGTGTGGGTTTGGTAGGTTTCCCTAGGTGGCCGCCGAGCCCCAGGCCAAAACGTCATGGGACCCCCCTTGCAAAACCAGGTAGTTTTGTGATAGGCCATTTTGAGGTCGCCTCAATACGTTGTGGGCCCTTGCCTGTCGCGGGTACTTGAGCCTCCCACCCGAGCGAGGCACCATTTTTATCGGGAGACCTGGGGGAACGCTGGGTGGTAGGAAATTTGTGTCAGCCCCGTGATGCCACAACTTTACCACACAAAAATATGTGAAAAAGTGATTTTTTCAGCAAAATGTCAGGTTTGCAGGGGATTCTGGGTAAGAAAACGTTGGGGGATCCACGCAAGCCATACCTCCCTGGAATCCCCCGGGTGTCTACTTTTCAGAAATGTGTGGGTTTGGTAGGTTTCCCTAGGTGGCCACGAGCCCCGGGCCAAAACGTCATGGGACCCACCTTGCAAAACCAGGTCGTTTTGTGATAGGCCATTTTGAGGTCGCCTCAATACGTTGTGGGCCCTTGCCTGTTTCGGGTACTTGGGCCTCCCACCCGAGGGAGGCACCATTTTTATCGGGAGACCTGGGGGAACGCTGGGTGATAGGAAATTTGTGTCAGCCCCGTGATGCCACAACTTTACCACACAAAAATGTGTGAAAAAAGGGATTTTTTCAGCAAAATGTCAGGTTTGCGGGGGATTCTGGGTAAGAAAACGTTGGGGGATCCACGCAAGCCATACCTCCCTGGAATCCCCGGGTGTCTACTTTTCAGAAAGTGTGGGTTTGGTAGGTTTCCCTAGGTGGCCGCCGAGCCCCGGGCCAAAACGTCATGGGACCCCCTTGCAAAACCAGGTCGTTTTGTGATAGGCCATATTGAGGTCGCCTCAATATGTTGTGGGCCCTTGCCTGTCGTGGGTACTTAGGCCTCCCACCCGAGTGAGGCACCATTTTTTTCGGAAGACCTTGGTTAACGCGGGGTGGGTGGAATTTTGTGGATCCACGCAGATTCCAGAACTTTCCACCACAGAAAAGTGAGGAAAATGTGTTTTTTTTGCCAATTTTTTAGGTTTGCAAGGGATTCTGGGTAACAGAACCTGGTGAGAGCCAGTCAAGTCACCCCATCCTGGATTCCCCTGGGTGTCTACTTTTCAAAAATGTATAGGTTTGCTAGGTTTCCCTAAGTACCGGCAGAGCTAGGGTTCAAAAACTACAGCTAGGCACTTTGCAAAAAAAGGGTCATTTTTCACTGTGAAAATGTGGTGCGTCCACGTTGCGTTTTGCGCTGCTTCCTGTCGCGGGCACTAAGCCTACCCACACAAGTGAGGTACCATTTTTTTTGGAAGACCTTGGGAAACGCGGGGTGGGTGGAATTTTGTGGATCCACGCAGATTCCAGAACTTTCCACCACAGAATAGTGAGGAAAATGTGTTTTTTTTGCCAATTTTTTAGGTTTGCAAGGGATTCTGGGTAACAGAACCTGGTGAGAGCCAGTCAAGTCACCCCATCCTGGATTCCCCTGGGTGTCTACGTTTCAAAAATGTATAGGTTTGCTAGGTTTCATTAAGTGCCGGCAGAGCTAGGGTTCAAAAACTACAGCTAGGCACTTTGCAAAAAAAGGGTCATTTTTCACTGTGAAAATGTGGTGCGTCCACGTTGCGTTTTGCGCTGCTTCCTGTCGCGGGCACTAGGCCTACCCAAACAAGTGAGGTTCCATTTTTTTCGGAAGACCTTGGGGAACGCGGGGTGGGTGGAATTTTGTGGATCCACGCAGATTCCAGAACTTTCCATCACAGAAAAGTGAGGAAAATGTGTTTTTTTGCCAATTTGTTAGGTTTGCAAGGGATTCTGGGTAACAGAACCTGGTGAGAGCCAGTCAAGTCACCCCATCCTGGATTCCCTAGGTGTCTACTTTTCAAAAATGTATAGGTTTGCTAGGTTTCCCTAAGTGCCGGCAGAGCTAGGGTTCAAAAACTACAGCTAGGCACTTTGCAAAAAAAGGGTCATTTTTCACTGTGAAAATGTGGTGCGTCCACGTTGCGTTTTGTGCTGCTTCCTGTCGCGGGCACTAGGCCTACCCACACAAGTGAGGTACCATTTTTTTCGGAAGACCTTGGGGAACGCGGGGTGGGTGGAATTTTGTGGATCCACGCAGATTCCAGAACTTTCCACCACAGAAAAGTGAGGAAAATGTGGGTTTTTTTGCCAATTTTATAGGTTTGCAAGGGATTCTGGGTAACAGAACCTGGTGAAAGCCAGTCAAGTCACCCCATCCTGGATTCCCTGGGTGTCTACTTTTCAAAAATGTATAGGTTTGCTAGGTTTCCTTAAGTGCCTGCAGAGCTAGGGTTCAAAAACTACAGCTAGGCACTTTGTAAAAAAAGGGTCATTTTTCACTGTGAAAATGTGGTGCGTCCACTTTGCGTTTTGCGCTGCTTCCTGTCGCGGGAACTAGGCCTACCCACACAAGTGAGGTACCATTTTTTTTGGAAGACCTTGGGGAACGCGGGGTGGGTGGAATTTTGTGGATCCACGCAGATTCCAGAACTTTCCACCACAGAAAAGTGAGGAAAATGTGTTTTTTTTGCCAATTTTTTAGGTTTGCAAGGGATTCTGGGTAACAGAACCTGGTGAGAGCCAGTCAAGTCACCCCATCTTTGATTCCCCTTGGTGTCTACTTTTCAAAAATGTATAGGTTTGCTAGGTTTCCCTAAGTGCCGGCAAAGCTAGGGTTAAAAAACTACAGCTAGACACTTTGCAAAAAAGGGTCATTTTTCACTGTGAAAATGTGGTGCGTCCACGTTGCGTTTGCGCTGCTTCCTGTCGCGGGCACTAGGCCTACCCACACAAGTGAGGTACCATTTTTTTGGAAGACCTTGGGGAACGTGGGGTGGGTGGAATTTTGTGGATCCACGCAGATTCCAGAACTTTCCACCACAGAAAAGTGAGGAAAATGTGTTTTTTTACACTTTTTAGGTTTGCAAGGGATTCTGGGTAACAGAACCTGGTGAGAGCCAGTCAAGTCACCCCTTCCTTGATTCCCCTGGGTGTCTACTTTTCAAAAATGTATAGGTTTGCTAGGTTTCCCTAAGTGCCGGCAGAGCTAGGATTCAAAAACTACAGCTAGGCACTTTGCAAAAAAAGGGTCATTTTTCACTGTGAAAATGTGGTGCGTCCACGTTGCGTTTTGCGCTGCTTCCTGTCGCGGGCACTAGGCCTACCCACACAAGTGAGGTACCATTTTTTTCGGAAGACCTTGGGGAACGCGGGGTGCATGGAATTTTGTAGATCCACGCAGATTCCAGAACTTTCCCCCACAGAAAAGTGAGGAAAATGTGGTTTTTTTGCCAATTTTTTAGGTTTTCAAGGGATTCTGGGTAACAGAACCTGGTGAGAGCCAGTCAAGTCACCCCATCCTGGATTCCCCTGGGTGTCTACTTTTCAAAAATGTATAGGTTTGCTAGGTTTCCCTAAGTGCCGGCAGAGCTAGGGTTCAAAAACTACAGCTAGGCACTTTGCAATAAAAGGGTCATTTTTCACTGTGAAAATGTGGTGCGTCCACGTTGCGTTTTGCGCTGCTTCCTGTCGCGGGCACTAGGCCTACCCACACGAGTGAGGTTCCATTTTTTTTGGAAGACCTTGGGGAACTCGGGGTGTGTGGAATTTTGTGGATCCACGCAGATTCCAGAACTTTCCACCACAGAATAGTGAGGAAAATGTGTTTTTTTTGCCAATTTTTTAGGTTTGCAAGGGATTCTGGGTAACAGAACCTGGTGAGAGCCAGTCAAGTCACCCCATCCTGGATTCCCCTGGGTGTCTACGTTTCAAAAATGTATAGGTTTGCTAGGTTTCATTAAGTGCCGGCAGAGCTAGGGTTCAAAAACTACAGCTAGGCACTTTGCAAAAAAAGGGTCATTTTTCACTGTGAAAATGTGGTGCGTCCACGTTGCGTTTTGCGCTGCTTCCTGTCGCGGGCACTAGGCCTACCCACACAAGTGAGGTACCATTTTTTTCGGAAGACCTTGGGGAACGCGGGGTGGGTGGAATTTTGTGGATCCACGCAGATTCCAGAACTTTCCATCACAGAAAAGTGAGGAAAATGTGGTTTTTTTGCCAATTTGTTAGGTTTGCAAGGGATTCTGGGTAACAGAACCTGGTGAGAGCCAGTCAAGTCACCCCATCCTGGATTCCCCTAGGTGTCTACTTTTCAAAAATGTATAGGTTTGCTAGGTTTCCCTAAGTGCCGGCAGAGCTAGGGTTCAAAAACTACAGCTAGGCACTTTGCAAAAAAAGGGTCATTTTTCACTGTGAAAATGTGGTGCGTCCACGTTGCGTTTTGTGCTGCTTCCTGTCGCGGGCACTAGGCCTACCCACACAAGTGAGGTACCATTTTTTTCGGAAGACCTTGGGGAACGCGGGTGGGTGGAATTTTGTGGATCCACGCAGATTCCAGAACTTTCCACCACAGAAAAGTGAGGAAAATGTGGGTTTTTTTGCCAATTTTATAGGTTTGCAAGGGATTCTGGGTAACAGAACCTGGTGAAAGCCAGTCAAGTCACCCCATCCTGGATTCCCCTGGGTGTCTACTTTTCAAAAATGTATAGGTTTGCTAGGTTTCCCTAAGTGCCCGCAGAGCTAGGGTTCAAAAACTACAGCTAGGCACTTTGCAAAAAAAGGGTCATTTTTCACTGTGAAAATGTGGTGCGTCCACGTTGCGTTTTGCGCTGCTTCCTGTCGCGGGAACTAGGCCTACCCACACAAGTGAGGTACCATTTTTTTTGGAAGACCTTGGGGAACGCGGGGTGGGTGGAATTTTGTGGATCCACGCAGATTCCAGAACTTTCCACCACAGAAAAGTGAGGAAAATGTGTTTTTTTGCCAATTTTTTAGGTTTGCAAGGGATTCTGGGTAACAGAACCTGGTGAGAGCCAGTCAAGTCACCCCATCTTTGATTCCCCTTGGTGTCTACTTTTCAAAAATGTATAGGTTTGCTAGGTTTCCCTTAGTACCGGCAAAGCTAGGGTTAAAAAACTACAGCTAGACACTTTGCAAAAAAGGGTCATTTTTCACTGTGAAAATGTGGTGCGTCCACGTTGCGTTTTGCGCTGCTTCCTGTCGCGGGCACTAGGCCTACCCACACAAGTGAGGTACCATTTTTTTTGGAAGACCTTGGCGAACGTGGGGTGGGTGGAATTTTGTGGATCCACGCAGATTCCAGAACTTTCCACCACAGAAAAGTGAGGAAAATGTGTTTTTTTTTACACTTTTTTAGGTTTGCAAGGGATTCTGGGTAACAGAACCTGGTGAGAGCCAGTCAAGTCACCCCATCCTTGATTCCCCTGGGTGTATACTTTTCAAAAATGTATAGGTTTGCTAGGTTTCCCTAAGTGCCGGCAGAGCTAGGGTTCAAAAACTACAGCTAGGCACTTTGCAAAAAAAGGGTCATTTTTCACTGTGAAAATGTGGTGCGTCCACGTTGCGTTTTGCGCTGCTTCCTGTCGCGGGCACTAGGCCTACCCACACAAGTGAGGTACCATTTTTTTCGGAAGACCTTGGGGAACGCGGGGTGGGTGGAATTTTGTAGATCCACGCAGATTCCAGAACTTTCCCCCACAGAAAAGTGAGGAAAATGTGGTTTTTTTGCCAATTTTTAGGTTTTCAAGGGATTCTGGGTAACAGAACCTGGTGAGAGCCAGTCAAGTCACCCCATCCTGGATTCCCCTGGGTGTCTACTTTTCAAAAATGTATAGGTTTGCTAGGTTTCCCTAAGTGCCGGCAGAGCTAGGGTTCAAAAACTACAGCTAGGCACTTTGCAATAAAAGGGTCATTTTTCACTGTGAAAATGTGGTGCGTCCACGTTGCGTTTTGCGCTGCTTCCTGTCGCGGGCACTAGGCCTACCCACACGAGTGAGGTTCCATTTTTTTTGGAAGACCTTGGGGAACTCGGGGTGTGTGGAATTTTGTGGATCCACGCAGATTCCAGAACTTTCCACCACAGAAAAGTGAGGAAAATGTGTTTTTTTTGCCAATTTTTTAGGTTTGCAAGGGATTCTGGGTAACAGAACCTGGTGAGAGCCAGTCAAGTCACCCCATCCTGAATTCCCCTGGGTGTGTAGTTTTCAAAAATGGATAGGTTTGCTAGGTTTCCCTAAGTGCCCGCAGAGCTAGGGTTCAAAAACTACAGCTAGACACTTTGCAAAAAAAGGGTAATTTTTCATTGTGAAAATGTGGTACGTCCATGTTGCATTTTGAGCCATTTCCTGTTGTGGGCACAAGGCCTACCCACACAAGTGAGGTACCATTTTTATCGGGATACTTAGGGTAACACAGAATTGTAGAGCAACTGTTATTACCTATTGACTTTCGATGCATTTCTGCCTTCCAAATGAAAGACAATGTGTAAAAAATAAGTCATTTTGAAAAATGACCTATAATTCTCATGCTAGTATGGGTACTCCCAATTTCGGAAATGTGCAAATATCTACTGTATCTAAAATCTACATTTTGTTCCCATTTCAGAAATACATAGGTGTCTTTCATAACAATTTTTCCATGTATACATTTTCCCAAAATAATTGCTATATACCCGGTACATAATAAAAAACCATTGCAAGATGCTGCTCAGTTATTGGCTCTGGGTTCGCCGGGTTCTTGGTGAACCTACAAGTCCTATATATCCCCACAACCAGAAAGGTTCAGCGGATATAACAGTATATTGCTTTCAAATAGCTGTCATAATTAGAAGAAGTTACAGGTGAAAACGTTGACACAAATGGCTGTTTTTTTCAACTAATTTTCAATTTTTCCTTTATTTAACTGTTAGTTTCTATAAGGAAAACGTTAAGGATCTACACAAATGACCCCTTGTTGAATTCAGAATTTTGTCTACTTTTCAGAAATGTATGGCTTTCCAGGATCCATTATTGGTTTCATACCGATTTCTACCATTAACTGGAAGGAGATTGAAAGCACAAAAAATAGCAAAAATAGGCTATGTCCCAGAAAAATGCCAAAACTGTGTAAAAAAGTTGGTTTTCTGACAAAAGTCTGCTTGTCCCTGAAATCTGGGAAGATGGTGATTTCAGCACCACAACCCCTTTTTGATGCCATTTGCAGGGAAAAACAAGACGCTTTCATCTGTAGCCCTTTTTCGCATTTTTCCCCAAAAAAACAAAATTTTGCTGTATTTTGGCTAATTTCTGGGTCCCTCCAGGGGAATCCACAAACCCTGGGTACCTTTACAATCCCCATGATGTTAGAAAAAAGGACGCAAATTTGGCGTGGATACCTTATGTGGTCAAAAAGTTACAGGGGCCTAAGCGCGCACTACCCCAAATAGCCAAAAAAAGGTTTAGCACAGGGGGGGAAAAGGCCTAGCAGCGAAGGGGTTAAACCTCTCAACCCAGCTGTCTTTAGACAGCTGGGTTGAGAGTAAGTACAGGCCTCTAGTGCACTGTAGAGCACCGAGTGAGGCTGCTCCCTCCAATCAGGGTGGTGCTCACATCCTCCCCCAGTAGATGCCAGCCACAACTGCCTTTGACAAGGAGTGGGAACTTGGGGGAAGGCTTCTGTCTAGTGTTTTTTTTTTTTGCCCTGGCACTTGACCAAAACTAGGGAGCATGTCATTAATCTCTCTTTACTATGAGCAAGCCAGTAAGGGGGTGCAGAGTAAACCATTTTGTGATGCATGATGGTCAAGAGAAAAGGGTTCACTCCACAGGTGAATCCCCAACCACTGAATATCTGTACTCCATACTGCTTTTAATCTCACTACACTTCCAGAACTGGGTCCTTAATTTTTGGATTCGTCCACTTGCAAGCTGGTTTTCCAGACACGTGAGCTACTGCAAATTCCCTTCACCATAAAGTTACAGGACAGAGGAAAGTTTTCATCTATTTTTTTAAAGTATTTTTCCAAGGTATGTGACATAGTGTCGTTGGAGTGTTCAGGGCAGAATGTTTGGAGTGCCAAAGCAGAATGTAGTGGTGCAAGTATGTTTGTGTTCAATGGTGAAGTCAGTTGGAGGTAGCAAGCTGAGCAGCTGGTATGCGTTCTTTTGGCTTCTGCTGTGAGCCCATATCTTGAGAACAAAAACTTTTGATTCAATTTGTCTTTCTTTGTCAGTGCAACACTGGTCGCGAGCGGAATCACTGGGAGTAAGAGGAGTGGCAAAGAAAATGCTGTAATTGAATGACCTCCCAAAGGCAAATGCTCTGTCCTGTTAGATGCCGCCTAGTGAGGACTGAAACTGTGAAAGTCCGTAAAGGAAGTCTTCAAAGACTGCTATAGGAATCAAAGAGGTGTATAGATTTTCCAAAATTTCTTGCAAGGCTATTGGCTGAATAGAATAAGTACACCATTGGGCTGATGCATGTGATACCATCATGTTAGCAAACACAAGGAGATGATGGACGGAGTGCTGAAACTTTTCAAACACTCACCCCCAGTCACAGATCTGGGTTGAATCCATCATGGATTCAACCCAGATCTGCGACTGATGGATTCAAGCCAGATCTGTGACTGGGGGTGAGTGTTTGAAAAGTTTCAGCACTCCGTCCATCATCTCTTTGTGTTTGCTTTGTTCGCCCTAAGTTGGCAGGGTATGCCCAGACGTGGGTCCCTTGCTCACTTTGCCACTGGATTCAATCTAGCCTGGCTGAAGAGGGGTGTTACCCCGAAACCGGTCCCAGGATGCTTGTTTCCGGTTCAGGGAAGGCTTGGCTTGGCAGTTCGGGCTCGACTGTTCCCATGAGGCACAGGGTCAAGACTGATTTGCATATGCTGGGTCTGAACTGAGGTGGCGAAGTGAGCTAAAGAACGATGATGGATTCAACCCAGATCTGTGACTGGGGGTGAGTGTTTGAAAAGTTTCAGCACTCCGTCCATCATCTCTTTGTGTTTGCTTTGCATACCATCATGTTAGGACGTGACTAACGGTTAGATTCTGGCAGCCATATTGCACGGGGCTGCAAACAAATGATGCCGACCCAAGAGAACTTTGAGAGCGGCCATATTGTTCTCTATTTTGAATGGGAGAAGAGTGAGTCAGAGTGTTTTACTGACATTGTGCTCAAAGTCCATTGCATCTTAGGAGAAACATTCTTTTTTTTTAAACTCTTTTATTGAACTTTTGCTCAGCATACAGCAAATGTAGTGGTCGAGTCAATCGTACAGTGTACATGTTAAACAGAGCAGACAATAGCTTGAACATGAAAGTGACAGTCATCATGTGCGGATACTACTCGTATTGCAGAGATCTCAGTCCCCCAAAAGCGGAACTCCGAAATGTCAAGTTTCTTTCCCTTCCTTCCACGCCCATCTGTTTAGTAGCCTCGATAAGTGCACCAGTTGCCCCACATCTTTTCCCATTTGTTAGGGCAGCCCCTGCTCTGGTAAACCACTTGCTCCGCCCGCTGACACCAATCCATATCAGATTCCCAGTCTTCAATTCGGGCGGGGGTGTTGCTGCACCCCAAGCTCACGCTATGTTGCGCTTAGCCTCTCCTGCCGCTACAATCAGCAAAATCCTTTGTCATCTAGGCCATGTCGCATCACCTGTAATATTCAAGAGAGGGAAAACATTCTTGACTCAAAGTTTTCTCTTTCTTCAGGGCACAATGTTAGAACCATTTAAGCTTATTCTCAACCCTCATAATGGCAGTGGTACAAAATATTTCTGTTCCAATTGGCCAATCAGATCGAACTAGAAAACTGTACTTATACATTTCTCGAACTTCCATTATCCAAAGTAAATTTTTGATTATTATGGGAACGCTCATGTTCCACTCATGTAAGGGATACCCGATGCAGTGTAACACAATGTAGCGCAAGGTGCTGGATTGCGTTAATTTGTATTTTTACAAATCCACTCAAGGAGACATAAATTGGCTGTTGTGTGGCTTTGTAAATCTCGACTAGCATTTTACATCATAGCTGCACAAAAAAGTGGCACAACTATGATGCAAACTGTTAGCAAATCTGGGCCCAATTCCGGAATGGTTAAAAAACAAGTGAGAGGCAGAATTACAGAGCCATTTATTGCATGATTTTCCTGAACTCTGGGCCCATTTCTGATAACAAATTTCACTTGCTCTGAGCAGGCAGAAAATGTGATTGAAAAATCAAATGGTTATGCTATCTAAGGTACTACTACCACATGCAGTAATACCACCAGGTAAAACAACAACTAGTAAAACGTGTAATCATGCAAAATGGCTTAATGAAAACTATGCTGTTATATCATTCCACATTCCATGTTATAAGGGCCATGGATGTTATATCATAAGATAGGCAAAAAGAACTGCATAAAGAACAATAACTGTAGTACACAATGCACTGTGTAAAACATCAGAGTTTAATGTACAGATCCCTTGGGATGCAGATTGTAGCTTCTTGAGCCTGGCTGCTTAATGATTGTGTCACAAGTTTCATGTTGTGTCTGTCTGCCGTGCCAGCTGTTTTCTTAAGAGCTCTAGCACAGCTGTAGCCTCTGGAAAGTAACTGTGCCAAGTAATTCCAGCTACTCCTTTCAAAGCAGGATCCCCCATGCTTGTGGTCTCTTAGAGCAACACAGTGGAGCAGCCCTGGGTTTGCGATGGTGGTCTGCTCCAAAAAACAAAAAAAAATAAGAAAACAAAATTTAAGGAAACACAATGTTGACCTGGGCACTATAACACAAATATAAAAAAGGAGCACTGGAATGCTTCTGAATAAAATGTAAAGTAGTTTTTTTGAACTGTTACTTAGTGTGTACTTTAAAGCTTTAGTGTGTGGGCGCATAGTGGTTATCCTTCCATGTCCCTCCCCTTTTATTTCATGGTGACATTCTGATGGCCCTCCAGTCACAAGTGGTATGCCTTTTGATTGGACCAATGTAAGCATATGAATGCTGGCAATATCCACCCAAAACCTCCCTCCAGGTGTCAGTCAAAACGGCAGTTCATCGGCACCTAGGGCGGACAGCAGCCCAGTGAGCCCTGATGCACTTACTTCTCCAGATCTTCTGTTCGTGCCACATATGGTTGGTTTGGGGCCCGCGTCATTGACAGGAACTTATTCCAGCATGGAAACTTGGTGCCTTATCCTGCTGCTGTCAGACTTTCTAAAATAATGATGTGTGAAGATGGAGGAACACCAATGACCTCAGTGTTCGCGGGCTTTGAGAGCTGCGTAACAGGTCCACTTCCACCGTTGTCCAAATACAGCAAGGACAGGAGATCATTAGTCAACAAGATGTAGATGGAATGACAGAAGAGGATCAAGCAAACAGAAAAAATCACAAGATCAGGCAGCTGTGAACTACTAAATACGTCTGGAGGGCAATGCCCGATTAGCTAGGTGCCACTGAGCTTCTGAGGGTACTTTTGCGCCCTTCCTGTATGTGGTGTTTTGAAAAGAGTAGAAGATTGCAGAATCAGAGGCAGTAACTAGCATGAGAAAAAAAGGATTGCAAAGAAGTTAAAACTATTTTCATCAATCAGCAGTCAGCTAAATAAGGGCCAGAGAGAAAAAACACACGGACAAGATGTAACAGAAGTGCATGTGTTACCAGCATATATGACTAAGAATGCCATGAAGCACAAGTGTAAAGAAGAAAGTGCCAGAGACTAAGCAAATCAAAATGCAGAAGCTGAAGAAAGTGAAGGTGAAGGTGAAATAGCAGGAGTGTGACTAACAAAGCCGGTTTGAGTGTACATCAAAGGGATACAACCAACACATGTCACAGAATACTAGAGTAACAGAGAAGCCTCGGCTAAAGCGAGGGTGAATTTTCACACATTGTAGTCATGTCCTCTCTAGTTGGATTTCTAAGGCATGCCAGTCAGACACCTGAGACCAGCTTCTTCTTCTTCACCCAGGCTCTCCGAACTTTTGTTTAAAGCTTTGTGTCAGAACCCCTTTCAGAAGGCAATGGGACATGCAGGGATTACTGGGCCCAACTGTGGTGTTGAGGCCTTTTACTCCTGTTGTCCATGGGCCCAACCTACTATGGATCCTGCTCAACTGGGACAAGCACCACGTCCGCACTTGACTCTCTGTGGTAGCTGTGGTCAAGCAGTCAAGGCTCCCTCGGGGGGGATGTAGATACAGGTAAGTCAACATGACTCATAACTTAAAGTGCAAACAGTATAAACAATAAATCAGGGTCTTGTGAAAAATTAGCTTTTATAAGAATAAGTAGTATTTTATTTTTAACTCTACACAGGCAAAATAATGCGACATTTACAAGCAATAACACAATTCCCTTGAGGTCACGGGCCTAGTAGTTGTGAGGCAAATCCCTGTCCCACCCTCCATTGTGTAACGTGCTCTGGGTTATTCCCCATTCACTGGTGGCCGCATCACGGTAATGCTTACTATTAGGCCGTAATCAAGAGTTCCCCTTTGACTTTCTTCCTTTTCCCTCCAGTGTGCGTTCCACCCAGCTCACAAGAATGCAGCAATACACAAATCTGTGTTGGGGGCGGAATTCCTCTCCCCCTCATTTTTTCACCAGGCAGGCATGGGCTTCCCAAAATGGAACCCAGTGCCCTCCATATAATGTACCATTGCAGGCTCATTTACTCGGTGTACATTTGCAGCACACTTACTGTCCGGCACTGGTACCACCACGTATTGTAGCATTACATGTACATATGCATTCAGCACACATACTCAGCCTGCGTGCACTGTTCATGACAGAAACTCTTCTCTATTTAATCAGGGTGTGTTATTTACAAACACACACACACTGCCAGCACACACACTTATCATGTGCGTGCTGCACAACACTTCACCCTTCATGTATTATACTTCACGAAAGCACACATACGCTCATCACTGCACACGCGCTTCACAGCACTACATCTTTCATATCATGTATTCCTCACAGGCATAAATACACCCAGTATATGCACTAACCACACATGCACTATACAGTACTGCTCTATGCCTGTACTGTACCCTACATAGGTGCACATACAACCAGTGCAGAGTCACTACTCCTGTGCTGTGCAGCCAGTGGTGTAACGAAACTTGAGAGGGCCCCCCTGCAAGGTACATGGATATGTCTCCCGCTCCAAATTAAATCAGCTCTCGGGCAAGAGTACTGTGCTGAGGGGGCCCCCTGCAGCCCAGGCCGCCCTGCACTGCAGGGGCTGCGGGGACCTGTGTTGCACCCACTCTACATCTAGCTGATGTAAACCAATGATGAGTTAATCACACAGCAGGCAAACTTTCAAAAGGAAAATTAGTCTGCAGCGCTCACTCTAGTGACACAGAGGAAAAAGGTCCTGTTCACTTCTGCTGATCACTACATGGTACACTGCCACCACCACACATGTGCTGCTCAACTCCTGGTGAAGGTGTTTATCTTCCACCACTATGAGGGCTAGCACTTTGGGTGCACCTCCCGGTCCAACAAGACCACAGTCAATGAGACAGGCCTATGTTATGGTGCACATGCATGATCCGTGTTTGCCTATGACAAAAAAATCTGCATTAGGGATCCAGACAACAATGCAGTTGGGCACTCAGGGCAGGGGTATACGATTTTATCATGCAGAGGACTTTTCCTGAAATTGAGGACTTATTGATTGTGAACTATCCAGTCACTGTTCCTCCCTGCCCGAGGATCAACTGGTTCTCTTCTGCCGGGTTCTTCCAATTGAACCATCGAGCAACTCTCTATTTCTTCTTATATCTCCCCATATCCTAAAGCACTCCAAAGCCACCATTGGGTGCCTAGCAGTGCTTTATAAAGGTCCCCAAAAATGTAAATAAATAAAATACATTGGTGGGCAAGACAGCTAGAAAAGATGGCAGGCAGGTTCGAGTAAGAGTTAGGACTAAATTCTTGAAATGAGCAAATAAAATATAGAGGGATGTAGCTATCAAGTGTGTGAGAGGGCAAGACTGATAAAACAGACATCACTGAAACAGGGCCGACACAAGAGAATCACAAGAGCAAAATGGACGACAGGGCTGATGAAAGCTGCAGTGGATAGCCCCACAATGAAAAAGAGTAAGATAGAGCTGAAACTGAAAACAGAGCATCTGCTGAAGAGTTCAAAATCTTTCACAAACAATTGACTACTCTAGAAGAAAGCAAGAAGTAGTTCTTTTCTGAGGGGTTAAACTCTATATGAATTAAAATCTGTCACTCTATCGCCAAAGATAAATGCATATATTTGAGCAACTTATCTTGAGTTTGTTAAACCCCCTAATACAGTTGAGGAAGGTCCATTCTAATAGCTTATTGGCATGTGTCACAAACTGATGACTCCAACAGGACAGTGCATGACATTTTTCACGTAGGACCGGCAAATGTATTAGAGTAAGCCAGGAAATTAGCACAATGGTGGACCCCTTACACAAAACTCTTCTCTTGTCGGTGTGGCACAAGCATCTTCTTGAACTGGCAAGTCACCTCCTTTGCTTTTTTTGCACCAGTTGGCACACAGCGTTCCTGCTGCCTGTGCGGTGTTTGGCTTCACGCTCCATTGTCTCGGTTTTATGGACAGGAAGGTGAAAGGAGGTGCAACCTGGAACTGAGCAGCTCATAAAAAGAGAGGTTTACAGCATGGGTAGCCGAGCAGAGAGGATGTGGTCCTCCCAGCTGCCATGAGAGTGGGCCCACACCCAGGCCTGGACCGCATCCCAGCAGAGCTTGGAACAGCTTTCACGCAGGATCATTCAGTACCAACAAAAAGTAGACGGAGAAATGGTGAGGCCTTAAGACAAGTGAATAAAGACAATAAAAATAAGATACCCAAATATTACAAGGAAGATATTTTTGATTTATAAGAAACCAGGCTACTATTCAAGGTCTGCCCTCTTATTTGCATTTCAGATTGTACTGGGCAGTTATCAGCGTTGCGGGTGGTTTCCAACAGACGTTCCAAATGACATCAAAGGCAATAAGAATGACGTTCTCATGTTGTGCGGTGTCACTTTGAGCCCTCCCATGTATAATATGTTGTGTTTGCACCTCGTGCAGTTGCCCCGCCTAAGCTTATGCGATGGCACAGCTGTGAAGGGAGGAGTCATGTGGGACCTACACAAAATATGGACTCTTTCCCCAAAAAGTGGCATTGTGGTTCCTTTCCCAGTGGGCCTAGACCTGAACTAAGCACCCACAACCCTGTAGATGTATAAAACAAAATGCCTGGTATCTAGATATGCTCCTCGACTTCCCTCTGATCTCTTTCTCAATTCACCACAACTATGCTCCATTCTCTGTGAAAGCACGCAAACAGACACCATGCTCTCTAGCAGCTTTCACACTAGAGAAGATGCCATGTATGGCAGAGATTGGTTATCCTCTCTTGGTCCTAACCAATATGCAAGAGGCATGGCAGATGTGGATGACGATGGCAAAGCATTATTCGCTGAGGGATGTGGAGTAAGGCGATGGCACACAAGGATCCACTCTTCCACCACTCTCCTGGTTTCTGGAGATGCAGGAAGAGAAGACAGAGGAAACTATTTGCTTTCCAGTGCGGACATTAAAGCAGCAAATTGAGTTCTGCATTTCACTGCTTTGACGTTGCTCTTTCAAGCTAACAGTTATCTATCTATAACAGAATTATAGAGGAGTAACTGAGAACATCTTTACCATTAAATGAACAACAAAAGTGAAGCAAAAGTTGCATATGATGCAACTCAAACCCTCCACTTGGGAAACATTCCCTTTATTCCTAATTACCCATGTTCAAATGTATGTTGTGTCTGGCCCATCACACCCTCTTACCCTGCTCTGGTGAGCAAGGCAGGGGTAGATGCATGCATAACTGCGTCCTTCTGCTTTAGCCTACTCTGCCACAAGAAAATACCTGGTATCATGTCACCCACCCCTCACCTTCAAAATTAGCAGTCCCCTCCCCAACCACTACAAATGAAAATGATTACCTGACATCCTATTCCCTCCCAAAACAGGGAGGATGCTATAGTACCAGTGGTTGGCCAAGAGGGGTCCTTGACTGGGCTGAACTAGAGCACTTTAAAGCCTGTTTTAACCCTATTAGGGCTGTAGTCATTTTAGAAGTGCATTATATCTTTATCTTTAAGCTTATATAGCGCACAGCTACCCCCAACGTGGGTGTCCCGGCGCTTGCGGACACGAAAGAGGTGAGTTGTAGTTGTCAGTCCCTAGTTTGTTACGGGAGGCTGAATTGCAACGATCTTACTCATATATGGGTATGTGTTTTGTGTTAGCATATCCCTCCCTAAACTCCCCTTTAAATCTCCCTTAAAACCACATATTTTGTAGTAAATATTCACCATTTTCCCACTACTCCCCCGGTCCCTCCCACATTTACTTAAAAAAGTATATTGTGTGAGTGCAGATCACCACCACCATGGTGGAAAAGTCAATAAAGAAATGATAGGAGAGGCAGTGGTGAACATCTCCACCTGTAGGTTTGAAAATTGTATTTTGTAGTAGGTATATAGTACTACTGGAGCACTACTTTGTGTATTTTAAAATGTAGTTTGTGAATTGTGCCCTGCATGAGGTTTTTAATCTTTAAAGACGGCAACCGTCGAAAGAGCAAATTAGGATTTCTTTTAAAAGTGCTGGATTCCATGGGTTGTTTTTTGGTTTTTGAACCTTGATTGCTTTTAGATGCATATTCACCAAGTAGAGCAACATCAGCAACTAAAACCTCATATCTGTTGACTGTGAAAACAGGCGTCCTGATTTCTAATTTTTTTCATCTCCACTTGACCAATCTGTATAATCCTGGCAAATCACATTCCTCTCTAATGTCCCAGTTTCTCTTTTTTGAAGCAATTGGAAACACTTGGTAACAAGTTAACCTCTGAGAACTACTATATCAAAAGTGAATATTTATATTGATTTTAAGTGTAACTGAGCCACAAAGATTAAGGGCCAGATTAAAAGTTTGATGGACAACAGAGTACATTCCTTCAGTGTGGTGGATGACATTAGCAAAGCCACCCTGCTGGAGTGCCATCTGCAAAATTTACAACGCCAGCCCAGTGGTGATCTCTGTACCTTGATAGGCATTTCCAACATGGAGGTTCCTGTCATGGTACAAATGTTTTGAGGGTGTCCGCCATTGGTTTTGATGGCTGATCCCCGAACTTTAAACATGTGTTTTTAATAAAAAAAATGATTCCTAAAGTATAAGGTTGTTGGTGAGACAAAATAACTAATGGCTCCCCAGATCCAGATTTTTCCCTGGGTTTGGGGGTCATTTTGTTTTTTTTCTTTTCTTCATTACCAAGTTTTACCTGGTGCCGAAGCACAGAAAAAAAGGACATCACAACGTCCACTCTAAATAGGATGGGAAGTGTAATGCCCTTCCTCTGATGGCCCCTACTCCAATAGGCGCTCCACCAACAGAAAGCTGACTGTCCGTCTATCTCTAAACGAGGTGAGCAGACCGAGGGTTTGCAGGCTGGATACCCTGTCACATGTATGAAAGAGTGCCTTGTCCTCCAAACTCTAAATCTGGCCCTATGTTCTCAATGATAAATCTCACAGAGGCTTACTTTTCATACTATGGATGTTCATGGTATCCTTTCCAGATTATAATAGGAATGAGAAAGCTATGCCCGCTGTCACCCACGTGAATACTAAAGGAACCCAACATAGTTGATGAGTCACGGCTCTGATACCCCAATCTCAAAGTCTGTTACCAAAAGGTAAAACAGTTCTTGAGTTTGTAGCTTGCCAGGACTAAGGGGGTCATTACGATAGCGGAAGGCCCGCCACTGCCAGCAGTGCGGTGGCGGGCCCTCCGCCATTTGACAGCAATTTTCCCCCCGCCAAATTACGATGGCGGGGGCAATCGTATTAGTTCCATGGCGGTCGCAAAGACCGGCTGCCACGGTCCCGCCACAGACAATCGTACCGATTCCCTGGCGGAGCAGTCAGCATACCTAGAATGGTGGCGGTGCCTAGCAGGCACCGTCCGCCAGATTAGGATGCTTCATCCACCCAGCCTGTGTATGGCGGTTCAACCGCCATTCACAGGCTGGCGGGGATGTACTTTGGGGGCCTGTAGCGGGCTCCCCTTAAGCAGGGGCATGGGATTTTTCTCAATCTACGATTAGCTAGTGAGCAGTGTCTGTCAAACCAGCGAGGAGGGTTCATCTGTCTTATCCTAATCGGTTGTAACAGAAACTGACTAACTTTTATACTTAGGGTTTCATAGTGAGCTAGAATTTCGACCCCTTTATCGTCCAGCAAACAGAGCAAGAATAACGGTCTATGCGATTTCAACAAAGCGGCTAAGGTTGCCGCTGGATCTTTGAAATGCCATACAAGCCTTACACAGTCCCTAGAGTGGTGAGAAATGGAAATAGGTGCCTCTGGTACCACCACTTTAAAGAAAAGGAATTGTCCCACAACATGCAAAGCATTGTGATCCCCCAATCTGTCGCCAAAACTGCACGAAAACCATGCTGATAGAATTCTAGTTGCAAATATATCATCTATATCCAAACCCCAGCCATGCCCTCTAAGAAGCCAATGACGTCCCGTCATTGTTTAACAATTCCATGAGGTCAACAAGATCATGTTCAGCAATATGCCCACTCAGTTTCTCTCATCTACTGTGTAGTTTAGCCCACGGGAAAGCATAACACTCTTGACCCCGCACCTGTGAATTGTGGTTGAGCGCCAACTTATTATGTTATATTCCCCACTGAGAACACAGTTGGGCAGTGACACGTGCCTGTCAGCAATGGGCTTTAAATCAGGAAGGAAAGCAAACAAACATTTGAAATGGGTACATACAGGATTAAAAATCCATTGTTATAAAAACTGATTAAATTTTAAAAAAAAACTAATTCATCCTTAATAAGCAGAGCAACGAAAGCAGAACTTTCAGTGTCTAAAACTGAGACAGCCACTTTCAAATTTGGCTCAACCCACACCAAAAGCCTCCCATCTCCCTTTGCTCTGCCTGGTACAGAGGGGATGGCAGGGAAGGAATAGCAGGCATAGCCAGGACAGAATAAGTAGTGTCCCAAGTTTCCTGAAAAACAATAAATTCATACTTTACAACTAAATGTAACCAATCAGGATTAGATATCCTGTCCTTGAGCCCAGCTATGTTCCAACTATTCAAGGTAAATGAACTCCTTCTACAGACGTTCATGAAGCCCTTGATGAGGGCTCTATCACCCCAGTGGTAATGGTGCTATGGGTAACCATAAACAAGAGGGACCCCACTACACCAAGAGACAGGGTTCCAAATATGATTCAATTATCAAAAGAAAATTCTCTTGGAGATCATACCTCATACATCAGTCATACAGTTCATCAGCTAAAATCTGTTAAAAGCAAATAAAAGCAACTTTTATCACAAATGGGGGAAGAACACACAAAGAAGACATATACATTTGTCATTAACAAGAGTTAATTTGTAGGAATCCACACACAGTGCGTAATATTAAGAATGTCTTCAATATATAACACTCTGTTCCACAAATTTAACAACAGTGATCGCCATTTGTGATATAAGTTGCTTTTATTTGCTTTTAACGGATTTTAGCTGATGGTTTTTACAATGATGTATGAATTATTCAATATTAAATTTTGATAAATGTAATTAACATTAATTGTTGTGTGAGTCCCGCTAATGCCTGGCTTAGAGAACTGTAATGGTGCTATGACAGGCAGGGGAGAGGGTTTGGTTATCACCTTGAGTACGATCTGGAAGTCAGTCCATAGAGGACAAGACGTCAAAGTGATTCGGGAGTGAAATAGAAAAGTGAGCCCCCCTACTATGAGGAGAGTATAAAGTCTCCCCAGATACGAGTAGAACGCTAGAGAGATTAAAGGGACTAGGTCTGTAGAAGTATCCTAGTTGACAACAGATATGCTGCCCCTCACCCTTGCCCGGCTCAGAGGCCTACACAAAAGACTTTGTACAAGAGAAGGGGTTCTAAAATTAACAGTTACACAGTCACCCTCAACAGAGGCTGGGCTGGGCCTGATTTATCTGTCTCTGCAGGTCATCAGAATGTCATTAGTGTGGGCAAAGGAGAACCCTCTAAAGCACATGAGCCAGTCCAAAAACTGCCCCTCTCACAAAGGAGGAACTCCGATAAGTATGGCCACGTATGCACAGGCAGCTGGAGGAAGGTTTATGTTGGCTGAACCCATAGCTAGAGTTTGGCTTGCCTTGGTCATCTTGTTAGTCACCTTATTAGTAGATATTTCTTGCTTACTGCATGTTACCCGCTTTGTTCTCCTGATGGTTAAAGGTAGAGAGGTAATGGTTTTGCTAGGGGCTAAAATTGACGAGACAGGAGTACCCACAGGATCAATGAACGGGACTAGCTTGTTGAGTGTGGATGGGCTGAGGTTTACGAAGTCCTCCGGGCCCCACAAGCATGTACTGCGCCCTACACTGTGGGAGCCAAGATCTCCTTTTAAAGTTCCTGCCCAGGGCATGATGAAATGTGGCTGGTGCACATAAATAGCACAAAAGGTATGAAATGACTGTCCCCAACAAAGTACGTTTCCCCTTCTTTTGACTTACATGAAGATTATTCATCAAACTGAATGAAGGAATATTTCCAACATGCAGCTGTGTAAATGTAGAGGCCACAAGGGAGTGAAAATACAAACATGGATATAATGTATCTAGAGCTCGACCCTAAATCCAAAATATACCCTGAAGTGCGGTCTTTTCTTCAAATGATCCTGCCCCTCTGCAGATCATTTCAAATGAATCTCTATTTACAGTGAAAATTGCATTGTGCTTTATTTATGAAAATGTTTATTGTGGATGAGCCTTATTGAGACGCATGACTCAGTGCTTAATTTGTAAAAAATGAAGTGCCAGGGCCCTCCTCGGAAAGCCACTGCAGCTTTGCTGCACCCATACCCTGCCAGCGCTGCCAATGGCAGTCAGTACCAACATAATATCTAACCATTGCACTCCTACAGGTGTGACAATTCAGACTATTTCAGGCCACACACAGCTATAATGATGTCATGCGAGGCTAGTATTATTAATTTCTAATGTATATCGACTTAATAAACACGGTTGTTGTGCTCATCTCAAAATTGAAAAAAGACAAGCTCCACCATGTGGTGGACTGTCACTAGAGTCAGTGCTGAAAATTAAGTCCCGGTGCTGAGCCCCGGAAACCGCCGGCACAAATTAAGCACTGATACACACTCAATCCCTGAGGACAAAGTAAGGTGACCCTGTCTGCTACATCACATACACTGTTAGCATACTTTCTAGTTTACCGGTTGAGATGACATTACCATAAACAAAGGCAGTACTTAATTTGTTTAAAAAACATAAATAGCAAAGGGGCCCAATATCTTTTCTGAGTAGCCCACCATTGTGCTGCCAAATGCCAGGCTGGCTCAATACCAAGGCTACCTAGATTTGATTCCTCCTCGTGCTCCTTTCTTCTGTCACCTCACACTTCCTATCTCTTTAGCATACACTTGCAAGTTCTTTTTCATCCCTGCATTCTCTCTTTGTCACTGTTTCCCTGTCTTTCTCTTACCCATTCTGTATCTCTTTTCTACCTCTCTCTCCAGTGCTCTGGGTCATAGTCTGATGCTGAAAAAGAAGGCCCCGTCCACGAAAATGAGTGCCTGTGCACACCATCTGTGACCACCGGCACAAATTAAACATATGAAGTCTGGTAGCACAGGGATTGCCTTGGGTCAGAGAGCAAGGGAATGTACCCAATGATCTTATTGGAGTCAGTTCCTCTCTGCACAACTTTGTGCTTCTGTTATCGCGACACACAGCTTCTCAGGCAGAGGTAATCTCATGCATTTTGCACCTACCCTGCTAAAAAAAATCCTATTTTTGTCTTTTTCTGACAATGAAATGAACAGTAAGGGACTATGGAACTGTATTATTGAAGATAGCAGAGTTGCATTCTTACCTCAAAAGGAAATGGTCAGCGTTTTTCCAGCAGTGTGCACATGTGGTAGGGTGCTGACTGACAAGTGGACTTGGGAAGTGCCCAATAAATACAAGAGTGCCATCAGGCATGACCAGGAAGGAATCATTAAGAAATGAAGGAAAGGCACTGCAGCTGTATAGCAAGGCGTGTTTCTTGAGCTGCACAAGAACCAAGCGCGACCGTGACTTCGGAAGTACACAGGAAGTTCTTCCAGGGGGCACAGAGGTCAGCAACCAGCCCACAAGTAAAGTTTCAATATGATGGCCAATCACAAGAGAGGAAATATGTAAGACATGAAAAAAGAGCCAGTTCTGCGAAGTTCATGCAATGTCTTACTATGTATTTGAGGGGCTACAATTGTCACAAAATATAAATGTTTATCAATGTTTTGTACGAAAATAATAAACTCGTTTCCTGATGATAATATTTTTGCAGTGCATTTGGCAATATCAGAGGGGTACATGGGATTCATTTGGGAGAGCATAAATCAAAAACTGAAAATGTAGCACATTTGGAATAAGATTAAACTCTTTTTAGAAATATTCATGAGGAATAAAGCGGAAGAGATACATAGCAATGTAGAAGGGGAACAGTGCAATGAGGGAATTAGACAAATTAATCTTACTGAAAAGCAATGATGCATCCTCCATTTATCATCTCAAGTTAGAAGCAGGGTATTTATTGTCTGAATAATACGTATGTGATGCAGTGTCCAAAATCCACGTCCAGATCTCCAGAACTGAGTGAGGATAACTGGAGCAAATTGACCATTCAGACTAGTTAAATGCCAGCTCGGCCGGGTGCTTTCAAGCATAGTTGCCAACATTTGAAAGGGCTGCTGCAGATTGAAAGTTCTTGTTTGTGTACTCGTGTGTAATAAAGAGGAACAGTTTCTGCAACAATATGACCCGGGACAGTCTCCAACTTGCCGGGACTGACCCTGCAAAAATGGGACAGTTGACAACTATGTTCAAGGCTTTGGGGATAGTTCCATGTTGGTTTGGGGCTAGCCCCCAGTTGGATAAGGCTAGCTGCACCGTTAGTATTTACGTTCCTCGTTATTAGTACCCCTAAAGGCAAAGACATGTTTCAAAGCTGTGCAGTGAAGGGCACCTTGCTGGCTGTGGCTGCTCCCTTACAATCACTTTGTAAACAAACAGTGGCCTCTAAGTGGTCCTTCTGCATCACCCATATTCACCGTGCACATGGCCCTGCTAGGGATGTCCCACCAAGCTGCTGGAGGCAATCCAGTCCTCCCGTGGGTACACACCTACCTATCCTGGCTTTAACCTCCACCTAGGACCGTTTTTTTTAGCAGATAATTATTGCCATGGA
This sequence comes from Calotriton arnoldi, assembly GCA_963921515.1. Classification (NCBI taxonomy): domain Eukaryota; kingdom Metazoa; phylum Chordata; class Amphibia; order Caudata; family Salamandridae; genus Calotriton; species Calotriton arnoldi. The sequence goes on along the minus strand of CAWUFW010007239.1, from coordinate 616,466 downwards.
ATTGAAGAGCTCAAGCACAAAAATTCATATCATTACAAATCACTTTGATTTAGGCTAAAGACTCAGGGTCTCATTTACAAGAAACTGAAGCATCTGCATACATGCGTCAGTTTCCCTGTGCCAGTGCCAAATGTCCTTGCGCCACCATGGATGCGCTGTATTTACAATACAGTGCTCCATGGCGCAAGGATTAGCAGAGGCGTCAGAAATCCTGATGCATCTGTTGGCGCAATAGTGACGCATTGCTGGAGTTGCTCCTGAAAGTGGTGCAGCTCCAGCAATGCGCCATAACAGATAGGTGAGTCCATTCAAAAAGCCCTGCGTCATTCCTTACAGCTGGTCTGAGCAGGCATAGGGATTTTGACGCAGTGAAGGCGTAGAGTGACGCAGTGAAATGTAAATTTTACTGCTTCAGTTCTACATGGCTTTTTGCGTGGGAACGCCTAGCCTGCATACATTATACCTGGCCCAGGAATAATGTGATGCAAGCCTCTACAAACTGATACATTGGACCCAATGCGTCAGTTTGTAGATATGGCGCAGTGTGGCTTACTGATTGCGCCACCGCTTCATCAGAAAAAAGTGATGCAGCGGTAGCGCAAGGGGCTTGTAAAAAAGCCCCTCAGGGTCAGCAATCTGTGCTGCATTGCTTTTCTCCAGATTCATGAAGCCACTCACTGCCACGAAGGGTGGCCTTACGTGGCTTCAGAAATCTCTTTTTTGAGGTGCGTCTCTCTTGCATCATGTTGAGTGGTGCAAGAATGATGCACCGGGCTCGCAAATATGCCCCTCAATGTATAGAGTGCCAATCTATAATGTTCCACGCAGTCTCAAACAAAGTGCCAGTTAAGCTTGGTCACCAAGCACCATAGACAGATAATAATGACTCTGGTGTGGATCAATCAATCAATCAGGATTTATAAAGTGCGGAAAATCACCTGTGAGGGTCTCAAGGCACTGCAATTGATAGCTGCATCGTGAAGAAAGCAGTGAAAAATGAGGTAAAAAAGGAGGAGAAAACTCAGGAAAACGGAGGAGAGGAAGGAGATAGCGGTAAAAAATAAGGCAATGCCAGGAAAAAAGCACTCAGAAAAAAATGGGAGAAAGGAGAGAGAAAGCAGTAAAAAAATGAGGCAGATGCTGGAACAAGTACTCAGAAAAATATGTGGAAAGGAAGGAGACAGCAGTGAAAACAGAGGGAAAAGCAGGAGAAAGACCTCAGAAAAACGGAGGCAAAGGATGGAGAAAGCAGTGAAAATCGAGGCAAAAGCAGGAGAAAGCACTCAGAAAAACAAGGGAGAGGAAGGAGAAAGCAATAAAAAATGAGACAAGAGCAGGAAAAAGTGCTCAGAAAAATTGGGGGAAAGGAAGGAGAAAGCAGTGAGAAAGAAGGCAAAAGCAGGAGAGAGCACTCCGAAAAATGGGGGAGTGGAAGGAGAAAGCAGTAAAAAACGAGGCAAAAGCAGGGGAAAGCACTTAGAAAAACGGGGGGAAAGGATGGAGAAAACAGTGAAAAAGGAAGCAAAATGAGGACAAAGCACTCAGAAAAATGGGGGAGAGGAAGGAGAACACAGTGAAAACGAGGCAAAAGCAGGAGAAAGCACTCAGAAAAATGGGGAGAAAGCAGAGCGGTGCAGCAACATGGCAGAGCTAGGCCTGGGGCTAGTGTAGGATATATCACAATGTGGTTAGCAGAGTATTTACTTCCCCTTCCCATCTCCCCTTGAGGTAACGACCACCTACCTAGTAACCCTTCATGTTTATGTACAGCTATGTCTACAAAGCTGTTTAGGTTCACACTCGCTAACTCACATATATACACATACTGAAGGCTTTAAATGTTAACTGATGCAAAGGAAATGAGGGACAATTCTCCAGGAAAGATGTTATCCCTATTAAAAACAAGACACACCAGTAGTAGAAGTTTGTGGATTGGTCTAGTTGAGTGGTATAGGCACTTCAATTGAGATGGGGACAAATATTAGCATTAGTAATACACCAGAATTTTGAAAATAACCAATAGGTTGTCTGTTTTGAGTTGATTTAAAACATATCCCTTTTGGCAGTTGTTGTTAAAGGTAGTTTTAGAGATAGTTCTGTTTCTTGGTAAAGACGTTCAGGGCATGCTCTACATGACAAGCCGAGTAGAGGACTCTCTGGGGGGACATTTGACCCTGGACGGAAATACTCCATTCTAAGGGCCGTGCAGGCAAGTACTCCGCTGTGTTGGTGGACTATAGCAAGCTATATATTTTAAGGGCTCTGCCTGCCGCTCAGGCAGCACCTCTGAAGGGACTGAAAGTGTACTGAGCAGTTACGATGGGGCACTCAGAAAAGATATTTGTTTTGTAAAAACAAACTTCCAACCCAAGAGTTTGTTACTGAAAAACAAATAAGGGCCCTGTCGCACTGGGAGTTCTCTCAGTGTCTGAGACACATTTTTATTTATGTCTGTTAAGGACCACTGGGATTTTCCTGGTGGTCCTGAACTGGAAAAAAGTATGTGGGAAAGTCTCAAGTACTTAGATCAATGGTCCAAAGTCTCTTGTGCCATCAGGCTAAGGTTTCCGCCAGTGAACAAGCTGATCCACCGTACTCTAAATAGAGCAGGCAGACCAGTCAAGATGGCTGGCTGGATTCTCCACCATGTTTGTACCAGAATAGACTGTCTCCCAAAACTCTAAAAAAAACATCAAAAAACTATACTTGAAGTGATTAGATTACCCCAAACTTCATTGGTGTGAGTGCGGCAACATCACAGGAGTTAGTGCTGAAAACTGTACTGAGTCAAGGGAACATGGACTGCATGTCCCTAATTTCATTGGAGTTAGTGTATAAACTGTACTCAAGTGATTGACCCAAACTGTACTTGAGTCATTACCGCAATCTTGATTAGAGTGAGTGCCAAACTGAGCCAAGGTGAGGCCTTCAACTGTACTGAAGTGTTTGCTTTAAACTTGACTGACGTGATTGCTTAAAACTGTACTGCATTGATTGCCCCAAACTATATAAGATTGTCTGGCTTGAAATATTGACTATCATCTTTCAGCATGTCCAAATCTACTAATAGAACAGCAAATGCTTGTTTGCCCTTTAGCAGTAATACAGCAGTTCAAGCAACGATACATGCAGTCTACCCTGGGGCAAATACGTCCTCTGGCCAATGTGTTCCATACATAAAAAAAGAAAACTTTTATGGGCTGTGAAAGAGCTGAGTGTGTATGCTCCGAGTCAGTGTTACAGTTTCCTGTGGTGTGATCTGTTCTGCCTGCAAGTTCGCTAAATGCTGCTGCTTTTGCAAAAAAAGCAAAGAGTTTCTATGGATGGGTGCAGTTTTTCCTGGCTTCCTTTTCTGGATATACTGGAATACGTTCCAGTTGAAGCACAGTGAAGGGATGCTTATATCTGTCCATCACTTTCTTGCCTGTGAGCTACAAGACCTTAGGTATATATCTTAGCTCTTTACGTGCATATGTATTGGCAGTGAATGTAAGGGAGGGACTGCCATAGAACTCTTGCCAGCACTTACATTGGTTTGATATAAGCTGGAATTAGAACACTGGACTGGTGAGAGCCTCATTAGAGGCAATGAAGTGGCTCGGGCCAATGTTCACTGGTATATACCTTCTGCTGCACTATGCCAGTGCTTGTCTTTCTGTTTGTCCCTATTTAATTTACAGAATTCTACTCTGAGTAGGTGGAAAGTTCTATAGCATTATAGCCCACTGCCGAGGGCATTACTGATAGAAAAAGGCCCTCTCCCTCTATAGACCCTCACCCGCAGCTCTTGCATCTAACCAGGGATCAGGACCATTAGCAATCTTTAGAGCGCCCACAGTGGGCTATAAAGCTATAGTAATGCCCTGGTTACTTACTGGTAATGTGTATTACTAAAGGTCAGGTGTAACTAACCAAATGGGCACTGGGACTCAAAGTGTCCATTGGAAACCTGAACAAACCTGAACAGACACACCAAGATTCCTCACGAGTCACACGAAACATTTGGTGTGGCCAATCATTGTGGACTCAAGAATGTTTACCAAGGCTTTAAACTTATACCTGCACAGGTCAAAGCATGGGGGAAGGAAGGTAACTGGCCTCTTTCTGTTAACAGGTGTGCCTCCTACTAGAATTGAGGCCACTATCACTTAAAGTGATTAGGGGCCTGATATACAAACTCTTGAGATTGCACAAAAGTATTTTGTTAAGAACAAAACCCCTTACAGGAGTCAACTAGAAACAGTGTTTTTGCAACCAGTTACGAAGCACAAATAGGAGGGGGGGTGGAAGGTGTCTACCACTCCTATTTTGGAGGGATAATCATTACTCAAACTGGGTTGTATTTGATTCGCAAAGAGGAAGTTCTCCACATGGGACATCTTTCCCCTTGGAAATCATAATAGCCAGCCTCGGAAGGGAGCAGACAGTGGTCCAAGGGAACACCGCTTGCTCCCTCTGATGCTTTCCAAAATGGGGAAAAAATGTAAGCAGCATCTATCCATTTAAAGGAAAAATTGTGCTCTGAAAAAAAAGTTTCCATTTGCTAAATCCGATGCAAGGATGGTGGTCAGCTGTCCCTTGCAAGTCGTCATGTCTTCATTTGCAGAAATACATAGGGGGTTGCAAATTGTGACCGGCCTAATTAATATTCATCAGACTGGTTGTTTTGGGAATGTAATATTTGTGATGCAAGCATATAGTAGACAAGCCACATTGCAAATTGAATACCCATTCACAAACTAGTAAGTGTGCAAATTCCACTTCCTGTTCTAAGATTGGACCTTTGTGTATCTCCCCCATATTCTTGTGGTCTGCTCAGTACAGTAACATGGTAGAGTGCAAAAAGATCTCAGCAGGAGGCGCTATATCCACTGAGCTAAGACAAACAGAGCACACTTCAGAAAGTTCACAGAACCATAATCAAGGGCAATAGAATACATTTTACAGAACTGTTTACCCCATAAAGAAGAGAAATTAACCTTTTCATAAAAGACCTATTCCTTTGGGCAATTAAGCCTCATTAAACGCTAATCAATTTTAATTTCAAGCGAGCCCGGTGTAACCCCTTCAAATTCCACATCAATTCAACCTTCAGTTTATGCTTTTAGACATCTGCACTGGAAGGCCTGGGCAGTGACATCACACACAGAAGAACCACACCGCGCTGAAGGGCTGGCCAGTGTCTTGTGACTGAGCTACAGGGTTATGCAAACATCTCCCTTCCAGGGTCAGTCCTCCAGGGGGTCATTAGACAAGAATTAGCCCCACTCCCTTCCTTCCCCTTGCAGCTCGGGACCTGAGAGTTCAGGCATGCACACATATTTCAACCAACAGCTCATTCCCCGTGACAGAGCTGGGCTGAAATCTCTTTTACAGTGAAAACAACAAAAAAAGGCCAGTACAGACTATATAACCGGGTGCACCTTTGGGCAACTGTCTGGCTAAAAAGCTTCATCTTTCTGCCAGGGACCTTAATTTATACACAAATCCGCTAATGTAAAACAATCTGTATGTCCCACGATCCCCACAAAAACCATAAAAAAGCAACCAACACGTGGCTGGTGTGTGATCCATGTTATGTTTGGCATCGGAAGCTGTGCCTGATTATTTGATTCACTATGATCTATGCAAAGGTCAATGGGGAGATATCTTGAGCCACAGACTTTTAAGGACATCTCATCGCTAAAGATAATTGTTTCCCGCATAGGAAGGGTGAAACCATGACCTCAGCCTGCAAATATTCATATTTCAAGAGGTCGGTGAAGTGTAAAAAAACATTTAAATTGGGTGCAAAATCAAGCTGGTTGAAGGTACACGTGGTGCAACTTTACACAACTCGGCCATTACACATTTTGTGATGCTGCCTGTTTGTTCGGGAAATAGCCATTACAACGCATGCTTTTACCCCGCATGCCATTTCAACGAAAATGGCTTGCTGTAGGGGGTATAAGGTGTTGGATTTAACTCCAACACCTTCCCTACTGTTGCACAGACTGGAGTTGGGATAGTACATTATACTATTCCAAACTCCAGCGCACCCTCGACAGCAAGTCGGGGAAAACAATTGCGTTGTAACGGCATGCGGGGTAAAAGCATGCGTTGTAACGTCGTACAACCTGTTTGTGCATGTCAAAACATCTCATATCAATATCAATTTATACTGCCACTTGGCTTTTGGAAGATGGTGTAGCCACTGACTGCTCCTCCACATTTGGGGGATTGGGGTAGGTTTCACTGGATCACAGCATGTTCCCACGCTAAGTCAATCATGAAAAACGGACATTTATAGACTGTCTTTCAGGTGCCGAATCATGCTTGTACATTGATGAGTTTCTATCCATTATCCATCTTGCATAATCCTTTTCACACTTATTAGGCTAAGTCAACTGAAAAATACAGATGCAAAATGTCAGCCTTTTCGACCCTGTCACGTATGCCAGTAACAATCAATGGGAATTGTGTCTTACCCACATTAGGCCAACCCCAAAAGAATTTACTGGCATTTTGGCAACTTCATGTAAAATATTTTGAAAGCATAATGAGGTTGAATGGGTAGCCTGATCATCTGCCATTACATTTCCTCGAAAGCAAATTGAAAAGATTAATAATATGATATTTCATATGCCCCAGGAACAGGCAAAAAATGTCATCTCTATGGTTGGCCAGAATGCCAAAGGGGAAACCTGAACTGCGGAAGACACTTAGGGGCATATTTACTAAAAGTTCACATAACGCAGGACCTAAAGCAAAGCTGCTGCGCTGGAACGGGGAGAGCTAAACCATGCCACATCTACTAAGAGATGACGCTCTTCAGCTCCATACCTGGTGCACTTAAGGCTGTCTAGCACCAACGCAGGCACGCTTGCCCCATGGTGGAAGGATGCCTGCGATACGGGCACGATTGTTTTTGTGCAGAATGCGTCACACATGGAAAGAGGAAAGTGACAAGGACAAGTACACATTTTTTCTCGTTATGCCATGGCTGTATCCTACGATTACTGATTTCAGGAAATCTGAGATTGCATCACATTCCAAGGGTGGATTCGTGGTCCATCCATGGGACATTTACCACCACGAAATGTAACACAACACAGCACAAGCCACCATGTTGTGTTACATTTCTTTACAAAGTCAAGCAAGGTGGCCAAATTGCCCCTTGCATGGCTTTACAAATCTTACTTAAGCCTTTGCGTTGCCTTGCATCACCTTGCGTGACACGAGGACAACGCAAAGGCGTAGTAAATCTGGGCCTTAGTGAAAATATGTCAGGAGCCCAATACTATGAAGTTGCTGGATGTCCTCGCATTCCATCCGACTGTGATCGATCCTACAGCAATCCTGAGGAATCTCACCCATGCCTCTTGGCACAGCACAGGGGACCCTCTACAAAGCCATTTTTCAATATAGAGTTTCTGACACTTGGTGACGAGTTTATGATGGAGTTGTTTTCAAGCAGAAGCTATTCAGGCAAGCTTGAAATCGGAGAGGTAAGCGGCGATACCAGTCAAGCGTGCACCCACCACTCTATTATTAAACAATATGCCCGTCACATTCTACTATGAATTACAATGCACTGACATTTTGGACTGATATGTAAGTGACTTGGTATTTATAGAGTTTGAAACATGTTGTAAAAGAACAAAGGGTATTGCATTCACGAATAAAATAGTGAGTCATAACAGCGAGTCAGCGGGTAAGGCTGCAGAGGGGGAGGAACTTTGGGTGAAAGTATATTAAGAGATGGAATCTAACCTGATATACGCGGAAATGTTAGCACTGAAAGAGATTCTTTAGGAACTGCATCTAATCTCAAAGAAAGTATATTCTCCAAACAAGAGAAAACATGTTAAGAAATGTATCCAACATTTAATTTATTGATTTATTTCAGAGATTCATATAGCATTGACCTTACAGCAAGGATAGGAGTGCTTTAAAGGCATTAGGACAGGTAGAACAGGATAAGAATTAAGATTTGAAAACTGCTGAATGGTGAGTAAGTTAGGTACTTTCCTAATGTTTCTTTGGTTCTCGATGGCGAAGGTGTGATCTTAAATTTTCCCATTTTGCTAGCTTGAGGGATTTTTCAGGAGAAGTCTTTCTCTGCTCCTTGTACAACGAGGGTAGTAGGTGGTGGTAAGCTTATTTCAGAGACACCACAGAAGGTAAAATTGAAGAGCTTTAAATGTAATGCAAAGCAATCCGGCCCTCAACTGGGAGCTGATGGTGCTTTTAGGAGAGATCGTAAGTGGCTTAATTGAGTTAAGTCATTCCTACATATGAAGGTAAGATGCTGTAGAATGTAAGAAAAATTCTGTCTTCAAAGGGTTACATTTCAAAGAGTGATGAGCCATTCAATGTTTCAGGTTGTCTAGGAAGGCCTTTAAGTCCAAAATGCAGTCACAAGATGACTGTACAGTTGTGTCATCCACATATTTAATCATGCCAGCGCACCAGCGGTGCAGGATAGCCCCCGCCCCATGTCTCAGAATAATGACTCTTCTGTGTAAACCATGTATTCTGTGGTAAGACCATCCAATGATAAGACAAAAAAGATAACCCTAACTCATGCCATGCATCACCTGGAGGTGAAGGGGATTGTGGTCCAGAGGTGATATTGTTGACTTTATAACTAGATCAGTGTTCACGTCCTCGCATCCCTACTTCATCAGTATTCTGTAATATCTGAAAGAGTGAATTATCCCGTGGACCTCTGTTTTCTCATCGTCTGCTATTTATAAATGCTCAGTCTCAGTGCACCCCGAGGTGATGCCTTTTGAAACATTTTGCTGCACAAGTATTCTCATTCACATGGGAATCTTGTGAAAACAACATTAAAACGAGAGGGTAAGGAAACAAAAAAAACTGTAGCATTTAAGATTATGTATATAAAGTGGACTGTGCCAAATGGACAGTGGAGCACTTTACAATTAACAAGAAATACAGTCAAGACAGGAAGAAGTCCTATTGATTCTACTGTAACAAGAAGTGGCGAGAAGAGATGACCTTTTTGGGAAGGTGGGTGGTAAGGAGAGTGGTAGCGTTATATGTGCGCCACAATCATCAGCTTAATTTTCAGAGTTGTGTGGCAGCCCCTCACACAGCCAGGAGACACGCCACCCAGACAAACAGGGTCAATTCTCCGCCACTGAATGGACTCCTATAGAGCTGCCACCCGATGAGTGAGAGATAAGGCACAGGTCTCTTAATGATTAAGCCTCCCGATGGCCCTGCTGTGAATGAGAAGTGCAGGCACACTTCACGGTGGTGCCCCTCCACCAAGCTAATCATTGACCTTATCAGCAATCACAACGGTTCCAAGAATAGGTCTTGCTTTCATTGACTTTACCCGCATAGTCCACTGCACAAAGGAAGGTCTTAGACTTGACCTGCTATCACGTACCGCATGGGGGATTCATTTAAGCGCACAGAAACCCTTCCCATATAGGCCCCTACAAAGGGTACATATCTATCCGCTTCCATTATCCAACAGCTCTGGATGCTTGGGTGGCTGTGACCAGTGAGCAAAAAATTATTTGATTTTGTTTTTATAGAATACTGCTTCATACAAGATTTGTTTTGTTTATAAGAGCGTTATAAACATTACAGTGTTACTGCTTGCCAGTTTAAGGCTATTCAATGTATCAGCCTCAGAAGGATGAATGACTCTGTTGTCTCTTCCAGGCTTTCAACCCAACACTGGTATATCACAGCAGATGGAAGCAGCAAGCACATAATAACTCGTTGACTTAACTTGCCAGTAGAATGGTGAATAGACCCAGCACAAACATGAACACCTAATTATGAAATCCAATAATGTTGCTCGATTATAAGAGTTATTACAACTTGCATCCTGCATTCCCATTGGCAGCATCTGCCCAAAGTAGTGAATGGTTAGTGACCGGTGCAGAAGGACTTTTTGCATTTTTTGCCCATCCACAGTACGGGCCTTATTTACAATAAAGTGACTTAGCGCAGTGCTGCAAGCCATTTTGCTGCGCCGCACTGAGTCACTTACAAACCACAGGGATGCGTCATGTCTACAATGATATGATGGATCCCTGTGCTCCCCCCTGCGCTGGTGCAAAATTGGCTGCCATGCGCTGACGCATTCACCCTTGCACCATGGTGCATGGGTACCTGCGTTGCGGGGAGATTGTTTTTCTGCAGGAAGGGATACCTTCCTGCACAAAAACAATCACAAGAGGTAATCTCCTCTTTCTATGTGTGCTGCAGAATACAGCATGCGTACAAAGAGGAAAAAACTAGGAGAAATGAAAACATTTCTCCTCGTTGCGCCTCCCTACGCCTCCCTTGGGGAGGTGTAGCATTTCTGACGCATTCCCAGGTTTACCATTTCTTGTAAATCTGGGGATGTGTCAGGTTCCAGGGGTGTTGCGTTGGAACTCCCACAGCAACACTCATGGAACGCCCCTATCACGCAAAGTGCTGCGTGTAACGGGCCGTATTTACAAGGACAGGAAATGCCACGCAGGGTGGCTTTTTGTGTCCTTGTAAATATGGGGCAGCAAGATGCGCCGCCAGTGCATCAGGAAAAGTAACGCACCGGCGGCGCAAGGGGCTTGTAAATCTGCCCCTACATACGTACACTTGAAGGCTCAGATTTACTAAGTTTCCAAACAATGAAGCTGAGCATCCAATGTACTGCCCTGCGTTGTGCAAGGGAGAAAATACAACTCAGCACCATATCTACAAAGTCTGACCTGCCGTTGGTGTTATACCCAGTTCTGGCGCTCAGGCAAGACTGCCTTGTGTGGCAGAAAGTCTTTCACACTGTCACATATGTGAGTATGTACTGTCTAGCATACAATCTGAATTGGAAGAATACCATTTCAGTACAGATTCCTATGCACGCACAAAATCAGAAGGTCTCACGCACTAGATGTGTGCTATGCACTGCAGCACATACGCAATGTGTCTTATTCTGGAATCAACACATTTCTCCTTCTTTGTGCCTACTTCAAATAGGTGTTAGTTTTTAATGCAAAGCCCTATCGGGCTATTTTAGTAGATCAAACTTTGTGTCAAAATCTATAGGTGCTTGCACTGGTCCGCTCCAGTAATACTCCCTTGACGCAAAGCAGTGAAAGCCTTTGAAGAAAAAACCCTCGGCTGACCCCGAGCTGCTGGAAAATCTTCGCCCCATCTCTCTGCTTCCTTACATCTCTAAAATAGCAGAGAAGGTGGTGAACAAACAATTAGTGGCTCACATCAATCAACACCATCTTCTCCACCCCACGCAATTGGGGTTTAGAGCCACATATTCAACTGAGTCAGCACTCCTCTTCGCTACGGAGTCTCTGAGGAGACGCGTGGACGCCGATCAGACGGCTGCCTTGGTCCTGTTGGACCTAAGTGCAGCCTTCGACACGGTATCCCACAAACTCCTCCTACAGCGACGGCAGGGTTGTGGGGTGGATGGAGAAGCACTCAAGTGGATGCGGTCCTTTCTACAGGACCGTAGCTTCCAGGTTGCACAGCACCCACACCTATCAAAAATTCTGCCACTCCTTCAAGGGGTTCCACAAGGCTCTATTCTGAGCCCCACTCTTTTTAACCTTTATATCGGCCCTTTGGCAGATATTGTGGAAAAACACAAGATCACCATAGTGTCATATGCGGATGACACCCAACTTGTAGTGACCCTAGCACAGGACTCTAATGAGCCAGCTACGCAGTTTTCCTCCTGTCTAAAAGACCTAGCCTCATGGATGTCGAACAACTGCCTAAAGCTGAATGGTGGTAAGACGGAGGTTATGGTCACTGGGAAATCTCCTTCCATTTGGGGCTCAGCCTGGTGGCCCCAGAGGCTGGGGCCCGTGCCCACTCCAAAAACAGAAGTGAAAAATCTAGGAGTGTGGCTCGATCCAAAACTCTCCTTCGAGACCCACACAAGGAAGGTTGCAGGGAGATGCTTTGGCATCCTTAAAATGCTAAGGAAAACCATGGACATTCTTCCCGCCTCAGCGAGGAAAACCCTAGTTCACACTCTTGTGACCTCGCAGCTGGACTATGGTAATGTCCTCTATTTGTGAGCATCTAAAGGAAGCTTGCAACGGCTGCAACGCATTTAGAATGCGGCAGCACGCCTAGTTCTCAATCTACCTAAGCGAGCTTCAGTGACGAAAGCCCATGACATTCTTCACTGGCTGCCGGTTAGTAACAGAATTCTTTTCAAAGCCTTGTGTTTTTGTCATCGGAGTCTACAGGGGAAAGGACCCAGCTACCTGCATGATCTCCTGACCCCCTACAATCCCACTCGGCAGCTGAGATCGACAGGAGGCTACCTGCTTAAAGTTCCAAAAATCAAAAGGGCGAGGATGGGTGCCCGCTCATTTGGCTATTTGGCAGCCAAAAATTGGAACACACTTCCACCATCACTGCGCGCAGAAAAATCTGAAAATGTCTTCCGTAGTGGCCTGAAAACCTGGCTTTACTAGACATAAGCCTCACTGCCCCGTCTGACTTCGCACGTAGCTGTTTCTGTAGCGCGGGGACACACCAGTTGGTGTAGCCAGGCGCTTTATAAATGTCTTATTATTATTTATTATTATTAAAGCATTTTTTGTGCGGTGAAAAGTGCACCTTTCTTGTGCACAACACCTTTTACACTGGTTGTAAATAGCATGCATTGTTTTACATCACACCAGCATCGACACAATGCCTTAGTTATTCTGGGCCAACAAATCTCTGAGTTTATGCATGGACTGCAGACAGCAAAGCTCAGAAACACAGGAAAGTAATTGCCTCTGTGTTTCCAAGCTCTGCAGTCAGAAGCACATGTACTACTCTGAGTTTTTTTTTAAATTAATTATGTGCTATTGATTGGGAAAATAAATGCAAATATCCCTTCTGCTGAAAGCTCTGCATTGGCAAAGCGCACAGAAGCAAAACACGTTTCATACATGTTTCACCAGAATTAGAAAATTAGTGTGGATTGTGAGTGAAAACTATGAGAGAAAGGGTGTAAGAAGAAACCAGGAAGTGGTTCTAATGCTGCCATCTTGCAGCCCTCACCTACAGTGGCGGCCGGCACAGTTAAGCCTGGTGGGGTGGGGAGTTGACAGACGACAGAATAGGTATAATTAAATAAATAAATAATACCTATTCCATCATCTGTCGACTTCCCCCCACTGCGCTCTGCCCCGCCCCACCACACTTACCTGTGCCGGCGGACGCTGCTCACCTGTGGGAGATGACATATCTGCTTGGGATCACACAGTTTAGTCAAACGGATTTGCCATTAGAACTCGGAGGCCTGTTGCTCCACAGTTGACAACATAATCTAATTCACATCTCAACCTCCGGACAACTTTAACGAGTTGTCTCATAGCTCGAACCTACACAGACATTATGAGGTACCCGGTATGGCCACATTCACTAAAACTGTACAAACAGGAAGGTACTTCGGGGTAACTAGAAAAGCTAACATCACAGTGAGAAAATGTGTCATAGTGCAGTAAATAGTGCACCAGATAACTATCAATAGGGCCAATGGAATTATGTGATTCTGCAGCAGCGGTGTATTCCACATAATTATGCATCTGACACATTTGCCACATAATCCATCTTCTGCTGCATAATCTCCAGATTTTAACAAAAAATGTGTTTCTAGCTCAAACTGATCAAAAGTTACTAAATACATGGCAACCCGTGCTCCTGTGCAGTGGAACACCGTTTGCAAGGGTTGGTCATCTTTCAGCTGCTTATTGCTGTTTTTGGCATTAAACTGGCACTGATAAGGTGAAATATTTTCACAGACGGTGTTACCATGTGTAAAAAGGACAAAACAACGAAGTAACACTGTCACGAAATGTGCCCTATTATGCTGCATAATTTGCATTTCCTTGCCGTATAATTTAGTCACCGCCGCGGCATAATTTGATCCACTCCGTGCCACATAATTGCAGAGGCCCTGACTATCATTTGCCAAGGTTACCAAAACTTCTTGAAAGGGCAATGAACCGCACAAACCATTATGAACATTGCTACTTAGAGACGAGGGTGCGCGTGTCTGCTGGATACCAGCTTTACCAGTCATGACCCAAAGGGATATGATTTCCTTCAGACACGGTAAAATGGCGCCAACCTCTATCAAGAGTCCCGTAGGAACCCCGCGCTCTCTAACCACCCAAGCTTTTCCATCAGAAGCGCTCAGATAACGCTTCCCCACCTTTCAGAAGCACATGTTATTTTTGCTCCCACTTTCGCCATTTGCACATCGCACTTCAAGCTTCGCTCACCGCAGGAAAATGCATTTGCACAAAAAAAAACAAAAAAACACTGTAGGTTTCATGACGCAATCTATGGCCTTGGACCAAAATGTATATTTTTCTATGAGAAAAGAGGCTTTGCCGCCCTGCAGGAGCCAATCCCCCACAAACGTACCCATATGACGAATAGCGTCAGAAATGTCTTGCTTGCATAACTGCAGCGGACACACGTGTTACGGGGAAGGGGGCAGTCTCGCCACACATTGGATTAAAATTAGAGACGCATATCGAAGAAAAACATCATTCCTCACCTGCCTCTCCTCCCTCCACACGCACACGAACACACACACAAAATGGGAATGCTCTCCAGCTGTCTCGATTACCTAGTCTGTCTCGCTGTCCACCCGACGAGTTAAATTATGTCTGCTCTGGTGACATCTGTTTAGCTAATAGGCTGCTGCATTCAGCTCGCTGCTCTGCGAAACCCCGCCAAAAGAAAACAGTTGCCTGCCCCAGCAATATCTCCTAAGTGCTGGATAAGCCACACAGTTATTAGTGCAAATTACAGAAGCCGGGTTTTCGCGCTACTGTATGGTCACGTGGTCTGTGCAAGGACGAAACCCAAAAAATTGTCTGTGGAGCGGCATCTTCGCTGTGATTAGTGGGGTTCTGTGATCTTAAGGAACAAGGCCAAGCCAGGTCCAGAGATCGACCACACAAATAATTGAAAAGTCAGAGGTCACCAGACCTGCCAAGTCACACGGTGCCCCGGTATGACACATGGGTTCAGCTCTCATCACAAGGCTACCCATTGGAAGGTACGATCGCCCGGTGAAACGTAAGGTCGGCTGGAAACCATTGCCTGCCATAGCCTGCAGTGCTTTATTTGTGCCAGTGGTTTCTGGTGCTCAGCACCAGCATCTAATCATCAACACCTGCGCTTTTCACAAGCACCAGTTAAGAACACATTCATTTATGGTAGGCATGGGGAGATTAAGTGATTTCCCTAGAATCACAGGATGTTGAGCTGACGCCGAGACTCAAACCTGGTTCCACAGCTCTGAAGTCGGCAGCTCTGCCCATTATGGCACATCCTCTAGCCACTTTCATGGTTAGCAGTTGGTTCTGTTTTAGGCGCCACTTACAGCAGAAATTGGCTGGTGCTAGCTGCCTCCTGAAGAGAACCGCAGCACTTATTTTTTTTAGAAATTAACCACTGCCCGTAGGATTCCAGCTCGTACATGCTGGCTCTCCACTGCAGGAATTCATGTAGGCTTCTAAAACTGTCCAGGACAAAGGAAACAGCTCCAAAGAAGCTCGTTCTGGAGAGGAGGAGGTGGAAGGTTCTGAGCGATTACAGTAGGTGCGACAGTCTGGGTGTTGAAAACCATGCCACCTCTCCGTGGCTCCGTCCACTCCAAGGCACCACCCCCTCACTCCACGTAGAATTGCAGTGGAAATTATGTTAAAGTTGGCGTGCCTGGGTCACTGTTGGCAAAGTCAATTGTTCATGCAGAATAAAGAAGATTCTTACCAACTACAAGGTACCATGATAGACCACGTAACGCTTAACTTTGGAACGATTCCCAGTCTGGCAAGAGCAATGCTAAGACAAGAAATCGTCTGCCAAGACCATTAAAGAAGCCAGGCGAAATAAGACTTACCGAAAAGGTCAACTGCGTGCTGCCAGAGAGAAGGCGCTACCCACTTACACGGTGGAAATCCCTGGTCGAAGTCTTCAACAAAAAGGGCCACTCACACCCCTTAATCACTTTCCAGTTGAAGGAAGTTGCCGTCTTCTCAGAAAAGGGCAACCATCACACACAACATACATATGCAGTTGTTCTCTGGTTGACTTCCAAGACACACTGCCAATCTCCTCAATGAACTGCTTTAAATTGATGGATGAAGGCAAAATTATGCCCTATAAGTGAAAGCTAAAGACACACAATTGATGTACGGAATGCAGAACAAATCAAAACATTCACCCCCAGTCAAGAGATCTGGGTTAAATCCATCATTCTTTTGCTCACCGTATAAGTGAAAGCTATCACTGATGAAACCACACAAAGAACAGTTTCTAATGCCCCATATCGTGACATACATGGATGGTTCAGAATTCACATACATCTTACAGTTAAACCAGTACCCCAAAAACTTGAGGAGACACGCCTGACTACTTTTTGTTGTCTCGCCCTGTGAGCCAGGCTTGACTCAAGCTTGAATGATAAGCCC
>CAWUFW010007238.1:925000-1034879 GCA_963921515.1 Calotriton arnoldi | reverse complement strand
TCACCTGATTTCCCAGACGCGCTGGAAGCAAATGGCTTCCAGCGCGTCGGGAAGAAAGGGAAACCCTCAATGATGTCAGCGCGCTGACGTCATTGATGGGGTGGGGAGGCAGGGGAAGCCCTTCCCCTGCCTCCCCAAAAAAAAACCTAACGATCGGATTCCCACGGGGAGCGCCAGCGCTTCCCGTGGGTGGTCTTATGACGAGCTGGACTCGTCATGAGCACACGAGCACTGTGTGCCATGACGAGTCCAGCTCGTCATAAGCACCGAAGGGGATAAAGGGTCAGAGCAGGATCTCAGCGGCAGACGAGGAGAAGGAACCTCCTGGTCACAGGAACTACACGAGAATTGCGCTCGAGAAAATGAAGGATGCAAAGACCTCCATCAAGGATTACAGCTAACTTTTCACGTTGGAAATGGAGAGAAGGCACATCTGCTTAACCACGCTCACGACTTCTGCACACCTGCCCTGCATATTTATCCAAGAAGATGCCACCGTTTTGTGCAATACCTCTACTCAACTGGAGTACTGTCTACTGGCTAATCAGTAAGTGTTACCTCGTTGGGTAAATGTATAGTGCCTTTCCTACACTACAGCTGCGTAAAGGACCAGAAGAATTGTCTCCAGTGACCTGTGTGTCTGTAACTTTGCCACCGCGCCGAAAGCGCCGGGGTCCTTTGAGTAAGCTGTCCATCATAGTGGGGAAAGGGCGGGCAGACGTTGCATACCGCTAGTGTATGTGTGGCGGGGCCAAACGAGCGGGGCTTCTAGGCCCGTTCACATGCCTCTTGTTTATAAAGGGTCAGAGCACGATCTCAGCGGCAGACGAGGAGAAGGAACCTCCTGGTCACAGGAACTACACGAGCATTGCGCTCGAGAAAATCAAGGATGCAAAGACCTCCATCAAGGATTACAGCTACCTTTTCAGGGTGTAAATGGAGAGAAGCCACATCTGCCCTGCATATTTATCCACGAAGATGCCACCGTTTTGTGCAATACCTCTACTCAACTGGAGTACTTTCTACTGGCTAATCAGTAAGTGCTACCTCGTTGGGTAAATGTATAGTGCCTTTCCTACACTACAGCTGCGTAAAGGACCAGAAGAATTGTCTCCAGTGACCTGTGTGTCTGTAACTTTGCCACCGCGCCGAAAGCGCCGGGGTCCTTTGAGTAAGCTGTCCATCATAGTGGGGAAAGGGCGGGAAGACGTAGCATACCGAGAGTATGTGTGGCGGGGCCAAACGAGCGGGGCGTCTACGCCCGTTCACATGCTTCTTGTTTATAAAGGGTCAGAGCAGGATCTCACCGGCAGACGAGGAGAGGGAACCTCCTGGTCACAGGAACTACACGAGGATTGCACTCGAGAAAATCAAGGATGCAGAGACCTCCATCGAGGATTACAGCTCACTTTTCAGGGTGGAAATGGAGAGAAGGCACATCTGCTTAACCACGCTCACGAATGTGTGGCGGGGCCAAACGAGCGGGGCTTCTAGGCCCGTTCACATGCCTCTTGTTTATAAAGGGTCAGAGCAGGATCTCACCGGCAGACGAGGAGAGGGAACCTCCTAGTCACAGGAACTACACGAGGATTGCACTCGAGAAAATCAAGGATGCAGAGACCTCCATCGAGGATTACAGCTCACTTTTCAGGGTGGAAATGGAGAGAAGGCACATCTGCTTAACCACGCTCACGAATGTGTGGCGGGGCCAAACGAGCGGGGCTTCTAGGCCCGTTCACATGCCTCTTGTTTATAAAGGGTCAGAGCAGGATCTCACCGGCAGACGAGGAGAGGGAACCTCCTGGTCACAGGAACTACACGAGGATTGCACTCGAGAAAATCAAGGATGCAGAGACCTCCATCGAGGATTACAGCTCACTTTTCAGGGTGGAAATGGAGAGAAGGCACATCTGCTTAACCACGCTCACGAATGTGTGGCGGGGCCAAACGAGCGGGGCTTCTAGGCCCGTTCACATGCCTCTTGTTTATAAAGGGTCAGAGCAGGATCTCACCGGCAGACGAGGAGAGGGAACCTCCTGGTCACAGGAACTACACGAGGATTGCACTCGAGAAAATCAAGGATGCAGAGACCTCCATCGAGGATTACAGCTCACTTTTCAGGGTGGAAATGGAGAGAAGGCACATCTGCTTAACCACGCTCACGAATGTGTGGCAGGGCCAAACGAGCGGGGCTTCTAGGCCCGTTCACATGCCTCTTGTTTATAAAGGGTCAGAGCAGGATCTCACCGGCAGACGAGGAGAGGGAACCTCCTGGTCACAGGAACTACACGAGGATTGCACTCGAGAAAATCAAGGATGCAGAGACCTCCATCGAGGATTACAGCTCACTTTTCAGGGTGGAAATGGAGAGAAGGCACATCTGCTTAACCACGCTCACGAATTCTACATGATGATTGCGCTCGAGAAAATCAAGGATGCAGAGACCTCTATCGAGGATTACACCTGCCCTGCATATTTATCCACGAAGATGCCACCGTTTTGTGCAATACCTCTACTCAACTGGAGTACTTTCTACCGGCTAATCAGTAGAATGCTACCTCGTTGGGGAATTGTATAGTGCCTTTCCTACACTACAGCTGCATAAAACACCCTCGTGGGCATTCCTGCTGCACGATCACATGATCGTGCAGCAGGAATGCACAAAGAGGCATCGGGGGAAAGGAAAACCCTTTCCTTTCCCTCGATGTCTCTTTTCCAATCAAACCCCCTCCCCGAGCCAAAACTCACCTTATTTCTGCGACGCGCTGGAAGCAAATGGCTTCCAGCGCGTCGGGGAAGAAAGGAAACCCTCAATGACGCCAGCGCGCCTCGCGCGCTGGACGTCATTGATGGGGGGCGGGGGGAGGCAGGGGAAGTCCTTCCCCTGCCTTCCCCCAAAAACCAGACGATCGGATTCCCACGGGGGAGCGCCAGCGCTTCCCCGTGGTTAGTCTTATGACGAGCTGGACTCGTCATGAGCACACGAGCACTGTGTGCCATGACGAGTCCAGCTCGTCATAAGCACCGAAGGGGTTAAGAGAAAAATCATGTACACATTTAAATATCTGTGTTTGCCCCTCATATTTTAAACATGCATTAGAGGCAACCTCCCACCCACATAACTCCTTTGGCATCTGGGAATCTGCAACTGAAAACATGAACATTTTAGAGAGCATCTTTCCCTTTTAAAATTGCACTTTTTGTAAATCCTGCGAGTGACGCCAAAATGTCTTGGCTCGCCTTCAAAATACTACCACCCCCACACGATGGCCCAAACACGACGAGGCAGAAGACATAAAACACAACACCTAGAAAGGAGTTTCACTTTACAAAATGCAAAGACTCTCTTTTTAGAATAAGGCTTGGGATTTTATTTATGCAATGCTCTCTAACAGAAAGGCTTTCCCAGATGTCAAATGAATTACATTCAAATGTATATAGAGATATATATATATATATTTATATGCAAGCAATAAAAACAACTTGGTAAATGCAACAGTTAAATGCATGAATAATAATAATGAATAAACAAGCAGCAAATAATACTGGACGTCCTGCAAGAAATCAGAAAGATATATACACTAAATACATCAAATGATTACTTTGGATGTGCACTCTGACTCACTCGCACATCACAAAGAAAACACCTCAACTGACCACAGCCACTGGAACCACACATCACAATGGCACTAGTCAGAAACAAATCACCTCACCTGATCGTTCACTCAACATCCTAGCCAACTCAAGCTGGAGGAGCCTGTTAACAGCCAGGCAATAGACTCGTGATCAGGGCTCAAGTCCAGATTCTTTTTGTGGCAGTACGTCTACTCCACAAATGAGCTCTTAAGCTGGCTGCCAAGATTCTCTGGCTTTATAGTCACAAAACACACTAGAAGGATCGAGAGTCTTTCCCTCTGCGCCAAGGAAACTTACTGGAACTGGCCAGTTTCCATGCAAGCATTCCAGGGAAAAAGGAGTTCCCACGTTCCCTCTACATTCTCACATGTTCCAGCCTTTATCTTAACGAAGCTTACGAAAGCCTTCCAGGGTACATTAAACAATCTCTCACAAAACAACCTTGAACGTGATTAACCCAAGCAACTTGCAAACACTCTGGGGGCCTGTCTGCGCGCGCAGAAAAGCTTAAGCAAGGCAGAGTCCGAATTCAGGATGACATGAGGCCATGTCAAAGCCAATAATAAGAACTTCATAATACTTCCCAATGTACAACACAATGCATATTTGTGCACCACTGCCTATAGCATCACATACTTCATCTCTCAATGTACAACACAATGCACATTTGTGCACCACTGCTTATAGCATCACATACTATGCTAACTAATCTAAGGCACCTACTTGATTCTCGCTGCTGCTCCTTCGTTTTCATGCTTTTTAACATTTTTATTTACTTGCTGCTGTGCTTTAAAATACTGTGTTTTGGCCTCACTTGTGTTCCGCTCTCGTCACGGCTAGGCTGAGCGCTGATTGGTGTTCCTTGTCCAATCAGGAGCTCGACCGGGTGGAACCAGTTGTGCCCCCCTGCCATTTAATGCCTGCCGTGGCGCGAACTCGGTGCTTTGCTAACTAACCTAAGGCACCTACTTGATTCTCGCTGCTGCTCCTTCGTTTTCATGCTTTTTTACATTTTTATTTACTTGCTGTTGTGCTTTAAAATACTGTGTTTTGGCCTCACTTGTGTTCCTCTCTCGTCACGGCTAGGCTGAGCAATGATTGGTGTTCCTTGTCCAATCAGAAGCTCGACCGGGTGGAGCCAGTTGTGCCCCCCGGACATTTAATGCCTGCCATGGCACGAACTCGGTGCTTTGCTAACTAATCTAAGGCACCTACTTGATTCTCGCTGCTGCTCCTTCGTTTTCATGCTTTTTAACATTTTTATTTACTTGCTGTTGTGCTTTTAAATACTGTGTTTTGGCCTCACCTGTGTTCCGCTCTCGTCACGGCTTGGCTCAGCACTGATCGGTGTTCCTTTTCCAATCAGGAGTTCGACCGGGTGGAGCCAGTTGTGCCCCCCGGCCATTTAATGCCTGCCGTAGCGAACTCGGTGCTTTGCTAACTAATCTAAGGCACATACTTGATTCTCGCTGCTGCTCCTTCGTTTTCATGCTTTTTAACATTTTTATTTACTTGCTGTTGTACTTTTAAATACTGTGTTTTGGCCTCACTTGTGTCCCGCACTCGTCACGGCTAGGCTGAGCACTGATTGGTGTTCCTTGTCCTATCAGGAGCTCGACCGGGTGGAGCCAGTTGTGGTCCCCGGCCATTTAATGCCTGCTGTGGCGCGGACGCGCGGACGGCTCGCCGAAGGCGCACTAATGGCAAGTCCATCTGCGCCTCTCCGTGCCTGGACAAAGCCAGACATGCTGCTGGTTCGGTTTGCAATAAACAGTCATATTCTCGGCTATCAGCACTGGCGTAAGTCCATGTGCTCATCAGTTCTGTGTCCCGCTGGAGGGCCCCTTTTGCTGTATGCATTGCAGTTTTAGCTCATTGGCTGCCGCAACCCCCACACCTCCTTCCTTGCCCACCGTCAAGTTTCTTAGCTTGAACTGCCGTTCCCTGGTCAAGCACTTCGCTGAAGTGTCTGACCTAATCCAGATGAGGTTCCGGATATCCTCTTGCTCACGGAGACATGGCTCACTGCTAGCACGGCGGCTGAGCCTAGTCTGGTCCTTCCCCAATAGAGGGGCCCGGGGCGGCGGCATTGCAATTATTTTTAAAACTGGCTATACCTGCGTCTTGATTAAAGAGGTCCTTGTGAGGTGTGAATGTGCATGTTTCAAAATCTCCCTTAATGCCAACTTCACACTGTCTGGGCTCCTGATCTACCGCCTCCCAGGGCCCTCCAAAGACTTTACAGATGCCCTTACCGCTGTGTCTGGCATATTAGCCAACAGATCGGCTAATTTCAACATCATTGGCGATCTTAACCTGCATTTAGAAGCGAGCCAAGACAGTGAGATCGGTAATTTTTCAGCAGATCTTGCTGCCTTCCAACTCACGCAGCGTGTCCCTAGCTGTACACACTCAGCTGGGCATCTGTTTTACTCTATTTTTTCTAATCTACCTGCTCTTACAGTCAATCCACCCCTTCCTATGAGCTGGTCCGCCCACTATCTGGCATCCATGTCATTACAGGGAGTAGGGCCTGTTAGAAAGTGGATTATTGGTAGGGGCAAATGTAGGTCTGCCACTGGCAATAAGGCCACTAACACATGATAGGACTCAGCATAGGTCTTAGAAAATTATTCCTATGCTCAACCCTTGGTAACGTGGCTGCGAGCAGGCTTAAATTCAAAGACAGGTATGTAAACCATTTAAAAACACAAATTCAGTAAATAATCAAGACACAACACATAATAAAAATCCAACACCAGTTTATAAAAATAGGAAATATTTTTATCTTTACAATGACACCAAAACAACAAAAATCCAATGTAGGGAACCGGAGATATGAATTTTCAAAGATTTAGCAAAATATAGCACTTAGAAACTTATAGCACCATATTGGGATACAGGCTCACGATAGACCGACCCAAAGTCAAAGTTTCAGGCCGACCGCGATGGAGCCCTGAGCGGCTACCCCTCGCGGAAGGTCCCAGTCAGAGTTTTTACCTTTGGACTTAGAAACTTTTCTGGAGCTTTTCTTCCCGGGGTCCCTCGAAGCTCTCAGCCAGTCCGGATCCGGTGAGGGTTCACCAGATAGCCTTGCGATGAGCTCCCGGTCAAACTTATGGAAGTCCGGTTCCAGCGGGGCAAACCCAGGATCCAGGCCGACACGCGGTTGAAGGCAGGCGGCTTGGCTTTCGCGGTTGCTCCCGGTCACCTTTTCTTCAAGCGGACTTAGAAACTTTTCCGGAGCTTTTTCTCGCGGGGTCCCTGGATGCTCTTCACCAGGCCGGATTCGGTGAGGGTTCGCCGGCCTCGGATTTCTTCTACTCCCGGTCAAACTCTGGAAGTTGGACCGACGGAGCTTTTAGCGGGACGAACCTGGATGGCTTGGCCGGCTCGCGGTTGAAGGCAGGCGGCTTGGCTGGCCAGGTTGAGTCGGCCCGTCTATGGAGCTTTTTTTCAAAGTTGCTCCAAAGTTCTCCAAACTTCTTGAACTTCTTCCTGAAGTTCCTCAAGGGGTCCCAAAGTGTCTCAAACTCACTCCAAGGGTCTGGAAGCTCCAAGATGGTCCTTGAAAGTTGAGGACTTCAGTTCCCACAATCCACTTGGACAAAACCCTTACAAATCCACTGGTAGTTCTTCCAGTTGAGGATCCTTGGTGGTGATGGTCCAGGTGAGCTCTGTTAACCTGTAGCTTGCAGGGAGTCCACTCTTTTAGTTATTTTGCAGCAAGGTAATCCACAGGGCTGAAGTTTCAGCTGGTGCAGTCTTCAGAGGACAGGCCTTAGAGTTTTGCACCCCCAACTTCTCAGCATGGCAAGGTCTTGCTTCCTTAAGTTTCAAGCAGCAGATCTGGAGGGCTCTGCCCCTCTCAGATACTTATTCCAAGTTCTCTGGGTCAGGCAGGAGGTCACTCCTGACCAATGGGAGCAGGGTAACTCCTCAAAGATATGACCACATCCTGTAGAGTGTGGCATTATTTTGTCCCAGAGTGCATCAAATCTTCCAAATTCATAATGGCTGATTTTCCAGCAGGGAGGTAAGAGCTGGCTAAACACACCCCTAGGATGGCTAATTTACTTAGACTATCCCCCTGCATCTGCTCATACCTTCCCTAATCCTACCATCTGCCTGAGGTGGAAAGTTCAGAGTTGTAAATGACACTGGTTTCTGCTCTCCTCTTTGAAGACCATGGTTTACGACCCCTCCCCTGGCCTGGCATTCCTGTGGAACAGCACACTGCCCTGCCAGCAAAGCTGGTTAACCCCAGGGGCTCTTTATCACCTCTTCAAGGCAGCCTGGCTAATCCACTTAACTCTGACCAATCAGGGCAGACCACTGGAAGGCTGAATCTGTACCTACAAACAAGAAAGTCTTATAACTTCTTGTATGTACACTTTAGGAGAAATTCAACAATATCATATAGTGGGATTTATTAATACCATTCGGGGAAGTCTTTGAATGGGACTTCTAGCCCTCTCCTATCCAGAGTTATTAGTTAATAACTTCCTACCATGTTAACCTATGTAGCAGGGGATTTGCAATCGGAAAAATGACTTGGGCCATTTTTCCAGCACCAGGACTTACAAAAACATATTTTATAAGTACTTTGCTTATATCTACAGGACCCCCACCCCATGGAACACTTAGGTGAGACTTTAGGGGTTCTGAATCTGTAGAAATATTGCAGATCCTCACTTCACAGTGCTCCTAGCATCAAAGTCGAATTTGGGCAGCACTTTATCACAATGTGGGGAGTGAAATGTGAAATTTCACTTAACCCAGGGCATATAAAACTCATTTTATAAGGGTCTACCTTATAGATACCTGACCCCCCCCACCCCGGGGACACCTAGGGGAGACCCTGGGGGGTTCCAAATATGCCATAACATTGTAGGTTATCCATTTTTAAGTGCCCCAAACACCAACGTAGAGTTTGGGCACAATTTACTTTTTAAAAGCAGTCATGGCACCCATGGCTGTTTTTAAAACTGACCTCAGGCCTCAGCAGTGCACACATGCAAGTGCAGAAGGCTGCTGGCCTCTAAACTGCCATGCCCTACTATATACTAGGGACGGATAGGTAGTTTCAATTCCCCTGCCCTATTATATACTAGGGGCTTATAGGGTAGGTCATGCCAATCACAGGGGTACCCCAACCCATAGTGTACCCTAGTGTATGTAGGTGTTTTCACTGTATTCTAAGTGTTTTCAGCATAGCACTGGCCCTGGGCCTGGTTAGGTAAAGCCCAGGGTCAGTCAGAGTCAGTTACCACCAGTACCAGTCAGCAAAAGGTTGGGGGGTGCCCAGGGCACAGGATGACTTTGCAACATAGCCCTCCCCCCCCAAACGAAAGGTGATGGGTTACTAACCTACACCCTGGTAGTCCTCATCAGCTAAGTGGAAAAATCTGGAAAGTCCATCTGCATTTGCATGGGCAACCCCAGGTCTGTGTTCCACTGTAAAGTCCATTCCCTGTAGGGAAATGGACCACCTTAACAGCTTGGGATTCTCCCCTCTCATCTGCATGAGCCATCTGAGAGGCCTGTGGTCAGTTTGAACACGAAAGTGAGTCCCAAACAAATATGGTCTTAACTTTTTCAGGGACCAAACCACAGCAAAAGCCTCTCTCTCAAAGGCACTCCACCTCTGCTCTCTGGGAAGAAGCCTCCTGCTAATAAAGGCAACTGGCTGATCAAGGCCCTCTTCATTTAGCTGTGACAACACTGCCCCAATCCCTTGTTCTGAAGCATCTGTCTGAACCACAAATTCTTTTGTGTAGTCAGGGGCTAGTAGCACTGGTGCTGAACACATAGCAGCTTTCAGAGTGTCAAAAGCCTTCTGACACTCTGGGGTCCAATTCACCTTTTTGGGCCTCTTCTTAGAAGTGAGTTCTGTTAGGGGCCCCACAATGGTCCCATAATTTTGAACAAACCTTCTATAGTACCCTGTCAGTCCAAGGAATGCCCTGACCTGAGTCTGGGTAACAGGAGCTGTCCAATCCAAAATAGTTTGGATTTTAGCTTGGAGAGGCTGTACATGGCCCCCACCTACCAGGTGGCCCAGGTACACCACAGAACTCTGCCCTATTTGGCACTTGCTTGCCTTAATAGTCAGGCCTGCCTGCTGCATGGCCTGAAGCACTTCCCTTAGGTGGCTTAAGTGATCCCCCCAGGTAGAACTGTATACAGCTATATCATCCAGGTAAGCTGCACGGAACTGTTCCAACTCAGGCAAGACCCTGTTCACCAACCTTTGGAAGGTGGCAGGTGCATTCTTTAAGCCAAAGGGCATTATCTTGAACTGATAATGTCCCTCTGGTGTGGAGAATGCTGACCTCTCCTTTGCTCCATCAGTGAGTGCAATCTGCCAGTAACCTGAAGTCAAATCAAAAGTACTCAGGTACTTAGCAGCCCCTAACCTGTCAATGAGCTCATCAGCTCTAGGTATAGGGTGAGCGTCAGTCTTTGTGACTGCATTCAATCCTCTGTAGTCCACACAGAACCTTAACTCCTTGGGTCCCTCCTGAGGATTAGGTTTAGGCACCAGCACCACTGGACTGGCCCATGGACTCTCAGACGGTTCAATTACCCCCAATTCCAGCATCTTAGCAACCTCAGCTTTAATGCTGGCTCTGACATGGTCAGACAACCTGTACAGTTTATTTTTGACAGCTAGGCTGTCACCAGTGTCAATGTGGTGCACACACCACTCAGTGATGCTTGGGGTCAAAGAGAACAGGCCAGCAAACTGCTCCAGCACTTGCTTACAGTCTCTGTGCTGCTGGTCTGTCAACTTGGGAGAGAGTATCACCTCCTCGGCTGACCCATCTTGCACATTAGTGGAGAGGAGGTCGGGCACAGGCTCAGTTTCCTCCTCCACACCCTCATCAGTGACCAGTAACATGGTCATGTCTGCCCTGTCATGGTGGGGTTTCAATCTATTCACATGCAGGACCCTATGAGGGTTCCTGGGGGTGCCAAAGTCAACCAAATAGGTAACCTCACCCTTCTTTTCTAAGATTGGATAGGGCCCACTCCACTTGTCATGGAGGGCCCTGGGAGCCACAGGCTCCAACACCCACACCAATTGTCCTGGAGTATACTCAGGCATAGTAGCCTTTTGATCATACCAATGCTTCATGAGCTCCTGGCTGGCCTCCAGTTTCCTGTTTGCCTTGTACATGTACTCTGCCATTCTAGATCTCAGGCCTAGCACATAGTCAAGCACATTGTTCTTTGCTTCTTTAAGAGGCTTCTCTAAAGACTCTCTCAGCAGGCTCAATGGCCCCCTCACAGGGTGTCCAAACAACAACTCAAAGGGACTGAAACCAACCCTTTTCTGTGGCACCTCCCTGTAGGCAAACAGTAAGCATGGGAGGAGAACATCCCATCTCCTCCTGAGTTTCTCTGACAACCCATTTATCATGCCCTTCAGGGTTTTGTTGAATCTCTCAACAAGACCATTTGCTTGTGGGTGATAGGGGGTGGTGAACTTGTAGTTGACACCACACTCATCCCACATAGCAGTCAGATAGCTGGACAGGAAGTTCGTGCCCCTATCTGACACCACCTCTTTTGGAAAACCGACTCTGGTGAACACACCAAGCAGTGCTCTAGCCACTGCAGGAGCATCAATGGTTCTAAGAGGGATTGCTTCAGGGTACCTAGTGGCATGGTCCACTACCACTAAGATATACCTATTCCCTGATGCAGTAGGTGGGTCCAGGGGACCAACAATGTCCATCCCCACCCTTTCAAAAGGAACCCCAACCCCTGGCAGTGGTATTAGGGGAGCCTTTGTCTTGCCCCCTGCCTTGCCACTGGCCTGACAGGTGACACAGGAGCTGCAAAACTCCTTTACCTTTTCAGACATATGGGGCCAGTAGAAATGGTTCACCAACTGGTTCCATGTCTTTGTCTGTCCCAAATGTCCTGCCAAGGGGATATCATGACCCAAAGTCAGGATGAACTCTATGTACCTCTGGGGCACCACCAACCTCCTGGTGGCCCCCTCCTTGAGGTTTCTGGTCTCAGTTTAAAGCAGTCCATCTTCCCAGTAGAGTTTGTGAAACTCCCTGTCATCCCCCTTCCTCTTGCTTAGAAGCAATACGCCTCAAGTTCTCAAGGGTGGGACAGTCACGCTGTCTCTTACTGAACTCCTCTCTGGAGGGTCCACCTGCTCCTGTCAGTTCTGCCAAATCTGACAGCTCTGGCAGGGATGGAGTCGCTCCCTCAGAGGCCTGATCCCCCCCATCAGGGTTAGATTCTTCCTGCACCTCTGGAGTTCCCTGGGCTGGCTCACCAGGCCCAGTACCCTTGTCCTTGGATGCTTGGACCTTTGTTCCAGGGTCCAAGTGTCCAGCCCCTCCCTTCTGGCTAGTCTGTGACCTAGTCACAGCACATACCCACTCAGGGAGCTCCAATATTTTGATATGGAGTCCTCTCTCCACCTCTGACCACACAGAGGCTTCAAGATCATTGCCCAGTAAACACTGGACTGGGAGCACCTTTGACACAGCTACCTTCATAGGGCCTGTCACACCTCCCCATTCCAAATCCACCACAGCCATAGAATGGAGTTTGGTAGTGCTGTCTGCATAAGTCACCTGGTGAAACTCAACAGGTAACAACGTCTCTGGAGGCACCAGCTCATCCAGGACCATAGTTACACTAGCCCGAGTGTCTCTGATAGCCTCAACCTCAGTCCCATTCACTTTAGGCCTCTGCCTGTACTTGTCCATGTTTGGAGGTAAGGCAGCAAGGGTTGCAATATTCACCCCACCAAGGGACACTAAGGTTGCTTCCACCACCTGACTACCCCTCTCTGGGGCACCACTCTCCACCCCTACACTGACACTGGCAATCCCTGGGGATGGTCCCTTAGGGGGGAGCTTCTTGGCGCAGACAGCATCTCCCTGTTTGTGCCCTGGCTGTTTACAGTCAAAGCACTTACCCACCTTTGAGGGATCAAAGAACCTACCATTCTTTCCCTGATTCCACCTCCCTTTGGATTTGGGTTGGCTCTGGCCCCCCCTCCTTGTGCAGGTTTTTGTGGGTCTTTGGAGGACTCCTTCTGGTTTTGACCTTCTTTCCCTTGGGCTTTCCCTTGGGGAGGGACCTGTCCTCCTTTCTTCTGGTCACCCCCCTGGTGCTGAATGGAAACCCGGGTTCTCACCCACTCATCAGCTGCTTCCCCCAGCTCTCTGGGGAGTGTCAGCTTAGAGTCCACTAGATACTGGCGTAACTTCTCTTCTGCACAATGAGTCAAAATATGTTCTTTCAAAAATAAAATTATACAATCCCTCATATGTGTCAACTTTGTTACCAACAATCCAGCCTTCCAATGCCTTCACTGAAACGTCCACAAAGTCTACCCAAGACTTTGAACTCAATTTCTGGGTGCCTTTAAACTTCATCCTGTACTGCTCTGGAGTCAGACCAAATCGTTTGACTAAGCATGCCTTCATCTGCTGGTATGATTCTGCATCCTCTCCCTTCAGGGTCAGGAGCCTATCCCTCCCAGCTAGGGATCTCAAAGCCTAATTGGAACTCAGCTAAGACAGGTCAGGCTAAACTGACTCTGCAGGATTTTTAAAAAGAAGTTTTTAACTATTGTAGTGCTCACCTGTGTACTTCGTGCCCCCCTGGTCCGTCGCGGCTTGTGCCGTTTGTGCGGAGGGGACAAGCACCATCTTTCTTTTTTACTAACTTCCCCCCGGCGCCAATTCACTTTCCCTTGACGCCGGTCAGCGCTCCACATACGCTGCTGTTGTCCCGCCCACTTCCTGCCTTAAAAAGAACTGCGCCGAGCGGACGCGCGCAGCGGATCTCAAAGCCTAATTGGAACTCAGCTAAGTCAGGTCAGGCTAAACTGACTCTGCAGGATTTTTAAAAAGAAGTTTTTAACTACTGTAGTGCTCACCTGTGTACTTCGTGCCCCCCTGGTCCGTCGCGGCTTGTGCCGTTTGTGCAGAGGGGACAAGCACCATCTTTCTTTTTTACTAACTTCCCCGGCGCCAATTCACTTTCCCTTGACGCCGGTCAGCGCTCCACATACGCTGCTGTTGTCCCGCCCACTTCCTGCCTTAAAAAGAACTGCGCCGAGCGGACACGCGCAGCGTCGCGCCGAAGGCAAGCCCGTCTGCGCCCGTCCGCGCCTGACCGCCGCCAGACGCCAGACATCTTGCTCATTTTACCTGTAAAGACCTTCCTAATTGCCTGTGATGGCCATCCTTAAATACACCAGCCAGGAACTCCACTTCTTAAACAAAGTACCCCGCAGAGAGGCTGGCAGCGTCCCTACCACACTGATGACCGGTCATACAACACACAAGTTCCCTCTACCCAGCAGGCAACCTGAAACAGCCCACTGCAGTTCCACATGCCCCCAAACCAAGTCCACAATATTGAAGTCCAAGCACCTGATCAGTTTATACTGCAATGCGCGCTCCCTCCCAAAACACGCATTAGAAATCTGGTCCCTATTGGACTCAGAAAAGCCTGATCTATTCTTTATTACAGAAACTTGGCTCCAAGATTCATCACTACCAGACCTCACCATAGCCCTTCCCCTTGACTATCAACTGACAAGACTAGACAGAAAAGACAAAAGAGGTGGCGGAGTAGCGATTGCCTTTAGGAAAAATATTAAAATGCGTATTGTAGAATCCCACCTGGCAGAATGGGGCGAAATATGTATTTTCACGTTAGAGCACGTCAGCAAGGAGTCCTGGAAAGGCGCCCTCCTCTACAGGCCACCCGGTTATAAAGCCCACTTCACTAACAATCTAATAGAGATGATCTCGCCACACGTTCTGGCCGCGGATAATTTTCTCCTACTTGGGGATTTTAATTACCACGCTGAACTCCTATCGGACCCCCACACAATAGATCTCATCACCAGTCTAAACACATTGGGCCTAAAACAACTGGTGATAGGCCCCACCCATGTCGCCGGTCACTCCCTAGATCTTTTATTCACGAACTCGCCTAACATAGTGATCGATCAGCTGCTCCCAGTTATATGGTCTGATCACCATGTAATAAGGTTTCTAATTCACGGGAAACCGACTCAACCTTATTCCAAGAGAAAAACAAAGTTAAGCAGATCCTGGAACAAAATAAACTTAGATTCTTTTTCCACTAACTTCATTCCCCTCTCCCCTTTGGAGATTGCCCACCCAAACAAGGCTGCTAAAGATCTGGAACTTGCCATCAGCACAACGCTAGACACAATCGCCCCTAAAAAGACAACTAGGTGCCCGAATAAACTCTCCCCATGGTTCACCCCACACTTAAAAACCGATAAACTCATCGCAAATGGCGACATACAAAAAATGAAATAGACAGACATCACTACAAAACAATGCATGGGCTCTATATGGACCATATAGCCACGACCAAAAAAGTCTACCTGGGAAATAGAATAAATCAGGCCTCCAATTCCCATAAAGAGCTGTACAAAATAGTAAAGGAATTCACCAATCCCTCTTCATGCCAGCAATCGCTTACTGCTTCCCAGGAGTGGGTTGATTCCCTTTCATCCTTTTTTGTAACCAAGATAAATGACATTTATAAACTGTTCCCCCAATCAGCCGACATACCACCTATACAGGCCAGCAATAAATCTCCTCCCTTGCACACAACCTCCCTCAGAGAATTTCATATTGTCACAGAGGAAGAAGTAGCCCTTACCCTAAATAAAATTAAATCCGGATCACCAGCCGACCCGGCCTCCTCCCAGATTCTATCCAAAATTGCACCGGCTTTTCTCCCCAATCTGACTAAAAATTTTAATCTCTCATTTTCACAATCCACCGTACCTTTACACTGGAAGGAGGCCATAATCAGACCAATCCTAAAAAAAACAACAGCCGACCCAAAACAGCTTGCTAATTACCGACCAATCTCCCTACTGCCCCTGTTTGGAAAAATCATGGAATCTCTGGTCAACAGTCAACTATATAAACATCTAGAAAGCAATAATCTGCTGGACCCATCTCAATCGGGGTTCCGGGCCTTTCATAGCACCGAAACGGCCCTACTCGAGATGGTTGACAATATCAGGCTGTCTCTGGATGCAAAACAATCTGCCATCCTGATTTTACTTGATTTGTCGGCTGCCTTCGACACCATCTCACATGACATCCTTTTGGAGCGCCTATTGGAGTTTGGTGTTGAGGGTCCAGCATTGAGCTTGATCAAGAGCTACCTGACAGATCCATCTTCCAAGGTCCAAATAGGAGATATCTTATCCAAGAGCCAGGTAATTGATAAGGGAGTCCCCCAGGGATCCATATTAAGTCCCACACTCTTTAACCTATATGTGTCCCCAGTGGCAAAAATAATCAGAGCACATGGGTTCGAAACCGTGTCATACGCCGATGACACGCAGCTACTAATCACCCTTGGACCAGACCCCATGGACACCAAACTTAGATTCAAACAGTGCATGATGGCCATAAACGACTGGATGTCAAGAAACCACTTATTACTCAACGCAAGCAAAACTGAAATCATGCTTTTTGGTGACGCTCAGAAATTGTGGACAGATGACTGGTGGACACCATCTTTGGGATCCTGCCCCCACCCAAGTCAGCAGCCCGAAATCTGGGAATAATAATAGACAATAAACTCTCCATGGCTGACCACATTAACAATGTGGTGCGTACCAGCTACGGTTTAATGCGTAATCTCAGGAAAATCTTCAAGTGGATTCCCTTATCGTCCCGTATGCCTCTAGTACAGGGACTAATCATTAGCCGTTTAGACTACGGAAATGCACTGCTGGCCTCCATTAATGAAGAGCAGCTGTCAAAACTTCAGGTCCTACAAAACACTGCGGCCAGACTGGTCTTAAACCTCCCTCCTCGCACCCCTTCTACGCCTAGTCTGAAGATTCTCCACTGGCTCCCCATAAAAAAGAGGATCAACTTCAAATTATGTTGTCTGGTCCATAAAACCCTTAATGGCAAAAGGCCAAAATATCTAGCCAAAAAATTGATAAAATATCAACCAACCAGAACTTTGCGCTCCACCAGTAAACAACTCCTAACAGTACCAAAAGTGCGCACAGTAAGGAACGGCGGCAGATCTTTTTCCAAAATTGCCCCTGAAATTTGGAACACCCTGCCTCTACCTCTCCGATTGGAACCCGATCATAAGAGGTTCCGCAAAACTCTTAAAACCTGGCTCTTTTAGCTCTTTAGCTCTGTCAAGACAGCTCTCTTGGTTCTCTGAGTATCTGCTAGCGCTGTGAGACCTATGGGTGATACACGCGCTTAACAAATCCCAAATACATACATACAAATACATACTGGAATCAACTCCCACAGGAGTGCACCCCAAAACTTAGAGTGGACCCTACTCATTCTAAGGGCCCTCTCAAAAGCTGCTATCCACTTGTCAATGTCATCCCCCTCAGTGTACTTGGGTACTATACCCTTGGGAAGTTTGTGATCAAATGCACCACCCCTGGACATTTCAAAATCTTCATCATTTTCACTGCCACCATTTCTTTTCAACGCCTCCTCCCTCTCCCATCTCTTCTCAGCCAATTCCAGTTTCCTTTGCTCCAAAGCTATCAAAGCTAATTGAGCCTTAAGCTGTCTCTCTGCAAGGGACAGTGGAGGTTCCTGAGTAAGGGACCCTTCCCCACTCCCACCATCTGGAATCATATGTCTAACACTAGATAAAATGGAAGAGGCATCATCCTCAACCTCCTCTTGGATGAGGTTGGGGGGACACCCTCTATCCCCCCCCCTGACTCTCCTCAGCTCCCCCAGCCCAGGCCTTTAGGGACTCAATCAACCTTGCTTTCCTACGCTTCTTGGTAGCAGGCAGCCCCCTAAGCCTACACTGTTCCCTAAGATCAGCTATCTTAAACTGGGACAGTTTAGCCAGGTCCAGCTCCATGGTTCCCTAGTTTTGGGTCACAATAACTAGGCACAACAGACTTAGAACAATTTGGAAAAATCAAAACAATGGATTAAAAACAGTTTAGTCCAAATTCCAAAAATCAAACTCAAAAGTTTTGCTCTAAGGCAATTTAGAGGATTTTTATAATCTTAATTCACTATACTGAAAGGTGTACTTTTTAAACACAATTCATCATCCCACTGCTGCCACCAAATGTTGGAAAGTGGATTATTGGTAGGGGCAAATGTAGGTCTGCCACTGGCAATAAGGCCACTAACACATGATAGGACTCAGCATAGGTCTTAGAAAATTATTCATATGCTCAACCCTTGGTAACGTGGCTGCGAGCAGACAGGCTTAACTTCAAAGACAGGTATGTAAAGCATTTAAAAACACCAATTCAGTAAATAATCAAGACACAACACATAATAAAAATCCAACACCAATTTATAAAAATAGGAAATATTTTTATCTTTAAAATGACACCAAAACGACAAAAATCCAATGAAGGGAACTGGAGATATGAATTTTCAAAGATTTAGCAAAATATAGCACTTAGAAACTTGTAGCACCATATTGGGATACAGGCTCGCGATAGATCGACCCAAAGTCAAAGTTTCAGGCCGACCCCGAT
This sequence comes from Calotriton arnoldi, assembly GCA_963921515.1. Taxonomy (NCBI): domain Eukaryota; kingdom Metazoa; phylum Chordata; class Amphibia; order Caudata; family Salamandridae; genus Calotriton; species Calotriton arnoldi. Next base: position 1,016,692 of record CAWUFW010007238.1, on the reverse strand, counting down.
GGAGCCCTGAGCGGCTACACCTCGCGGAAGGTCCCGGTCACAGTTTTTACCTTCGGACTTAGAAACTTTTCTGGAGCTTTTCTTCCCGGGGTCCCTCAAAGCTCTCAGCCAGTCCGGATCCGGTGAGGGTTCACCAGATAGCCTTGCGAGGAGCTCCCGGTCAAAGTTATGGAAGTCCGGTTCCAGCGGGGCATACCCAGGATCCAGGCCGACACGTGGTTGAATGCAGGCGGCTTGGCTTTCGCGGTTGCTTTTCTTCGACCGGACTTAGAAACTTTTCCGGAGCTTTTTCTCGCGGGGTCCCTCGATGCTCTTCACCAGGCCGGATTCGGTGAGGGTTCACCGGCCTCGGATTTCCTCTACTCCCAGTCAAACTCTGGAAGTTGGACCGACGGAGCTTTTAGCGGGACGAACCTGGATGGCTTGGCCGGCTCGCGGTTGAAGGCAGGCGGCTTGGCTGGCCAGGTTGAGTCGGTCCCTCTATGGAGCTTTTTTCAAAGTTGCTCCAAAGTTCTCCAAACTTCTTGAACTTCTTCCTGAAGTTCCTCAAGGAGTCCCAAAGTGTCTCAAACTCACTCCAAGGGTCTGGAAGCTCCAAGATGGTCCTTGAAAGTTGAGGACTTCAGTTCCCACAATCCACTTGGACAAAACTCTTAAAAATCCACTGGTAGTTCTTCCAGTTGAGGATCCTTGGTGGTGATGGTCCAGGTGAGCTCTGTTAACCTGTAGCTTGCAGGGAGTCCACTCTTTTAGTTCTTTTGCAGCAAGGTAATCCACAGGGCTGTAGTTTCAGCTGGGTAGTCTTCAGAGGACAGGCCTTAGAGTTTTGCACCCCCAACTTCTCAGCATGGCAATGTCTTGCTTCCTTAAGTTTCAAGCAGCAGATCTGGAGGGCTCTGCCCCTCTCAGATAATTATTCCAAGTTCTCTGGGTCAGGCAGGAGGTCACTCCTGACCAATGGGAGCAGGGTAACTCCTCAAAGATATGACCACATCCTGTAGAGTGTGGCATTATTTTGTCCCAGAGTGCATCAAATCTTCCAAATTCATAATGGCTGATTTTCCAGCAGGGAGGTAAGAGCTGGCTAAACACACCCCTAGGATGGCTAATTTACTTAGACTCTCCCCCCTGCTTCTGCTCATCCCTTCCCTAATCCTACCATCTGCCTGAGATGGAAAGTTCAGAGTTGTAAATGACACTGGTTTCTGCTCTCCTCTTTGAAGACCATGGTTTACAACTCCTCCCCCTGGCCTGGCATTCCTGTGGAACAGCACACTGCCCTGCCAGCAGAGCTAGTTAACCCCAGGGGCTCTTTATCACCTCTTCAAGGCAGCCTGGCTAATCCACTTAACTCTGACCAATCAGGGCAGACCACTGGAAGGCTGAATCTGGACCTACAAACAAGAAAGTCTTATAACTTCTTGTATGTACACTTTAGGAGAAATTCAACAATATCATATTGTGGGATTTATTAATACCATTCGGGGAAGTCTTTGAATGGGACTTCTAGCCCTCTCCTATCCAAAGTTACTAGTTAATAACTTCCTACCATGTTAACCTATGTAGCAGGGGATTTGCAATGGGAAAAATGACTTGGGCCATTTTTCAAGCACCAGGACTTACAAAAACATATTTTATAAGTACTTTGCTTATATCTTCAGGACCCCCACCCCATGGGACACTTAGGTGAGACTTTAGGGGTTCTGAATCTGTAGAAATATTGCAGATCCTCACTTCACAGTGCTCTTAGCATCAAAGTCGAATTTGGGCAGCACTTTATCACAATGTGGGGAGTGAAATGTGAAATTTCACTTAACCCAGGGCATATAAAACTCATTTTATAAGGTTCTACCTTATAGATACCTGACCCCCCACCCCGGGGACACCTAGGGGAGACCCTGGGGGTTCCTAATATGCCATTACATTGTAGGTTATCCATTTTTAAGTGCCCCAAAGACCAAAGTCGAGTTTGGGCACAATTTACTTTTTAAAAGCAGTCATGGCACCCAGGGCTGCTTTTAAAACTGACCTGAGGCCTCAGCAGTGCACACATGCAAGTGCAGAAGACTGCTGGCCTCTAAACTGCCATGCCCTACTATATAGTAGGGACTGATAGGTAGTTTCAATTCCCCTGCCCTATTATATACTAGGGGCTTATAGGGTAGGTCATGCCAATCACAGGGGTACCCCAGCCCTTAGTGTACCCTAGTGTATGTAGGTGTTTTCACTGTATTCTAAGTGTTTTCAGCATAGCACTGGCCCTGGGCCTGGTTAGGCAAAGCCCAGGGTCAGTCAGAGTCAGTTACCACCAGTACCAGTCAGCAAAATGTTGGGGGGTGCCCAGGGCACAGGGCACAGGATGACTTTGCAACAGGGCCCCTTCAGGACGTCCCTCAGAAATCTGTCCTAAAGCGCCCCTGGCATAAACTGGATGCCGACCACTTCCGCACTCTCCTCCTCAGCCATATACCCAATCTTCCATATAACCTTGACAGGTCGGACAGCATCCTGTCGGATTGGCTTATGCTTTGCCGTGACACTCTCATCCCCGCTAGGTGGTCCCAGAGTCGGAAAAACTCAGTTGAGCCCGTGGTACAATGACAATCTGGCCCTGGCCCGGAAAGCCTGTAAAGCCCTAGAACAAGCGTGGAGACAGCACTATTATCCTGCTTTGAAAATACAATATCGAGCCGCTATTAAGAATTATCTTAAGTCCATCCAGAAGGAAAGAGCTGCCTATTTTGCTGATAAAATTGGAAACAGCAGCAACCCTGCAAAATTTATTTTTGCCTTGCTTAACGATCTGAAATCCTCAGGGCAACCTAAAACATCCCCTATCTCTTCTAATCAGCAATGCGAGGAACTTGCCGTTTTTTTCATTAAGAAGGTCGCGGACATTTACAGAACCTTTCCCAACACTGCGAGCAAAACAGGCCCCTCTCCTCTGTCTAGCGGCACCCCCACACTCTCTGCTTTTCCGGCGCTCTCCCAAGCAATGATGCGTACCTTTTGCAATAAACTCAAATCAGGATCCCCAGCAGACCCCCTTAAACCGGAGCAATTTCAGAAATTTCTACCTCAGCTTCTCTCTCCTTTTTGTTATCTCATTTACCGATCTATGTCCTCTGCTACAGTCCCCACGGCCTGGAAACATGCCAAGGTGGTTCCTTCACTCAAAAAGCCTACGCTGGATGATTCCAACCTGGTGAATTTTCGCCCTATTTCTCTCCTCCCTCTGGTATCAGATTACTGAAGCCTACATTAACTCCATTCTCACTACTTTCATCAAAGCCAACAATATATTGGACCCCTCTCAAAATGGTTTCCGCCCACGTCACAGCACTGAAACCGCCCTTCTGGTTGTAATGGAACATCTACGGAGTTCACTAGATGTAGGTTGTACTTCAGCACTGATCCTTCTGGACCGAAGTGCTGCATTCGATACAGTGTCCCATCAGATCCTTCTGCAGCACCTGGAGGACATAGGTATCGGTGGCCTGGCCTTGGGCTGGCTCACTTCCTTTTTATCTGAGAGATCCTTCCAAGTGGCTGTCCCCCCCTTCTGTTCTCAGACGCATACTGTGTATCAAGGGGTTCCTCAGGGCTCCGCCCTGAGTCCTACTCTATTTAACATCTACATTCAACCCCTGGCAGCAGTAGCGAGGAACAGGGGATTAACGGTGATATCTTATGCGGATGATACACAGTTGGAGGTCACCTTATCTGACAACTCTGCACAGGATGTGCTTAAATTCAAAGACGATTTAACAGCTATCGCAGATTGGATGACCTTTAACTGTCTTCAACTGAATGCCAGTAAATCTGAGATTCTGTTGGTGGGTAAAGATCATATTCATTGGAGCGAGCATTGGTGGCCATTCACTCTGGGCCTCCCGCCTGCCCCAAAGCAGACAGTCAAAGACAGTCAAAAATCTTGGAGTATGGGTCGACTCTGCCTTGACCTTCCAGGCTCAAACAAAAGCGGTAGCCGGTGTCTGTTTCAGGGTCCTACGTGGTCTCAAACCCCTGCTGGGTTTTTTGGACCCTACCATACGCCAGGTGATCATTCAAGCCACTGTACTATCTAGGCTGGATTATGCAAACTCCCTGTACCAAGGGGCAAACAGAGCAGAGATACATCGCCTAAAAAAGGAACAAAATGCTGCAGTTCGGATGCTCCTTGGTCTGCTGAGAACCTGCTCTACCTCCGACAACATCTGTAGACTACATTGGCTTCCGGTGGAGAAACGTATCCATTTCAAAGCTCTCTGTATCTCCCATAGAATCATGAATCTCCAATTGCCCGACATTTTAGCTAATTTTCTTACACCCTATATACCCACCCGCCAGCTGCGTTCTATTAGCCAGCACCTGGCGGTTCTTCCTCGGGTCAAGAGACCGCGGGCAGGTGGGCGCTCCTTTCGTGCTCTCACCCCTAAACTTTGGAATTCTATCCATGCGGGTATCAGAAGCATTCAAAATCACGTGCATTTCCGTAAGGCCATAAAAACCCATCTTTTCCCTACATAATTTGTTCTTCTGAGAGTCTCTCGGTCTGCCCTATATTAGTTGGTGATTAGTGCTGGGATGCCCCTTTGATAGTTCAGCTATGCGCTCTATAAAATTTATAACATAACATGACATACTCCATCTCTCAATGTACAACACAATGCACATTTGTGCACCACTGCTCATAACACTGCACTTCGAGACCAAAAAGTACATTCCACACCTCTCTCTCTCTCATGCTTTCAAATGCACATCCCACACGTTCTGTTCTTGGCAAGGCTGTTCTACTGTGACAGCTCCCACTTCAAAACTACGAGAAGAAATCTTCAGGAGAAACAAGGCATATGCAGGACGTCATACATTCATACTAGGGTAAAGTAAAACACCAAAGTCAATTAAAATGATGGTAGTCAAAGGTCATCACATGGTGTCAAACCATAGGAGTGCCTCTAGCACTACAACATGTTAATAAAGTTAAGACACACAATGAATGCAATGTCAGGTGCACATATATAATTGCATTTCTGTGACATGTATTGGTGGCATGGAAATTACGTTGCTCCACTCTCTTTGGACAGGGTACTGGACATGATAAGAAGATGAAATTGAATATTGCCTTCTACAAGAGTAAGCCAATGTTGCGCCCATCTTGGAATTGAAGATTTTGCACTTGAGAATTAGGAAATCCAAAAGACAGTAGTCTTAATAGCAGAGGTCAAAGTGGGCGGGATCGGAGGGGCATGACGTGCCCATACTTTTTTACTTTATGAAAAAACGTTGCCCTACTTTTTGTGAAAAGACAACCGTCCCGGATGGTTAATTCCGATACATTCCCATAGTTTAAATGCTTTAGCTGAAGTGTCATTCAGGGAGTCTCTTGTGCTGCGAAACCGAGGAAGGGGCACACAGCTAAATAAGCCTTCTCACTAGGGTGCCTGCTGCCTGAAAAAAATGCTAATGTGGACAACAGGTTAATGTGCAAATTTGAAGGGTGTTTGATAGCCGTACTGGCTTTAATTGATGGAATTACTTGACGCTTTGTGATCACAAATATTTGATCTTTTGGAGTGGTAGCATAAAGGAGCTACCAGCTGAGCTGTGAAGTGCATTATTTTAAGGGACAATTATGTTTAACGAAAGCATTAAGTACAGTCTGAGCTTTACTTTTACTTAAATCTACATTTTGGAAGCACCATTTTATCTTAAACCTTTTTGCATATTTTGTAACAGTCTATCTTATATTGTCTGTAATGCAAGTTTAAAATAATGACTTACATATTCACAGTGCTTTCTGTCACAGACTTGGACCTTGTAGCACTAAATGCGTGCAAGTCACTATTCTCAATTCAACCAACCAAGATTTAATTCTGTGGTTCTCTGGTTACACAAAGACCTCTGCAGGCATTAACTAATAGTAATGTACTATATTGCATTTCCCACTGATTTATGTAATTTTTTTGTGGATTTTTCATTTATGGTGTGCATTATTTTATATGTATCTACCTAAAGGTGAAAGACCCAACAAGGTACAGAATTTTTTTTTTTTAACTATACCTTTGACCCCGTCCCCACGCTTACTGACCCCGCCCACATTACATGCAGCAATGCATCACAGTTCGCATGCTTTTTAGGTCTCGCCTACGCAACGCATGCGCTGCATAGGAGGGGACCTCTTGGAATCGATCCGCTTTTTTCCCCAAAAACGTGCACGCATTGCATTGCTTTCAATGGCAACGCGTGCACGTCAGGGATTTTTCTCAGTGATGTCATCGGGGATATATATAATTGTTTTATTTTGGTGATGCAGTCTGTGATGTCACATTGCAATATGTAACAATATCTGCATTTGGTGATGTATCAGTGACGTTATGAAATGTGAATCACACCAATACCTGTCCTTTGGTAAAGTTGCACCATAACCATAAAAAAATACAAAATATTTTCTAAACCACATCATGAATGAGCGACAGGTAACAATTCAAAATTTACGAACATACGTGACAAGAATTTTCAATTCTATTAAGGACACGGAGGCTCCGATTATGCTTCTCTTTTCTTTACTGAACAAACAGCAGCCAATAAGAAAAGTAAAACAAAACACTACAATACCCATGAACACTTAGTGGGTATCACATGACAACCATAGAGTAACCCCCATATATAAAGAGTATAAGAGAATAGCATATCCTCTTTCTTTGACAAATAAATAAGCAGTTAAGTCCATAAAAGACAAAATAAAATCTGGAACACAGTCTGGAAGGAAAAAAGAGTCCTGATAACTAGAAGAACCGAAGGCAAACAGCCGTAGATTGGAGACTTGATTCTGGAGTCATCGAGACATCCGGATCAACAACGGAGGCTGAATATATTCCAAGGAGGATGATCAACGAAGTTTATTTGAGGTCAGAACCTGAAATGAAAATATAGGTCGTAATAACTCACCTCCTTAAAGAAGAGTAGATGATAAAGGGTAGGGAAAAAAGGTACAAGAAATATGCATACAGTATAACAAATACATTATATCCACAATGCAAGTAAAATATGCAAGAAAACTGAATATATTGGGTGGGATAATCCTCGTCTCCGTGTCCTTAATAGAATTGAAAATTCTTGTCACGTATGTTCGCAAATTTTGAATTCTATGTCAGGACCGGAGGCTCCGATTATGCTTGTTTAAAGCTGTGCCACCACTGCAGATGCAATATTCACAATAGGTTTATAATAGAAAGTCTTAAACATAGAGTCTGTTGACCAGTCAGCCGCTTTCATAATATCTGACAAACTAGCGCCCAAAGTGAAAGCTTTAGAGGCCATGGCGCATCTAGCTGAATGCGCCCCAAATTTTGAAATATCAATACCAGCTTCGCCCATGAGCCATCTGACCCATCTTGATAAGGTAGCTGGGGTCACAGGGCGAAAAGGCTTTTGTAAAGCAATTAACAATTGACCATTCATATCCTGACGAAACTCAGCAGTACTTACCTCATAATCCTTGATACATTGTACCACACATGGCTGAGGATTATTAGGAAAAACCGGATAAGTAATAGTAGTAGGATTGCACTTAGTACGTCTGGTAAGAAGAAAAGTAACACTCTCCGGTGAAAAGCTACGACCCGCGAGTTCCAGAGCGCGAACATCTGAGACCCGTTTACAAGAGACAAGACAAAGAAGAATCGTTAGCTTTGCAGAAAGCTGCTTACGTGACAAGTATTTGTTGGACGGCCAAGCCTCCAAACATTTTAAGACAACAGACACGTCCCATAACTCAGAATATTTAGGACAAGGAGGTTTTACCAGCCTGATGCCCCTGAGTAACTTGCATACTAACGGATGCTCACCAGCAGGTTTACCATCCACCGGATGGTGGCCTGCAGAGATGGCAGAACGAAAATTATTAACCGTCCTGTAGGCCAGACCGGAAGAAGCCATGGAGGCAAGAAAATTGACAATCAAGGAGACATCCGCTGAAGCGGGATCCATCTCCCGTTGAGAGCACCAACTACACCATCTTTTCCAGGCCGTAGAATAACGTTTGTGTGTGTTGGGAGACCAAGCGTCGTTGATAAATCTGGTAGCATCTCTCGAAAGGCCTGGGATCTGCCAGCGCTCCCTGAAACCCGCCAGGCCACTAAGAGAAGTTGGCCTGACTCTATCAATGGATGTGGAAGCTTTAGGGGATCTAGTAACAGGTTCCATCGCTGAGGAAGAAGGAGCGGAATTGCACAACGCATCTCCAGAAGTACCGGGAACCATGCTTGAGCCCTCCAGAGAGGAGTGATCAGAATCAATTCCGACTGAAATGTTTTGGCGCGAGCCAGTACCCTGGGAATCATTACAAACGGCGGAAAAGCATAACACAGAGCGGGAGGCCACTCCTGCAGAAAAGCATCCGTGGCCAGGGCTTCTGGATCCGGACGCCAGCTGAAGAATGTTGGAATTTGTCGGTTGAGGCGAGAGGCGAAAAGATCGATCTGACATGGACCCCAAATGTGAATCAACGACCTGAATACTCGAGGATGAAGCTTCCAATCGCTGAAGTCCCGGAGATGACGAGAGTTCCAATCGGCAATCTGATTGTTGCAACCCGGAAGATACTCCGCGATCACTGAAATGTTCCTCTGAAGACAAAAGTGCCAGAAATCCTTGGCGATTTCTGCGAGAATTTTGGACCGAGTCCCCCCTAATTTGTTCACATAACGGACTGCGGACACATTGTCCATGCGGAGAAGAATGCAACAATTCGTCTTGCGAGGGGATAGACAGCGGATCGCAAAGGACCCCGCCAGAAGTTCCAGGCAATTGATGGGGAGATGCAATTCCTCCTGTGACCAACGACCCCCTGTAGCTACCTGACCGCAACGGGCTCCCCAGCCCCACCAACTGGCATCGGACTCGATCACTACCTCCGGAGAGGTTCCGAATAGGGCTCGACCATTCCAGGACTCCATGTGCTCCAACCACCACAACATCTCCCACCTCGCATCCTCCGAAAGAGGAATTGGATCTGAATACCTGAGGCCTTTCTGGAGATGCCGGATCTTTAACCGCTGAAGAGCTCGATAATGAAGGGGGCCCGGAAAAATAGCTTGAATAGAGGAAGCTAAAAGACCTACGATCCGGGCTACAGATCTCAATGACACAATCTGCTTGTGCAAAATCAATCTCAACTCTCTCTTGATAGACCTGATCTTCTGATTTGGAAAGAGGAGCTGGCAAGTGAGAGAGTTGATCATGAAACCCAAGAACTCCATCGATTGTGAGGGAATCAAGACTGACTTCTGCGGATTCACCAGAAATCCGAGGGTCTGCAAGAGAACTATTGTCCATTCCAGATGAGACACTACTAGAAGAGGACAATGCGCCATGATGAGAATGTCGTCTAGATAAATTATTAGGCGAACACCCGGGCTCTGAGAGATTCTACAACAGGCCTCAGAAGTTTCGTGAAGCACCAGGGTGCTGACGAGAGGCCGAAGGGGAGGACTTTGTACTCGTACCAAACTCCCTGCCATTGAAATTGAAGGAACCGACGATGAGGAGAGTAGATGGGAACGGAGAGATATGCATCCTTCAGATCTAGACGGACCATCCAGTCCCCTTCTTGAAGAAGATCCCGAAGAAGATGGATGCCCTCCATCTTGAAGTGTCGATAAACGAGCCAACCATTGAACTCCTTCAGATTCAGAACGAGTCTTGACCCACCCCCTCTCTTCTGTACCAAAAAGATGGTGCTGGAGAAACCCTGAGGGTGACGAGTTGTCATGACAATGGCCCCTTTTTGAAGAAGAGAAGTTATCTCCTTGGAAATGACAGATTGCTCGTGAAGAGAGAAACTCAGAGGGAGAGGAGGGAGATTCTGAAAAGGAGAACCGAGGAACTCTATCTTGAAGCCCTGTACAGTGTCTAGAATCCATGCATCGCTGGAGATCAGCTGCCAATTTGGGAGAAAAAACTGAAGCCTGCCCCCTAACAAAACCTCGGTAAACGAAATCAAGCTCACCTGAAGCGGAGGAATCCTGGTGTCCTCCCTGGTTACCGTTATAACGGCCTTTCCGGAACCTGTTTCTTGCTCTGCGGGTGGGGTAGAAGGAGGAGGAATTATTGTATCCTGAGTCCTGAGAACCGCCACGCTGGGACTGAGAACCCCTTTGGGCGCCTTGATGGTAACCACGGCCGAACGACCGCCCACGATATCGTCCGGCCCGGCCGAAAACCGGCCGAAAAGCTCGTTTGAGCGAGGTCTGCGCTTTATCAAGGCCACTGAAGGTGGCTACAAATTTAGTTAGTTCTTTGAGGAAAGGCTGACCAAAAAGAAGGCCCTGGGCTAACGGGCCTGATTCTGAAGAAGATAATTCGGCCAATTTAGGATCCAATTTTAGAAGAATGGACGTACGGCGCTCACAGGACATTGCGCAATTTGCGTTCCCTAATTGGAATATGGCCCGTTGAGCCCACTGAATCAACTCATCAGGATCAATTGTGGAAGAGGACTCCTTTGCTCGGAAACCAAGCTCTAAAATTATCGTGAGCGGACCCGTGAGATCCAACAACTTGTCCTGACAAGATCGCCATGCTCTATCAATCCCCTTTTTGGGATCCTTGGAATATTTCTTAAGATAGGTCATCATGGATGGGTCGACTTCAGGCGTGTCCGCCACTTTGTCAGCCAAATCAGGACGAGGACACTCAGAACGGAGACGCGTACGCACCTCCTTGTCAAAGGGTTGGCGGATATGCGACTGCACATAATCCGCAACCTCAGCAGAAGGTAGCCAGGAGGAGGAATTAGGATGGACAATTTTGTGGGTTCGAAGTTAAGGAGTTTCGGGTGAGAGGGTGCGTCAACATAATGCTCCTTACGAGATTTTTTAGCAGGCGGAGGAGCGTCGTCTTGGTCAGATGCAGTACCTGAAGAAGTGTCATCACCATCTCCATGATGGGAGATAGAAGCAGGGACCTCTTTGGAAGAAGGACCATAAGAATGGTCATTAGACAAAGCTGTGGCTAGTTTTGCAAAGTCAGATTTATGAGGGTTGTGAACACTCTTCCCACTGGACGTGGGACGACCTGAAGAACCAGGAAGCCAGCCTTGCTGTAAAGCATAGGAACATAGATGGCGTTTTAAAGGCTCAATAGCTCGAACTAATGCTTTATTTACAGAGTGTTGAACTCCCACATCAAGTGCCTCAACCAACTCCTGCTCCATTGACCCAGAGGGTCCCTCATCATAATACTCCTCCTCATAGTAATATTCTGCCATGGCACACAATAAAGTGTAAGTAATAATGCCCACTGGAGGAGAAAGAAAATGATAGTCCTGTGCAACACTGTCGCCCAGAGATACAGCAGACTGAATAAAGGGGGAGTGGTAACCCCAGGCAAGCCAACCACACAGTTACAAAGTAAAAGGTGGCGATAGAAAACAATTAAGTGTGGAGGGAGGGCCTGCCAAGAAACCACTCTAGGCAATGCCTATGCTTGATTATACAGCCCAAAAGGAATACTATATCTTCTGGACGTAATTAGGGGCTTCTGATAGTCAAGTGGCCAATGAGCGGTGAAAAAGCGCTGCTCCCGCGCTCGAATAAATGCCAAATCATCAATTGACCGGCAAGTTGCAGAAAAACATGGCTGCCGCGCATGCGCGGTAACGGCCGCCTGTCAACAGAGAAAAGAGGACTGCGCGATGCTAGAACGCGCGTCCTCTAGCCCCCGAACTCCCGCTCCACGTAAAGAAAAAACAGCGCGGGCACAAAGCGCCCGACCGGGGAGGAGAAAAACAACGCTCCCAGGGACAATAGAAACAGCGGGGAAACAAAAAAACGCCACAACCCCAGATCGGCACAAAAAGGTGAAATCAGAAACACGATGTGCAACGCACAGTAGCGCAGTGTACAAAGCGCGTTAAGCATACAAATACAATAAAAGCAACAATGCCAAAGCAACAATTCGTCTTGAGAAGAACACGCAGCACATAGAAATCAGCAGAAGAGCATTTATTTATAGAATGAAGGCAAAGCACTTAACTGGCTGCGGAGCAGCAAAGAAAGAGGATATGGTATTCTCTTATACTCCTTATATATGGGGGTTACTCTATGGTTGTCATGTGATACCCACTAAGTGTTCATGGGTATTGTAGTGTTTTGTTTTACTTTTCTTATTGGCTGCTGTTTGTTCAGTAAAGAAAAGAGAAGCATAATCGGAGCCTCCGGTCCTGACTTAGAATTAGACCAGCGACTAGAGATGGCATACCATACATTGTGATTTAAAATGGTGTTACTTACTTATGCATGTACATAAATCTTTCTGCTGTATTGCAATTGGCTTTCTTATGTTTGCATCACTTCTTATAGATTGATTATGCGGTTAATATAAAAATTCATATTACCCATAGTTGCCATGCTATCTAAAGTGTTCAAGACATTTTTTCAGGTGGAACCATTGCATGGCAGCTTAAGAATTCAAAAGCTGTTTTTTTTTATCACGGACAGAATTGGGTCAAAAACAGGGATTTACTGCAATGTAAATGATTCAAAGACATTTAAAAGAAAGGTGAACGCTCTGTTTACTAAAACATACACCTACAAAAGAAATATACCCAAACAGGCTGTTCATTTGCTTAGCACTTCAACAAAAAACAATCTTTAAAACGTCTCCCAAGAATTTGTTAGCATCTAAACAAAAAACAATCTTTAAAACGTCTCCCAAGAATTTGTTAGCATCTAAACAAAAACAATCTTTAAAACGTCTCCCAAGAATTTGTTAGCACCTAAACAAACAAGCATTGGCATAGTCAATAGGTCTCGCCTTTGGGACCTTATAAGTGTTTAGCCATGCAACAGTTGATGATGTTGCACCAAAGATATTGTGCTGGATAACTAAACACTTATAAGGTCCCAAAGGCGAGACCTATTGGCTATGCCAATGATTGTTTTAATGGACTTCGACCGCTGCTTAATAGAAAAGACAACATTGAGCTGATCTATTCATGTTTATAGATATGATCATGTTATTAAAGCCTGGAGTATGTTTCCGTGACCTGAAATGCAATTTAAATGCCGATTGTATTACGTTAACAAAACACAGTGGCACCCTTCCAATAAATCTAGCCTTATAGGTGTTGGGGGCTAAGATCAGTGTTGCATGATAACTTGTTGGTTAGTATTAAATAATGTGTCCGCGTTAGATCAAGGGTCTCTGTGCTCATGATACGGCAAGGGCACCCTAGCGCTGATCTTTTTCCTCCGAATATTATACCCAAATGTTTTTGTACTTGACCTAACGTGGCAGCCGAACCGGTCGCACGATATAAAAGAGTTTCGGTCTAGCTTCGAAGAGATTCACCCTCCAATTGAAACGATGCACTCTCCTCATACTACTATGTGCTCATTGGAGAGAGCAAAAGAACAACACTGGCCCAATCAGACAAACGCGTCTTTCGTGTGGACCAATTGCAAGCCTGGGGCAGAGGAGCGCGCGACATGTTTGATCACTGTGAAGTGGAAGTGAACCTAGAACTGGAAGGGGGCATGGAGGAGTGGATTTTTGACTAGAGTTAGGGCTGCGGTCTCTGGAGCTGTCCAGGGGGTTGCAACGCGGCTATCATGGCTTCCACCTATACTGCTGTGCTGCTGGTTGACACATCTCCCGCGAGCCCAGAGCACCGCTTGCGCCTCAGGCTGGTCGCTTTGCGGCTTTTAAACTATCTGGGCTGCCGCCTGGGTCCCGGCCAGGTTCGCTGGGGCTCCCGGTGCTTCGACTTGCGTGGGCTCCATGGCCGGCCATCTCGTCTCTGCCGTTTTCGGGAGCTCGGGGCCCGCAGCTTTGAGGATCTGGAAGAGGAGTTGGAGATTCGAGGGGATCGGGAGCCCTCTCGTACTACCCGCACACGAGTCCCGCCGCCGGTCTCCTTGACGCACACTGCACTGAAGGAGACGCTGTTGGATTACCAGTGGGATCGGCCGGACATCACTTCGCCAGCCAAGCCGGGTCTGTTGCGGTCTAGGGGGATCAGGCGAGGTCCCTCCGAGGAGCCACTACAAACTCCTGGGCATACCTCTCCGAGGAGCCGCAACGCCATATTCCTACTTGCCCCCTGCCCACATTCAGAGGGAGAGTTGCTGCGCTTTCTGGTGGGAGCCGAGGCTGAACTTTCCAAAGGTGGGGGCATCGGCCAGGAGCTGAGAGACAGGCTATTTCCCAGGCCCCTTCAGGACTTGATCAACAGCAGAAGTGTCGCTCTCTATTGGGTGGACACCTCCGAGCAGAACAAGGTGAAACATTCTAAAGTTTGGGCACGTCTGATGTGTCCGCAGATGCAATGTCAGTCTCTCTCCACACCCTACTCTTAAGGGTGAGGTCAGGATCCCCAGTTAATTGGGTGACTGTTGGGATCACTTTTTGTCAGCTTCGTCTTTTTGAACCAGGTTTGGACTAGATGTAGCTCGTAATAGAAATGTTGTCATGGCGGGGTTCAACTTCAGGTAGGTGCTGAACTTCCATTTCTGGTTAAGGTGCTGCCTGCTTGAGGTGTTGGATGTGTGGAGCTGATTAGAAGTTAAAGTTCATTTGGCGTTGCCATGGGGTTCCATGTAAATGCTGCAGATGACCAAGCAAGATTGAATCCTGTCTGCAGCTGATAGTGATCGTCTGAACCCTGGGTGTGGTCATGTGAACCAACTGCTGTCTGTTGACTAGGCAGGAGGAGAACCAATGAAAGATGTTGCTGATGAATCCCAGTAGAATCTTAATGGTATGGGTTAGGATGAGATGACCATTGTCGAAGGTAGTTTAGAGTTCTTGCAGTATCAGTAAGCAGGTATCAACTTTTCCTATGGTTAGGAGGGCACCGCCTACGATATGTAGGTACCTCCAGGTGAATCTTTATTTACAGTACAAAAGTGATGTAGCAGGGTAACTTCTGTGCACTATCGTGTTAAATATTTAATGCACTAAGTCCAAAATGTTGCTCCAGGCATGTGAGGCAGCCACTACACCCTTCAAGTAGGCGACCAGACTGCCCCAATCACCATTAATGTAATCCCGAGGACCAATGTTAAAATCACAGAGTTTCCACAACGAGTGGATGTAGATATGTTCTCCTCTTTATTCTCAATCTTCGTATGTCTTCCAAATATTCTGTCTGTCTAGATAAAGTGTATATACATGTAATCCTGTCATATCATCAAGGACTGTATAAACACTAAAACATATCCGCACCCTCACTATATCTTCCAAACATACCATATCCATTCTGCATTGATATGATACGTTAGGAAGATATAGTGAGGGTGCTGATATGTTTTAGTGTTAATGGAGTCCTTGATAATATGATAGGATTATATGCATATATATTTTATTTACATACAGACTGTGTACTTGGCAGACCTTGGAGAATTTTGACTGTGATTTTGGGTTGGCAACCGCATTGATGAATACGTTAAGGAGTTGATCCTTCGGGGGCTTACAATTGGTTTGGACTTTGGTCAAATATGGGAGCACTAATGGCATTACTTTATCTATTTAGGACATTGAAAGGCAGTATACGATATTGTGTGCTCGTTACAACAGCACCTTTACAATAGAAAGAATAGGGGAGCAGGTTTGGAACGGAATCAGTCTGCTTATGGCTGATCTTTTGGTTTGAGCACAATACAGTGGAGTGAGGCATGACATGATTTTTATAAAAGAAATTATGAGGTTATCCTTCACCTCCTATTTTTTTTTTTTTTATTTGTTTCCGCTTAGTATGCATAAATATTTTTGTTGACAACAGATTTCACTGATCACAGGATTGTTCTAGGGTGTATCCATGGTACTAGAACACGGTCACATTGGATGTCTATGGCAGTATCTATATACTACTTTCAGCCATTTAGCCAAGGCTACTCGGCATCTAAATTTGTAGTTCCTTACGCAACAAATTCTTATCTTGGATCTATTGGTTTTGCTAATGTTTGTTGATACTTGCCACTTAAGTATCTATTCTCCTAAAATGTAACTGACAGCATGGAGAAGATCTTACTGGTTGCACATCTCTGGCGAAAAGACTCTAGATAGACTCTCTCCAAGACATTGCGTCATAGTTTAGCAAATTTCTCAGCATCAAAAATAAAACTTTGCAGCACACAATTGAATTTTATTACTTCAAAATTGTTTGTTTTCATCCTTTAAAATTGGAAGCTATTCGAGCAAAAAGTATTTGGTTTGAAATAGGCATGTTTAAGGTAACGGAGTCGTTTTTTCTTTACTTTCTTTGTTTCCCTCTACTTGTAGATTCTCACTACAAGAGGAGTCTCCATGCACTGAGAGCAGGTCGCGCTCCTCTACACCATCCTCTGTGCAAGTGGCTTTCCTTTAGTATCCCTCTGTAGGTTGCCTCACTCTGCCCCTTCTCTTTGCTTGTGTCCCATGTGTGCCCTTCCCTGTGTATAAGATCACTTCCTGGTCCTTCTATGTGCAGTTGGCATGTCTCTATCCCTTCCTATAAAGTTGACATACCCTTTCCTATGCATTGTATTTCTCTTTCTGCCTTCTCTCTGCACACTTCCCCACTCCAAATTTGTATGTTGTCAGCATATATACCTGTGCCTTGTGCAGATTGCAATATCTCCTTTTTTCTTGTTACCTGTGAAAGTGGCCTCTGTACCCTTTTCCTTTGTAGGACACTTATTCATAAAACTTGTCAATTAAGATGCCATTTCTCTGCCCCATACACATGCAGACAATCTCCATTTGTGTTCCCTGTATTGGTGGTCTCTTGTCTGCACCTTCAATGTCAGATAGTCCCTTTATTGTGGTTGTGACCTCTTTGCCTTCCACCGTGTAAACCACTCCCATCAGGTCTCTGCCTTCCAGTTCAGACCCTTGTGGGCCCCAAAGTATTAAGTTAGAAATATTGCTAATCTCTAGTGTTAACATAAACTTTGTAGATTAAGTCCCCAGGCTTCTGTCGTCTTGATGGCTCTCATGATTCAACTAATCTAGCCTGCACGTTCCCTATCTCCATTATACTTAAACTGACTAATTTCTGCACCTGTAAACATAATTGCATTGTGTGTGTAGAGTAGTGCTCGAATGCAGTGTGTCTCGTGCCTAACATGTCTGTTTCATGCCATTGAGTTCTAGATTGTGATTTAAGAGCGGACGTTCCTAGAAGTGCAGTTAGCTACTGGCTGGCTAGTGAGAGTCCTCTCCGAGCTGTTGTACTTAATAAAAACCACTTACCTCTTCTACTGCTGTGTCCATGCAGTTGCCTTCATAACAATTATGGAGATGAGGGTGGGATTCGACCGGCAAGGAAGGAGGTATTACTGTTGAGTGCTCTCGGCAAGGAGGATCAACGTGTGTTTAGATATTTAGCCCCAGCTGTTGAGGCAAATGGTCAGCCCAATCAAGATGTGTTTAAGGAAGCTAGGGGCAGATTGGAAGTTCGGTATGCAAAAGAGGAGAACCTTGTCATGACTAGGTATAAGTTTTATACTCCACATCAGAAAATTGGAGAGACCGTAGATGAGTTTGTAGCTAAGCTACGTGAATTGTCTACCAAATGTCGTTTTGGGGTTTATAACAGATGAGCTCATCAGGGACCAACTCATTGTACAATGCAAGAATAAGAAGATTCAAGAAAAGTTGAATGTGGCCAAGAACCCAACATTGAGTGATGCTATAGGTATTGCCAACGTTTTAGAACAATCAGATTTGTGCATGAAGGAACTGGCGAAGGATCATGGAGTTGAGGTCTCTGAAATACGAGCTGTATGTAGGTCGGGTTGTGAAACATTTACTGCAGTAAAACCCAGCAGTACTACGGGAAAGACTAATGGTTCATCCACACAACTACCTAAAGATTGCAAACGTTGTGGTAGCATGAGTCCTACATCTGACTCAAAGTTTTGCTTTGTCAGTAATGGAGAGCGCAGAAGATGTGGTCGCTTGGGGCATTTCGCAAAGGTGTGTAGGGTGGTGCGTGGTGGAAAAGTAGCATTTGTCTCTAAATTTCCCACTGAACCAGTTGAGATGCCAGAAAGGATATTGAGCCTAAAAGGTGAAAGTGAAATGCTTGATGAGGGTCAAAGGAGGAATAAACCCAAAGCTATGTTCAAAATAAATGACTGTGAGGTGCAACTTATGGTGGACATGGGTTTGATGTACACCATTGTGCCTAAAACCTTATTAGTGTAATTATGGGGAGGCATGATGTTACAACCCAAGGACATTACGCCTGCTGGTTACCAAGGGGAAGTTATCGACATTGTGGGGTTTGTGAAAGCTGAAATAGAATTTGGTGGTAGGAGCAAACGAGGAAAGGTATAAATGGCTGAGCAAGGTCTCCCAATTTTAGGGTGGGTACACCAATACGACCTACACATCATTGTCAACCCTAGGGTACCCACACAGGTGATGGTGGTGGAGGAAGAATCGGTTCCTGAGATTTTGGAGTCAATGAAGGAAGGGTTTGACTATAAACTGGGCATGTTGAAGGGATATGTGCACAAGATCATACTCCAGAAGGGAGCAGTTCCTGTCCAACACAAGCTAAGGAGAGTTCCTATTCTT
This sequence comes from Calotriton arnoldi, assembly GCA_963921515.1. Lineage (NCBI taxonomy): Eukaryota > Metazoa > Chordata > Amphibia > Caudata > Salamandridae > Calotriton > Calotriton arnoldi. Next base: position 998,122 of record CAWUFW010007238.1, on the reverse strand, counting down.
GTCACAGAGGGGTGAAAGAGTTTCACCAGTGGTCGTTTGAGGTTCTGCTTGGACTTGAGTTCCTTGAATCAAAATATTCTGGCAGATACCTGTCCCCTGCCCAATATTAATGAACTGGTTTTAATGCTGCCGGGGGGAGGTGGGCTGTATTTTTCTTAGTTAGAACTAAAAACGCATACCATCAGATTAAACTCCATGAGGATTCAACCCGCTCACCGCACTTATCACAATGGAAGGAACTTTTCAGTTCACACACATGCCATTCGGTTTGTCATCAACGGCGAGCATTTTTCTACGCATGATGTCAGTAGTGTTTCAAGGGATCAACAGCATTCTTTATTTTCAAGATGACATACTGATTTTTGGTAAGACTGCTGAAGCACAACACAGTTTTGAAGCAAGCTTTGCAGAGGTTTGTTGATATCTGGATCACTTTGCGCAAAGACAAATGTTGTTTTTTTGTCATAACAGGTAGAATACTTGGGGTACACACTGCCGGCTGACGCTATCAAGCCGAAGACAAATTTATTGAAAGCAATTGAACTTGCCCCAAGACCAATAGACAAAGAACAATTTAGGATCTTTATGGGCCTCATAGAGTATTACACAAAGTTTGTGCAGAGGTTTGCAGACAAACCAGAAGTGCTGAGATCATTATTAGGGAAAGGTCAGAATTTTGTTTGGAAGCAAGAACAGGAGGAGTGTTTCAATTTGATTAAGAATGAAATTTGTCAGGCGGGGGTTCTAGTTCCCTTTGATATTGGGCTCAAATCTATTATAACAGTGGATGCAAGTGCAACAGGTGTTGGTGCCATTCTCTCACAAAAACATACTGGGGGTGAGAAAACTGTTGCTTTCGCATCTAGGACATCAACAAATGCTGAGATGAACTACTCTGTGATCAACAGAGGGGCCCTAGCTGCAGCATGGGGAGTAGCGTATTACCGAATGTACATATGGGTTACAGAATTTATGTTGAGGTCTGATCATAAGCCTATAGTCAGAGTTCTTCTACCTGGTGGTGCGAGCAAAGGTTCCTCGAGGTTGGCCAGACTGGCTGCTAGACTTCAAGAGTATTTCTACTTTCTGAAACACATACAGGGTTGGCGTTATGTACAGGCAGACTGTCTGTCCCGGTTATCAGTTGATTGGAAGTGAATGGATGAATCTATTGAGAGGAATGATAAACACGAAGAACCGGTTGCCTCATTACAAGATGTCGTGCTGGAGGAGGCCAGTGCTTTTTCCATGGAAGAGTGGTGCAAAGAAATGGATGGTGATGGCACCTTTTAAGGAGGTTCTGCGGAAGATAGCTACCCGGAGCAGGGAAGAAAGTTGTGCAGCAGTGTCACTGTGGCCTTTTATCAAAGTCCTGGATGAAATGACCATGTGTGGTGAAAGGGTTTTGATGAGAGGTGATAGGGTCGTGCCTCCTTTGGGTTTGAGGACGAAACTTATAAACATGGCGCATGAAGGTCAATTGGGGCAGGGTTTGAATCGGCATCGCCTGAAAGCACAATTCGGCTGGTGCTGTATGGATGACCAGGTCATTGTGTGGGTGGTGAGATGCAATGTTGGCAAAGAAGGTGAAAAAAGACGCGAGGTGGGTAGGCTGTGTGTCATGTGACTGTTGGAAAAAGAGGCATTAGTTGTGTGGCCTGCACAAGTAATGGGTCTACTTTTGTCCTTCACTGGGAACCAAACACCCCATTTTAGTGCTTTTGACTCTCATAGGGTAGCGTTGCAGAGCAGTCCAAGACCTACTCAAGGGAGGTGGTGTGGGCTAGTAATCACTATTCACAGATACGCAGTAATAACACTCCATAAATGTTTGTCCAGCCTGTACTTTTCTTTAGAAAAAGGAAAAAAACATTTATTGCACACACACTACTCCATACTAAGCAACAATTTACAAATATACATAAGCTGATGGAAATACTTCTTGATGACATTGCGTAAACATTCCCACCCCTCCCGCAGAGGGGGAGGGAGTCTAATACTACCACTCACATGTATAAACATTATCTTGTCCCTAAATACCAAGGGTTGACCATAACTTTGGGGGTTGGCCCTTACCACTGGCACCAAGTGAGTGGCTGCCCACCGCATTATTTCAACAAGCATTTCATAATGGGAACACATGCTATTGTTACCTATAACCCTGATCGAGAGCACCTAATGCTGACCATAAAACATACAACCTTTAATTGCAGTGGCTGACAGTCTTGTTATTCAACTAAAGCATTAGCAAGAATACATGTTTAAGCATGACTGGGAGTGAGGTGTATTTATCATAACTGTTAGAATGAATAACGCAATACAATCCCATCCTCGAAAGGGCATCACATTAATAATTTAAATGGCTATGCAATCCTAATAAGGTACCCTGTCAGGGATGCTCTGCAGCGTATATTCAAAACTCAAATGTAACATAAAACAAGGCATGTGAAACTTAGTCCCCAAGGGACAACATTAGTGTGAATGCATATCTTTGCAATTACTCCCATACACCTCTAGAGGATGTCACCATACGATAACTCGTATTAAGCCTCTCACACCTGGGTGTAGTTCTAATCTTCATCTATCCACGTTTTAGAACAAAAGTTCCAGCATTAGGTAGGCTTCTACGCATCCAAAAACCCTTGAGGAGTTATTTCTTTACAGTCACCAGAGACTTAGTAGGGGGACTTTCCAATTCTTTGATGGGGAAGTCTGCGCTGCTCATGCAGCTCCCCATGCACATTTGCTTCACAATGGTGGTGACCCCATCTGCCCGGGGTCACCACAAGCTGAAAACGAGCCGTATCCATTAACAAACGGCTCCAGGAATCTGCAGGGCATTATGGAGCGCTCCTCGGGCGCATGCATATGCTAGCGGCAGCTACCCTGGGGAGAGCTGCGCAGGATTCCCCAGCAGGTAAGCTCCTCTTGCTGCGCTTTTACTTTTTCTCTGGGTGCCTGGTCCCACCTGGGCACCCCGTGGCCTCATGCCTCGTTGGAGAGCAGCTCGGGGGAGACCATCCCCTGCTGCTCTCGCCAGCTCCCCACCTGGCAAGCACCCTCGCGTGCTGCCGCGGGAGCCGGCCCTTCATCCTGCGTGCAGATGCTTGTGCTGTGGCTGACCTGCAGGTGAGGCGGGGGAGTGCGATGGCACTCCTCTCTCCAGCCATCGATGCCCAGGGATGGGATCCTTGGCCCCCCGTCCAGCTTCACTGGGGTGCGAGGGTGCTCCCAGACTTCATCCTCATCTGGGCCCATGGATGGAATCCTGGGCCCATGAGGCGCCTTCAATCGGAAAGCTGGCTTCATTGGCTCCCTGCGCCACATTTTCACCTTTCTCTCCTTCTGGGTCTCTCTTCTGGCACAGAAGCTCAGCTGTTCCTCCACCAGTCCTGGAGCCTGGAGGCAATCAGAGGCAGAGGCCCTGGTCCTGGAGACAGTCGGGGGGGGCTCTTCTTTCCAATTCGCCATGGCATCATCCTCAGTGTTCCTCAGCCAGAGCACATCTAAGTGTGAGCTTCTCTTCCTGAGCAAAACCTTTTAAAGAGGGGCAGAGGGTGCTGGAAGGAATGCACCTCTGGCCTAGAATTGCAGTGTCACCTCACCTCTCTGCTTCTGATCCCACCTTTCTGCAGAGGCCTCAGGGATACTTCAATATGGCGTTGTCCAGGGGTCCCATGCCACATGGTCTCTGAAAATCCCACTTCCCCCACTCGCTTACATCACAGCCCGGGCCTGCAGTAGGCCTGGTACCGGGTAACAGCTGCTGATTAATGCCCTGCAGATAAACCCCATCTCTCCTTCCTGGAGAGAGAACCTCCGCCCTGGGGAATGCTTGCAGTGAAGGGCTAGGCCTCTGATGCTTCAGTTTGGGGAGGAAGGTAATTAATCCAGCCTAGCAGTCACACAAGGCTGGGCTCTAGTTCTGAGCTGAGTCAGAGGAACCCATAAGCGGTACAGATATGCTTTTGGACATAGCAGAATGGCTCTTTTCACACAATTTGCATTGTACTTTTATGCATGTCTGGAGTTTGTAGGCCCAAGGGAACTGAAACTACCCCTTGAGGCCTCCTTTTTCATAGGAATATAATGGAGTGTTCCTACAGTGAAACAGCAAAGCACACTCACTATCCCTTCATGTGTAACCCCACATTATAAGGACTTCTCCATGTCACCATCCAACTCTGCATAGTTCCTTCTGCGCCAGTCTGTCTGCACACAGCTTCTGGTCTGCGCATGACGGGAATCTCCCCGACACAGCCTTTACACGGGTGCCCACATGTAACCAGCCCATGGTCCCTTACCCTGGCTGCATCGCATTGGCCTCATCTCACAAAGTGGACACTGGCGGAAAACACGTGCAGCCCACTTTACCATGAGTTTACTGTGGGTGAGTCCCAGGTTATCATGCTCTCCCATAGTAAAAGGTCAAAAATCAGGTGATCAAAATGCAAATAATCCGGGCGGCTCGGATGGTCCGAACCACCTTCTCACAGTGACATATAACCAATCCGGGCAAGCCTTGGCACAGAGTATGTATCGATTTTTATCGGTCCCATGTCTGATTTGAATAGCAATTGCAAGCTTGCTTTGGTGGCTGTGTACGTGTTTTCAAGATGGTTAAATGTGTTCATGAAAGAAATCACCATAGAAGCCACCATTGTTGCTTTACAAAACGTTTTCTTAGAGGAGATGATTCCTTCTACCTTTATCACGGACAATGGTACGCAGTTGGTTTCCTATGAAATGGTGAGATTTCTCCACCATCATGGTATCATGCATCATTGCAGTTCTTTTTACAACACTCAGGGGAATGGCATTGTGGAAAGGGCCAACAGAATGGTGAAGGATGTGATCCGGTTGGCTGATGTGGCAGGACAGGATATCAAAAGAGCAGTGGAGGAGTTGGTTTGGGCTTACCGCACAATGAGGCAAGAGGCAACATTCAAATCGCATTTGAGTTGATGAAAGGGAGGGTTCCAGGATCTAAAATTGTACCCTCTTGGATGAACGAAGGGTAGCTAGAGGTGGTGTGCAGGAACCCAGGTCTGAGAAAGTCTATTTGAATTCCAAAGGGGCAATCACTGAAGGTGATTGGGTAAAAATCAGGACATGTGGTGAGAGGCTTGTCAAAGTTTAAAGGTCCACATAAGATGGTAAAGTTTTATGTGTCTTGGAAAATGGCGAACAGTGGAATAGACGCAGAATTGCATTGTATCAGAAAGGTTGCGAGTGTGATTTGAAGAGGGTTGAGAATTGTAGAGGGTACATGTTGATAAAGAGGTGGTGAGTTTGAGCCTATCCCAACACAGGGGAAAGTGGGACCAGTTGAGACATTGTCTATTCCGACGGAGGACACCTCTGTTGGTGATGTGTGTAGGTCTAAAGGAGTGTGAGAGATCGCAGACCACCCGGGTTTTTATTTGGTAATTCTTTTATAGTATTATGTTTGTATTATGAACCTCCAGAAAAGCTTATATCTAAGTGGACAAGTTCAGTAGCTTGCTTCTTTTAATATTTTTTTTTATACTTTATTGAGGTTTTTGCATTTTTACAATAACTTCAATATGTATGTCTAACATTTTTTCAATATTCATCTTCCTTCGACATGTGAACCTGGGTAATGCATTACAGCTATCGATACATCTGCTTCACAAAAATCACAGCCCATATGGTTGGTGATTAACACTTACACATATGGATGAGAACTGTCCCATACCTCTTTTGCAAGTAATTATCCAATTTATGACATATAATCAGAAAGGAAACTAACAATGTCTATATTACTGTATTAACAAATAACAACATGTAACTGCATTGTGGACTTAGTATCCCCCACATCATGTGGTACATGCTGGTTATCGGATTGCTCAGGGTAAGTCTCGTTTCTGATTATTGACCGTTGTATTCGTGGAGGGGGAGCCACATTGGTCAATTGCATCTACATTCGAACAGAGTGAGTACAGATTGCGTCATCCTTAAAGCAGGGTTATATGTCGTGTGTAACCAAGGAAGAGTCTCCTGGTGCTCTTAGGTGTAGTGTAGCGGGGGGGGGGTCACACCATGTTAGCGCCCACATCCTGCCTGCCTACCCCATTTGTAGTTTGTTGTTCGTCATTTGCTAGTTTGGTTTCAATGACTGTAAGGTATGCCCTCCAGTTTGGGGAATTAGTTGCATTCTGTAAGTCTGCCTGTTGCCCCTGTATGATGTATATCTTGGCCATTAAGACCTTGCGTAGGTTTTTTAGCCATTGGGAGATTGGCGGGGCGCCCTCGCTTTCCAGCTCATAGCTAATCTACGTTTTGCCACCACCAGCGCTAAATCCAAAACTGTATTTATTGCTTTGCGTTTGGATGAGCACTCCGTGATCCCTAGTAGGAAGTATTGTCCAAGTGGCTGCACTGTTGTTTCCGTAGCCTCCGATAATATTCCCGCTACTGCTTCCCAGTATGGGACTATTTTCGGAAATTAACATACCATATGTACAAACGCGGCCATAGGGGTGCCACAGCGTGGGGAGCTGTCTGGGGAGCCAGGATACACCCTGGCTACCCTACGTGGAGTGAGATAGGTATGGTGTAAGTAGTTGAATTGGGTATACTTGAGCCTTGCATTAATTGAGATGCGATGGACACTAGTTCTGCAATTCCATGTGTTTTGTTGTATGCTCTTTGATTAATTCTTTATATATATTCAACGAGTGATGCCATGTAATATTTTTGTATTGTATAAGTCTTGTCCCCTGTTATTGTGTTTGTAAATGTAATCACTACATGTACGATGTTTTCGTGTGGAAAAAAAAAAAAAAACACCATTTTATAAAAACGCAATGAAAAAAGTAATAATTTAAGAAAGAGGACTACTGACTCATTCTATCCAGAATTACAAGAACAATACACCCTGGAGTGTACATCTCTGCTGAAAATATTAAATAATAACAGGTCAAATCATAGACATCAGAAGGAACAATTTTTTTGTTTCTTCTATCAAAGAAAGATTTGATTGATGGTCTTGGAGGTACCCTTCTATGAATAATTATGAGGGTTAGCCAGGCTTGGTGTCCATTGTTTGTCTGTCAGTGTTAGCGATAGTTCCTCGTCCCAGTAAGCCTGCAGTGCTGTTACCTGAGGGGTTCTATCCTGGCGCAGAGATGTTTATAGCATTGTAGTGGCCCGGTGGGCAGTTCTATGAGTGAGGAGTGTTTGGAGGAGGTGGGATACCTCTGGTTCAGCGTGTTTTTTCTTCCCATAATGCTCTTAACTGGTTTGTCCGCGCGGCATATAGTAAGAAGGAGCCTGGGGATATCCCATAGTTTTCCACCAGTGTGTCAAATGTGAGAAGTATGGAGTCATTAAACATGTCCCCCCCCCAGGTTATTAATCCCACATTTTTCCATTCCGTTACTTCTGGTCTGCGAGCATGCGATGTATAATTCGGGGCTGACCATAGCGGTAAAGCAGTTGCATATGGGAAGGGAGAGTTCAGTTTATGTACATATTGACGCCATCAGAGTTTAGCCGTAGACATCAATAGATTATCTGGCTTTTTCGGGATCGTAGTCTCAGTGCTGAGGAGCCATTCTAAGATATGTGGGTAGGCTGCATCAACCCAGCGTCCCAATTCAAATAAATTGTGTCCTGCGATCCACCTCATCGGCCATTGTAATTGTGCGGCTGCATAATAGTATTCGTAATTTTGGACTCCTAGTCCCCCTTCAGATAGTGGCTCATATAATTTTGTGAGTGAGACCCGTTTTCTATCCATGCCCCATATTCGAGCTGTCAACAATGCCCTTAGTTCCAGAAATAATTTTTGGGGTACTTGTATTGGGAGGGCTGCGAAGTAGTGCAGTCTTGGTAGCAATAACACTTTGGAGATGGCGATATGGCCCACGGGTCACAAGGGTAGTCCTGTCCAAGGCTGCAGGGATGATTTGGCGCTAGTCAGAGTTCTGCCCAGATTTCCGTCCATTAAATCAGAGGGCGAGTGGTAAATTTGGACACCTAAATACTTGAATGTGTCACAGCACCAGGGCAGTGGTTTGACTGGGAGCTGTCCCTGCCGTTCGGAGGTCAACATCGTCAGTGGGAAAAGGAAAGATTTGCCCCAGTTAACCTTGAGTCCCAATATGTCCCCAAAGCGGTCCAGCAGTCCCATCAATTCTGGTATGTTCGTCATGTTATACTTACGGTATATTAATGCGTCATCTGCATATAATGATATTATATGCCATTCATTGTGAACCTTTAATCCCCAGTCCTGTGCATGTTTACGAAGTGCACATGCCAGGGGTTGCATTGCTAGGGTGAATATGATCGGCGATAATGGCCAACCCTGTTGTGTGCCCCGTTCTATATCGAACGGCTCTGAGATGATTGTGCCAGTGCGGACTCGCCCTGTTGGGGAGTTATATAGTAGTGACACCTACCTCAGGAAGCGGGGGCCTATACCGTTGGGTGTTAGCACTTCTTGCAGGTACCGCCATCCCAGTGTGTCAAATTATTTTTCTATGTCGAGTGATGCCACCCAGCCATGTGTCATTTGTTTTCGCCCAGTCCATTAGCATGAATAGCCTTCGCAGATTTAAGAAGGTTCTCCTGTTCGGTATGAAACCGTTGTGTCAGGACCATTAATCTATTTGCGAGCATTCTTTCTAGGATCTTATAGTCCGTATTTAATAAGGATAAGGGTCGATATGAGCCGAGGAGTAAGGGATCCCTACCCGGCCTAGGGAGTACCACCAATATTGCTGCCCGCGGTGAGGGAGGTACGATTCCTTTATCGTACGCATCTATGTGCAGTCGGTGTAGTTGTGGGGCCAACTGGGTTCGGATGGATGTATAAAATTCTGGAGGCCAGCCGTCCGCCCACGTGTTTTTCCTCTTGCCATTTGTTGTACGGCGTCTTCTATTTCAGTTATTGTAATTGGGGTTTCCAGGTCTGTGTACCTTGTCAGTGGTATCTGTGGAAGTGTAATGTCCTCAAGGAACGAATGTAACTCTATCGTGTCTGCATACTGTGTGGCTCTATATAGTGTCACATAGTAAGAATAAAACGCCGGGCTTATGTCATTGTGAATGTTAACTACATGACCCGTCTCTGATAGCTAGTATCGGAGTTTTCGGTACATCGGATCGTAATAGCCAAGCCAAGATCCTGCCTGCTTTGTCACCTTCCGCATGTCTTTTAGCCATGTATTCCCTGTAGTCCATTGTTAAAAGCCGGTCTAATGCCTCCTTAAGGTCTAAGCGTGTCTTTGCAAGCCGTCCTTTTATTTGAGTTTGGGTTAGTGTTGCGTTGTTCTAGTTGGCGTATCTCTAATTCTAATCAAGTTATTTCTCTTTGGAGAACCATTTTGGTTCCGTATACAGATTCAATCGTGTTACCCCTCAGTACAACCTTGAATGCATCCCATTCAATACCCGGGCCTGAAGCTGAGTCTGAATTTTCCCTAAAGTAGGACATTATACTCTCAGACCTGGCAGTCCGTAAGGGTATGTCCTTGAGCGCCGCTAAAGGTAATCGCAGCGTAGGTATATTCTACCCCAGGATAGCCACAACTGTAATGGGCTGTGGTCGGATAGTCTGCACCTGAGGTATTCCGCTCGTGTAGGCCAGAGTAGAATGAATATTCCATGCACTCTAGGTGTGGGCCTCTCCATGTGTCTTGGATGTGTAAGTCTGTAGACCAATTATTTAGACTATGTGCTAGTGCAATAGCTTGTGACCGGTATAGGACGGCGGGAGCGATCCATATCTAAGTGGGGTGTGCAATTGAAGTTCCCTCCCCAAAAGTCAGGGGCTAACATATCCTGCAATAACGCAGGGGATAAGGATTGCAAAAAGGATGCCTGATTGGTGTTCGGAGCGTAGATGGATATCAGTGATATTGGTTGACCATCTAGTCGCCCCTCAAGAACAACTTATCTGCCCTCTGGGTCAACATGGGTGTGACTGATCTCCTACGGTGTCCCAGGTGCCACCCAGATCAGTGTCCCCCCCCCTAGCATAACTGGAGTAGGTGGTGCCTACCAGTTGACCCTCCCAACGTTTACGTATTGCTTCCGTTTGTGTGGTGAGGTGTCTCTTTTAACAATGCTGTTGATACTTTACTTCTCCTATGGTATTGGTAGACTCTGTAGCATTTAGTATAGCTTGCTAGCCCGCAAACATTCCATGTTAGTATGGATGTTAACGAAGTTGTGTATGACAAATGTGGGTGTATTGCACTAGGGTCATTTGCCATTTCCAACTGGAGAGGGCCCCCCCCACCCCCAACCCTCCAATCCAGAGCATTCCATCAAACAATACCCGAGCATGATCCTCGACCTTGTGGTTGAAGAGTATACATCTGTCTCACAGATAAACAACAACAAATTAATCAATAACGTGGCCCAACTCCCATACCCTAGCCAGGACGCCAAAGGGTGCCCGGCCATTTGCACATAAATGCATGTTTTACTTTATTGTTCGAAACTATATTAAGTAAGGTTCTGTACAGAATTTCCTGCTTTGCGGGGGTGTCAAGCGGTCTAGTCAGGCCCTTGATTAGTCTGTACCTCCGCAGGCTCGCTCCGCTAGCTTAGCGTAACAATGTGAAGATAGCAGGGGTGTTTATAGTGCCCACCCGGCCTCCCATGCCCACTCCAAACCTCATACGGATAGGTCACATTAGGTCATCTGCTGTTTGTGATGTGACTGCTGGACCATCCCCAACTGCCGCAGCTACCTGGGTGGCTGAGAGGGGCGTTATGTATTGTATTGTATTGCATTTATATAGCGCTTACTACCCCTGACGAGGCGTCAAAGCGCTTTTTCGGCGAGTAGCACGCTACTCCGGGACCCATAGAGGATTAGTGTTGAATTAGTATAGTGAAACATGCAAGTACATTTTAAGTGGTGGATAGGTTAGTCAGTTATTTGGATTTGGAAGGATAGCAGAAGGATAGAAGAGGGGGAAAAAAAAGCTTTGTATTTATATAGCGCTTGTTACCCCTGATGGGGTGTTGAAGCACGCTACTCCGGAAACCCATAAAGGATTAGTGCTGAATTAATATGGTGAAATATGAAAGTAATTTGTGTGGTGGGTATTTGTCAGTTATTTGGAGTGAGAAGGGTAGCGGAGGGATAAAAGGGAAGAAAGGTTTGCATTCATGTAGCACCCGCTACTCCCGACGGGTGTCGGAGCGCCCCTCTGGCGAGCAGGACGCCACTCCGGAACCCACAAAGGACCAGCGTTGAAAATTAGCACAGTGAAGCACGAAGCAATTCGAGTGGTGGACATGTTACTCAGCCACCCGGACAGAGAAGGGTAGGTTGCGGGACAGACGAGGGAAAGAGGTCCGCATCCACATAGCGCCCACCACCCCCCGACGGGGCTTTGAAGCGCCTTATCGGCGAGTAGCAAGCCACTCCGGAACCCACAAGGACCACTGCTGAACCAGCACGGCGAAACACAAAAGATTAATTAATCAACCGATGTGCACAATCAACTTTTTACATTCACAGAACAATTGTTACCTCAAGTTTCTTATAGAGCTCTCGGGCCCACCTATTCATTCACATCCTGATCCTCCTTGCTGTGTGGCATTGGTGCCTCCCCCCTCACAAGTCCCCATTGGTCCTGATGAAGACCCCCCGATAAGGCGCAAACCACCTTAATGCTCACAGGGGTCGAAAGTCGTGTTTTTATGTCAAACTTAGGCAACAGAGAATGCTCATCTGTACCTGTATTTATATGTTATGACTTGCCATATGTGTTAATGCCAGTTTTTAGGCTGGATAGGTTAAACCAATTTACTTTTGATGTATGTAATGCACACTACCTTCCTTTCCCTCCTCACCATCACAATTCCTTCCTATACATTTGTTCTTTGAGTATATTATGATCTTTGTTGAAGATTCCCATTTCGATACAGATAGTCACGTTTTGGTTCCAGTGTCGATTTGATGTCCATGACAGCCGCGAGCAGCTCCTCAAATTTGCGTGAGTGGTCTGACAATGTGACTGCTAAGGATTTGTCCATAGTATCTTCGTCATTGGAGCGTGTAGATATCGCTTGTGTGCCTCCAATTGCAGTCTTATCAGCTTTTGGTTTCACCATTGTGATCCACATGGTGACAGGCACTGCTAAGGAGATACTTCACCCAGCCGTATATTACTTTGGAGGCAGAGGTGTGGGCAGGTCGGGTAGCAGAAACAGTGGCCTGCTACTATCTCGTGAGCAACTATATTCGGGGGTGTGTGTGTTTATCTGATCGGCGTCTTCAAGTGCGATGGGCTGTTGTAGGACCTGGCCCATCCGCTGTCTCTACCCTTCTTACACAAGCCTGATGTGCGAGTTTCTTTTGGGGAGGAGGGCTTACCAGTGCCCGTGTAGCTTCTCGGTGTGCCTCGGTATTCTAATAGTGGTGTGTATGCATGCTCCTGCCCAGTTTCTGTCGAGAGCCTCTCCGGCTTCGGGCATGCTGATGTTCCAGGAGGAGAGTTCTGGGGAGGGGGGAAGCTGCATGCCCCATCCTGGACCACCCCGTGTCTGCAGTTCAGGACGCCCGTTGAGTTCCTGTGGCGCACTTCGGCTGTGTACGGCTCGTGCCCCGGGTCCAGGCAATGGCCTTGTTGACGGGTCCCTCCGGTATCTCTAATACTGCGCTCTATCCGGAGCTGTGAAAGTGGAGGGGAGGGGTCCACTCATCCGATCTTCCCCCATCCCCGTGTTCTTTGTGTTCGCACCCCCATTTCTGCTCCACGCCTCGCTGGCTCCTCAGTGCCAGGGACAGCGCGTCGCTCGTGTCCAGGCTTTGGTGGTCTGTATGTTGCAGGGTGGATGGATCCGTGGCGCAGCGGTGAGCCGTCTGTTAGGCCTCCTTAGGCCAGGGCGGAGACGGTGTTTACAGAGGCAGGAGGGTGAAGGCTCCGTCACCCAGATTCACTGCACCTCTCTTCGCCGCGATCACACCCTGGCATTGGGCGTAGTTCACCTCTCCGGTCCGTGGCAGCTGACTTAGCGTGCTGGATACGGTCTCGTCTCTCAGCTGCGGGTCAGCACTGTCCCGTTTCTCCACTTCGTGTCCTGGTCTCACCGGCAGCGTCCAGAGACCCAGCGTCTGCCCCTCGTGGTGCGGGGAGCTGCGGGACAGTGAGGGATCCGCAGGATATTGTCGGGCCTGTGCGGAACTCTTTACATTTTGTCCGCCATGGCTGCATCTTGGCCACGCCCCCAGCTTATTATTTATGTTAACCAACAAAATATATAAAGTTGTAGTGCTATGTTCCATTATCCCCTTTCCTGTTGTTTTCGACGTTTGGTTTTATTGCCATGCTTCTGGAACACTCCCCTCTCCTTATTGTTAAGGGTATTCCTCTATCCATTATTTTACGTTTGTGTTCATACAGAGCGGAAGGGGATGTTTAGTGCAGTGCTCAGGTGCCGTGTGCCTGGTGCCAAGCATGTCTGTCTCATGCCATTGAGTTGGTAGAACCCTGCCACCCCGGGTTCCAGATTGTGATTTAAGAGCGGACGTTCCTAGTAGGGCAGTTAGCCACTGGCCGGCTAGGTAAAGTCTGCTCCGAGCTGTTGTGCTTAATAAAGCCACTTACCTCTCCTACTGCTGTCTCCGTGCAGTTTCCTTCATAACAGTGTGCTTAACACAGACCTCTTCTTGCACCGTTGACACCTTCCATTTCGTCCTAATCCAATAAATCAGGACAATTTGTATGGCTCTAAAAACAAAAACAAATGTGACTAAGCGCTACAAATATTTCAGCTTCTACTGCCTTTTCTTTGAGGAGGTATGGACGTAAAGTAAGAGTTTAAGGTGCTTCTTACTATGTTTCAGTTTTGCAACAACAAGCAATACTGACGCCCAAAGGTTGATATTTAAGTTTGCCTGGCATACATTTTCTTGGTACCCATCAAGGAGGACAACAGTGACCGTATGCAAAATGAGTTCCCGGTCCCCTCCACCCCCTTTTGCACAGATTACCTGCTAGTGTACTCAACGCAGCTTGATGGTGACGCTCTATCAGGCTCCAGGCGGGCCTGCCCTGTATCTCTCCCTACTCCAGCGACCCACAGCTTCTGTTCTGGCCATTTTAAATACTGCTCTATCTAGGTGGACCGGGGTGCTAATAACGCTTACCAAAGGACTGGCATTTCACATAGCTCGCTTTTCAAAATCTGGTAAATTTAACTATTTCAAAGAGACAGGAGTAGGGCTACAATTTTACAGTGTGCTATGGGGCACAAAATATCTTACTTGACTGCGCTCATCAACATAGAAAACACAAACGATGAAGCACTAATGGAAATTAAGCTAAACTTTTTTTGCACACAGTATCCTCTGTGTTAAATCAGTTGATTTCTGATAAGGGCTTTTTATTCTTCCATTACCCCTTTCCTCACCCCTTTCCTCTCCTGGAGCTATACTCGCTACCCTTTTAATGATTTGGACCTTCACCACATGCATAACAAAGTCCTCTTCCTAGCTCTTGCCCTTCACCATTTTTATTAAATCAAGCTCACTCTACAGGTGATCCATTGCCCGTGCCACTACTTCTCTTCCCAAGCACATTGCTACGTTCTTCAGTTCCTCCTCACTGCTGTGTTGTCCCGCACTGACTTCATAGCTTGAATGTCCTGCGGGCGGCCTGTGGGAATCAACCCTATCCAGTGGCCTTTCCCTGCTGCTTTGTGTGCTTAAATAGCCATATTTCCAAAATGTCAGGCCAGTCACAAAAAAGTCTGTTCTTAGCAGTTAGGGTAGTTTGATGCAGTCCTACTTACTTAACATGAATGATGGGCGTACTTATTGTTTTTATTTTTTAATACGCGCTGTACAAAATGGTGCAAAAGGTTTGGATAGCAAGGCAGACATTACAATATAGACACTGCTTCTAGAGTTCATATTGGGTTGGAAGGAACAGGTGCAACCGCAGCTGATGCTACGGCAGTTACCATGCTTGCTTCATCACATGGACCCCAGAAGCATTGAAGGTGGCACTGTGCTGTTATAGTGGTGTGGCAAAATGCCGCTTTGCTTAGGATGGGCAAAAAATATCTCACTGACCTCAAAAGGAAGGCATATTTTTTTTCTCCCTAAAAGGTTCTTTTGTGGTTTGGAGTTCTAAATGGAGAACATCCACTCCTGATCTGAGAACCTTTGCTGAGAATAATTACCCCCGAGTTGGCTTTTCTCTAAGGGTGCCTTTCCAGTAGGCATGAAAGCGTGAAGGAGAGGAGGAGAAGAAAGCAGACGTTGTGGATCCACTCTACCACTAGCTGGGGTCTTCCGAAAAAACTATGTTTATATCTTGACACTTGTCCCTGTCTTCACTATAAAGTTGGCAACGAGTGGTGACCCTGGTCCTCACTCTGTCTGTTCGCGGTTACCAGATGTTTTGACTGTTGAACATTTGCTTCTGGCCATGGGAAAACTGGATTGTCATCAGATGCCTACTGATCCTGTCTTCATATACTCGCCCCTTTGGTAACTTTAGGCAAATATATTTATATTTTTATATATTCTCACTGTCAGCAAGTGTTCCAGTGCAAGCCTTTAACGGCTACTTCTGGGTACGCAGCCATAATTCCTAGGTCGGTGATGTCATGCATCTAGTTCTCGCTACGTGACCGCCATCTTGGTTGTGGCATACGTACCCGACATTCAATAATCGCACAGCGTACCTTAATGCCTTTTTTCCACACAACTAGCGCTTTCACATTTTGAATGGAAGCGCCGTAAGGTTGGTTTCTTCAGCGGTTAGTGCTTTAACACATCCATAATTACACTTTCATTTTGAGGTATTTGCTCTCCTTCAACTTCTTTAAGGGACTTGCATATAACCTTTCACTCATAATTATGGTCTCCTTTAGATGGTGTAAATCTATGGTGTTTTATTAAGTATTTTTTTTACCTTGTTAAATACACTTTTATCTTTCTTACAAAATGTAAGCACAAACCTTTTCCTTACCGCTTCCACAACCATTCTTGCCGTGTCCTGGGGAGCCTACTATGAAACGACTACAATGGAAAGCCTATTTCCTCAATTCTATATCAAATATAGAGAATGAATCGGAGGAAGAATTTTCTTCAAAAATTAAGAGGAAGATTTTATTACTGTTGGAAAGTGGGTTATTGGTAGGGGCAAATGTAGGTCTGCCACTGGCAATAAGGCCACTAACACATGATAGGACTCAGCATAGGTCTTAGAGAATTATTCCTATGCTCAACCCTTGGTAACGTGGCTGCGAGCAGACAGGCTTAACTTCAAAGACAGGTATGTAAAGCATTTAAAAGTACCAATTCAGTAAATAATTAAGACACAACACATAATAAAAATCCAACACAAATTTATACAAATAGGAAATATTTTTATCTTTAAAATGACACCAAAACGACAAAAATCCAATGTAGGGAACCGGAGATATGAATTTTCAAAGATTTAATAAAATATAGCACTTAGAAGTTTATAGCACCATATTGGGATACCTGCTCGCGATAGACCGGGGCAAAGTCAAAGTTTCAAGCCGACCGCGATGGATCCCTAGGCGGCTACAGCTTGCGGCAGGTCCCGGTCGCAGTTTCTACCTTCACACTTAGAAACTTTTCTGGAGCTTTTCTCGCGAGGCCCCTCGAAGCTCCCAGCCGGTCCGGATCCGGTGAGGGTTCGCCGGCTTGACTTGTGACGAGGTCCCGGTAAACTTCCCTGGAGCGGACTTAGAAAATTTCTCAAGATTGCTTCAGCGGGGCAATCCAGAAATCCAGGCCGACACGCGATGGAAGACAGGCGGCTTGGCTCTCGCGGTTGCTCCCGGTCGGCTTTTCTACGAACGGACTTAGAAGCTTTTCTGGAGCTTTTCTCGCGTGGTCTCTCGATGCTCCTCATGTAGCCGGATCCGGTGAGGGTTCGCCGGCTTCAGATTTTCTCTAGTCCCGGTCAATCTCTGGAAGTCGATGCGATGGAGCTTTTAGCGGGACGAACCTGGTGGGCTTGGCCGGCTCGCGGTTGAAGGCAGGCGGTTTGGCTGACCAGGTTGAGTCGGTCCCTCTATGGAGCTTTTTTTCAAAGTTCCTCCAAAGTTCTCCAAACTTCTTGAACTTCTTCCTGAAGTTCCTCAAAGGGTCCCAAAGTGTCTCAAACTCACTCCAAGGGTCTGGAAGCTCCAAGATGGTCCTTGAAAGTTGAGGACTTCAGTTCCCACAATCCACTGGGACGTCACCCTTACAAATCCACTGGTAGTTCCCCAAGGTGCAGATTTAGTTTTTGATGTTCCAGTTGAGCTCTTTTAACCTGTAGCTTTCAGGGAGTCCACTCTTTAGTTCTTTTCCAGCAAGATAATCCACAGGGCTGCCGGTGCAGTTTTCAGAGGTCAGGCCTTAGAAATCTTTGCACAGCAAAATCTTCTCAGCAGGGCACTTCTTGCTTCAGTAAGTTTCAAGCAGCAGATCTGGAGGGCTCTGCCCCTCTCGGATACTTATTCAAAATTCTCTGGGTCAAGCAGCAGGTCATTCTTGACCAATGAGAGCAGGGTAACTCCTCAAGGTGATGACCACTTCCTGTAGAGTGTGGCATCATTTTGTCCCAGAGTGCATCAAATCTTCCAAATCCATAATGGCTGAATTTCCAGCAGAGAGGCAAGAGCTGGCTAAACACACCCCCTGGGATGGCTTATCTCCCTGGACTCTCCCCCTACCATCTGCACATACCTTCCTTAAGCCTAGCCCTGACTCTGGGTCAAGAGTGTCGGAGTGAACCTGAAACCCAGGCCTCCCCTCTGCCTTTGAAGTACATGGTTTACGACTCCACCCCCTGGCCTGGCATTCCTATAGACCAGCACACTGCCCTCCCAGGACAGTTGGTAACCCCAGGGGATCTTTATCACCTCTTCAAAGCAGCCTGGCTAATCCACTTAACTCTGACCAATCAGGGCAGACCACTGGAAGGCTGAATTTGGACTTGCAAACAAGAAAGTCTTATAACTTCTTGTATGTTCACTTTAGGAGAAATTCAACAATATAATGTTGGATTTAGCATTACCATTCTGAGAAGTCTTTGAATGGTAGCTCTATCTCCTTTCTATCAGGAGTTATTATTTAATAACTTCCTGCCATGTTAGCCTATGTAACTGGGGATTTGCAATGGGAAAAATGACTTGGGCCAGTTTTCTAGCACCAGGGCTTATAAAAACATATTTTATAAGTATTTCCCTAGTTTCTACAGGACCCCCAACCCCTGTGCAACTAGGGGAGACTTTAGGGGTTCTGAATCTGTAAAAATATTGCAGATCCTCACTTCACTGTGCTCCTAGCCTCAAAGTCGAATTTGGGCAGCACTTTAACACAATGTGGGGAGTGAAATGTGAAATTTCACTTTACCCAGGCATATAAAAACTCATTTTATAAGGGTGTACCTTATAGATAACTGACCCCCCACCCCTGGTATACCTAGGGGAGACCCTGGGGGTCCCTAATATGCCAAAACATTGTAGGCTTTCCATTTTTAAGTGCCCCAAACCCCAAAGTCGAATTTGGGCACAATTTGCTTTTTAAAAGCAGTCCTGGCACCCAGGGCTGCTTTTAAACTGACCCCAGGCTTCAGCATTGCACCCATGCAAGTGCAGAAAAGCTGCTGGCCTCTAAACTGCCATGCCCCAGGATATTGGGGACTTCTAGGTAGTTTCAATCCCCTGCCCTGTTATATACTAGGGGCTTATGGGGTAGGTCATGCCAATTACAGGGGTACCCCACCATACCATAGTGTACCCTAGTGTATGTTGGGTGTCTTAACTGTATTCTAATGGGTTCCTTTCAGCTTGGCACTGGCCCTGGGCCTAGTTAGACAGAGCCCAGGGTCAGTCAGTCAGTTACCACCAGTTCCAGTCAGCAAAAAGTTGGGGGGTGCCCAGGGCACAGGATGACTTTACAACAATTACACACTTTGGGTCCTGAAGGACTAGGGTTTTATGATCAAATGGAAAAGAAACCAAGAACTGTTGTTGACACGAATGTATTTGCTCATGCAGTAGAGGATTTAGACAACTATTTCACACCTTCAGTATGTATTTATGTAGACAGATATAATTTTTTTCAACGGCATCAAAGTGCTCAGGAATTTATTGACAAATTTGTGGCAGAATAAAAAAAAATTTGACAATACAATGCAAATTAGGAACCTTACATGACAACCTTATAAGGGACCAAATCGTCATTCATACTAATGATCCTAATGCCCAGAAAAGCTTATAGGCAAATGGTGAAACAACATTGACGGAAGCTATAGCCATAGTGAAACAAGCTAAACTTTCTAAACGTTTTTCCAAGGCACCCTTAAACAACACTAATAAAGATGATACTGTTCATGTAGTCAACTCCTCTAAATTGCCTACTAAAGAATACAATAAAACAAAGAAATTCTATGACTCCTACCAAGATTAAAGATTCAAAATCGTTTAATAAGGAAGTTAAATCTTCAGGCACTAAAACGTGTTATAGATTTGGAAGCAAGGGACGCTTAGACTACTTTAAGCATTGTCCAGCCTTAAAACAGGTACTCCAACTGTGGGATAATTGGACATTATGCAGTGTCGCATGAAAGGGATGTGTGCCTCAGTAAAGCGTGTTGTGAAATCTGGCTCATCTGGATTGGAAGAGGATGATGCAAAATGTGTTTTGTGTATAGATTATGATGTCCTAGAGCTGCAAAATGATTAAAGAAAAACACTTTGTGCCCTATTGTTTTAGGTGGTAGGTGGTTCCTCTTACAATATAGCAGACTGTGGTTCACCTTATACCATCATCAATCGCATGGTATGGGAAGAAAAGTTTCGAAGTGTATTGGGTAATTTTTTCGATTAATTACCCTGTGACATACATCCTATGAGTTTCATAAGTGACCCCAATCCTGGTTATTGTAAGTTGAGATTTGAATTCAAAGGAAGAGAAGCGGATGGTAAGTTATATATATGTTGCTGAAAAGGGCCCATCTGTGCTTAGATGGATAGATCAAGGGAACCTAGGTATCGCATTAAATCACAAGAATCCCGAACAAAGCTTTAATCTCCGATTGCTCTTCAACCTATCCACAATCCTTGCATGAACAGTGTTTTTTTTTATTTTTTTTATTTTAATACTTGATTAGATTTTCCATAATAAAAACAAAATAAAACCTGTTTGGTAAAATATATCCACCGCACTCTTGACACAATGTTACATTTGAACAAAGCATAAAATTGACGATATTCCACAAAGATTATTAGTCCAAACAATATATAAACAAACAACAACAAAAAAGAAAATGTGAGAGAAAACACAAAAGAAAGAGAAAGAAGAGAAATACCTAATAAAGAAAAAGAACCTATGGTAAGTAACTAACATGGTTAATATAAACAATAAAACAATTAAACAATTAAGAGGCCTACTGCAATATCTGGAAATTATGACCAAAAACATCAGACAATAAGTATGCATCTTCAAAAAGGACTTATGCTGTGAATGGAAGGAGAACTAAAAAGGACCGTTCCGTAATATTACCCATAAACTATAAATCCACGAGTAATCACGGGGGTTTATGTGTATTAAAATAGATGTCTAGAGAATTCCACATATCTCTGGTCGGGGATTTCCATGGAGAATTCTGCAGAGCAATATTATCTGCACCCCTGAGATGGATAACCCAGTTCATCCACCCTTTAAATGAGGTCTTATGCGTATCCTTCCAGTTGTTTAGTATCCTCTTTATAGCTGACGTAAATAAGAGATCTAATAGGGCTTTATCCGCATCACTACATGTGTCAATTGTTAAAAAA
Organism: Calotriton arnoldi; assembly: GCA_963921515.1. Classification (NCBI taxonomy): domain Eukaryota; kingdom Metazoa; phylum Chordata; class Amphibia; order Caudata; family Salamandridae; genus Calotriton; species Calotriton arnoldi. The sequence continues at coordinate 977,314 of CAWUFW010007238.1, read as the reverse complement.
CCAGTTGTTAAAGTAGAAAATTCTCTTTTTAACTCGCATTTAAATAACTTTGAAAGAAAATCAAAAACGTTGTTCCAAAAGGTCAACACGGCCTTACAGTGTAGAATAAGATGGGCTAAGTCTCCAGTTTCTTCTTTACAAGTCCAACAAAGTGGATCATCATGGATATATAAAGAGTGTAATCTAGCTGGCGTCGAAAATGCCTTGTGCAGTAGCCAAAATTTAGTTTGAGACAATACTGGGGATATTTTATTACGGGTTGTAGAGCTCCACACTTGGGGCCAAAAAGATTCGAGTAAAGGGTCAGAAGAATGCAACTCCCAAAAAGTTACAAGCTTATAGTTGAGAGTGGAGGTTTGGGGACGAAGTAGTTTGTAGATGTGTGAAACTTGGTGGCCTAGTTTGTTAATCTGTGACACAAACATTGGTAGGGATGGCAACGAGTTATGTAATTTGGCTTTAGTTATTGCCGCTCTAACTTTGAAAAAGTTGTAAAATTCAATGTTGTCTAATTTTGTATCTGGTTTGAAGTTCCGCAAATGTAATGGGATATGAGGAATGTTCCAACTGATAGGGGAAAAATATACTTTCGTTGATCCAAGAGTCAAAATTTAAACTTTTCCCTTTGTATAAAATATTACGATTATGCCATATAGATTCCAACTTAGATCCCTTAATACTCGACTCGAGTTTCTTGTCTACCTGTAGTAGCGCCATTTTCGTGTTTTAAATATAGATTTAGAACTAATCGGATAAAGTTGATTAGAAGTGAGCAGGACCAGAGGATTAAGATTATCAAGAATAGATTTTTCAACTTCTAACCACACAGGAGTATAATGGGCAGGGGGCGAAATCCAATAAGAACCCTGCTTTGCTAAAAATGCTGATTGAAATAGTCTAAAATCGGCTAAATTAACTCCGCCTAAGGATTTATCAAGCCTCAGTTTTTTGATTCCGATTCGAGCCTTCTTGCCTTGCCATAAAAATTTTGTGAGGAAGATATCTAGCTTATGGTGAAAGTCCTCTGTCAGGATAAGTGGGATCATGCTGATAAGATAATTAATCAAGGGCGTAATCATCATCTTTATTGTTTCTATTCTCCCCCACCATGTGATAAATTTTGGTGACCAAGAATCCAGAAGTTTCGTGACCTTTTCAAATGTTTTCTTCTCATTATGGTGGAGGGTGTCCATTATATTGCTACCAAATTCGATACCTAAATATTTTATATAACCCGATTGCCAGGCCAGAGTTACCTAAAATTTCTTTGGTACAGTGAACATTCAAGGGTTTTACCTCCGATTTATCTCTATTAAGTTTGTATCCTGAGTGTACGTGTGTAGACCAAGTTACTGATCTTGCGCACTGGTTAGTCCATGTGAGCGGTCGACATGTTTCAGCCCCATTTGTGCCCTGTCGGGGGCCTTCTTCAGGACCTGTGAGTGGATATAGTTGCGTAATTAGGCAACTATAATAAGTGGGTCATTGACTTACCACTTGGTTACGTCGTTATCAGGTCGTTCGTACCTATAGCTTAGCGGTCCCTATTGCGGGCCTCCTCGGGGGACCGGCAAGCTCTCCAGACCTGCGGGAGCTTGTTGTGTTCTCATTCTTTATTAGAATCTAGGTAATGTTATCTGTGTTTTGGAATTACTGCATGTCATTTAGAATTATCTTATGTCATTGAGAATGTATGTTTTCAAGAGAGTTCAGTTACTACTTATGACTCAGAGCTGTGGTCATGCTGCCTGCAGCTCCTCAATATCATTAAAGGATTCTTATTTAATTTTCATCCAGTGTCCTCTGTAACACTGGCGACGAGTTATTGAAGAGCCAAGAACCCACGCGCGACAAAGATTTCTTCTTACTACTATTTGAAACTACAATTAAGAATATTCGTTGAAATCGAGTTTCGCATTCATCTAATTTACGACGCTGAAGCCGATTGCTTTGGAGTAAATAAGCAGAAGCGGACTGCATTGAAGTGAGTAGCGCCACACTTATACGTTACAAATTATTGGCGTATTTTGACTTTAGTGCTATATTACCGTCAAGTTTGGGACTTTACTGCCTCAACTATCGCTGCTCGTGCGCTCTTCCTGCTCGTGCTTCAATTTACCTCGCGACCCTATGCGAATTTCTTTTGCTCTGGAATCTTCAGCGTCTCAAGTTCTCCGTGGCCATTCTGCATTCATCTGGTGACGTTCCTTCACTTGGAATCTTCCTTGAACGTCACGGCGCATTTCTACGCAAGTCACGTTAGTGACCCCACGCAGCGGCCATTTTGAATTCAGTCTACATCGGAGATCGCATATCGGAACAGTTGTTCTCCGCATCCTGTCAAAGCTGCATCGGAGATCGTATTTCGGAACAGCTGTTCCCCGCAATTATTTGTTTATTTAACAGCATTTCCACGGCGTATTGCAGAGCCATCTTCTTTTTCACCCACTCTTACTGAGAATGCTTCTCGTCATTCTTGTTTTTTTTTTTTTTTTCCTCTTCCGAAGAAAGGGGGATGAGTTGTGTTCTCATTCTTTATTAGAATCTAGGTAATGTTATCTGTGTTTTGGAATTACTACATGTCATTTAGAATTATCTTATGTCATTGAGAATGTATGTTTTCAAGAGAGTTCAGTTACTACTTATGACTCCGAGCTGTGGTCATGCTGCCTGCAGCTCCTCAATATCATTAAAGGATTCTTATTTAATTTTCATCCAGTGTCCTTTGTAACAGAGCTGCAGTCTTGGCTTGTGCTTGCTCTAGACACGGTGCCCCGGGGCACCGTGTCTAGAGCAAGCACATGCCACATGGACTAACCAGTGCGTAAGATCAGTAACTTGGTCTACACACGCACCATTCTGTTTTTACCTTTCCACATCTCTATAAAATTAAAGACTGTTCTTAAACGGCGATGCAGGGAATTTTAATACACCTCACACTAGCACCCCCTTCTCCTTTTATCTCTGGTCGCTACTGGACTACCAGTTGGTCAACCTCCTGGTGGAGGTCAGCATACCAAAAACAAAAAAACCCAATGATGATGCTGTCATGTTACAAATAGGCGGAGAACCAAGATATACCGCCCAACCACCTTTGTACCTGTATGAGGGTTTTCTTGGATAGAACCAACAACTCATGACCCTGGTAACACAAGTACAAGTGATCCATTCTCTTGTGATTATTGAATACTATAAGGAAGTCGAATGGATCTCAGCTTCTACCTCGCTCCCCCTTTGATTCGTTAATGGAATGGAAAGTAGACCACGTGCAGGCGCTGCTGATTGTGTTCCAGTGTCTGAAAATCACACGGGGAAACGTTCTGCATATTTCTGTGGGCCCAGCTTCTTCGCAGGGTGGACGGTGTCCACACTGTGAAACAAATTAATGGACGCCGTGTCCCCGCGTGTACCCCCGACTTGTGCCCCGTCAGTGCTTCCTCAGAAGAATATTGCAGTCGGTGCATGCCACACTGGGTAGCGCCCATCTTTTCCAGGTACGAAATCCATGCTCAGGCAGTCGTAGGTTTAGCCATCTGCGCACGTCAGACAGGGGGTCTACCCAGATCTCCAGGCAGGCAGGGAGGTCAATGAATGTATATCCCAAACACTCCGGAATCCTCTCTCGGTTCTGGAATGCGGCACAAAAGTTATGTGTGGGGGTCGGCAAGCAATAGCAAAGTCATGTTCTGCTTGTTTTTCACGGAGTTGAGCCTAATAGTGTAACCTCATGGGATTAGTATTACAAGATGTCTCGGGTAGGCATGGCCCATAGCGATGTGACACCTTTTACATTTAGCACAGCTACCTCAGGCAGGAGTCTTTCCTGGCCAAGGCTGGTCGTCTCTTTGTCTCGCATTAGCTTCCTGGTGCTGCCACCAAATCATTCACTGGGGGCGGAGGGGAGGAGGAGAGGGGGGGGGCGGAGGGGAGGAGGAGAGGGGGGGGGCGCGCAGGCGATCCCTCCATGCCGTCCGCCCGTGGTTTGGGCTGCCTCCTTAATTCATCTTTCTCTCCATATTCTCAAAAGTGCCACAATACTCCTTGTGTCGGTAGGACTCCTGCAGGATATTGGCAGCGTGCAGCAGCCTCTGGATTGCACATACCTTTTACTAAATCTGCAAGATGCACAGGCCCTGTCCTAAAGAAGAAGTGCAAATAAAGCATCTACGTACTTTGCTAACTGTAACCAATTCCGGTACTTCACCTCTGCCTTTAACAAAATTGGGATGGCGTACAAACGCCAAGAAAAGAATCTTTATAGTTTGAATCCACCGACCAGCAGCAATTTTATAAAGGCGCTATTTAACATCCTGTTCAGAGACTACCATTTATTTGACTGCCCCCTCATCCACATGGGTAGGTTACAAACCCAGACCCCGGGGCCAAGTAAACGAGTGTTGTTTGTCTTGAAGTTGTTTACATAGCACTTTCACACGCTTATGTGCTAGATATCCCTATTGAGGGCGCGCACAGCAGAATAATTAATCTCGAAAGCCGGCAAGCACATTTCAGCAAATATGTCTCATCCTCATCCACCTGTGTGCAGCACGGTAATTGCCTAAATGTGTAAAATCAACTCTGGTCTCTTTCAGTTCCCAGTACGATGAATTGAAACTGCATTAAAGTTATAAATGTGTATTCCATGATTAAGAAACGAGAAACTATTCCAAACGTGGAACTTGCAGGGAAATCTCTCTGTGCCGAAAAAAGCTAAGAACAAAAAAAACAAAGAAAACATGTAACGGAGTCTGTGGTGAAGCACTCTTATGTCTGTGGCCAAGCACTCTTATGTCTGTGGCCAAGGGCGACTCCACGCTATGCCATACTCTCAACAAAAAAACAAGCATTTGCAATGCAATAGGTCTCGCATTTGCTAGAGTTTAGGCTATTGCCATTGTAAATGACAATGCCGTTTATTTATATGTTTTGCAAACCAACACATTTATAAAAGGCATTGTCATTTCAAATGCGAGACCACTTTAATGGTGGCTGCGCCCCTTTACTCTGCTCACTGTATTGAGGTTACAGCAAGCCGCAGGTGCGCGGCCACCATTAAAGTGAGAGCACAGCATGGGGTGCTTTTACAAAAAAAACATTTGTTTGTGAAGTTGTCAAACGTTTTTTTGTAAAAGCGCCCCATGCCGTGCTTTTAGTTTAATGGCAGCAGCGCCCCTGTGTTTAGACGCGGTTCGCTGTAACCTGAATACGGCGAGCAGCGTCTGAAGAAAGCATGTTATGGGGTGCTTTAACTGAAGGGAAAAAAAAAGTTTTTTCGTGGCGCGGCACTAAAGTTAAAGCGGACCGCGCTAACAAATACCATAATTGAAGAAGCGCGGACATTACAGCGGTCAGTGCTGGTAAATTAAATAAAGAAGCGCAGTCGCTATAGTTAAAGTGGACCGTGTAGTAATGTGTCTTTAATAGAATTATAGAGTTTAGAGTGTTATGAAGATTCTGTACTATGTATGAGGTAGATGAGAATGTTATCTGTCAGACGCAGTGAAGCAGTGGACGTGCTCACTCCTCAACACCTGTGCTGTCCGAAGTTGCCTTTATTAAAATACAAGAAACTACACCATATTCGTGTTGGTTCATCATTACATATTTGGCGACGAGTTAAGGCAACCTCGAGGACCCACGCTGATCCTCCTTTGCTTCAAAACAGTTGCAGTGGATCACAGTCAGCCACGGTGTTTGAAATCTACGGCAGTTGGATTTCACTAAGACGATTACCGGACAAGCTTGGAAACCCCTGTTTATGCTCACGGGTAAGCAGACTGAATTGGGACATACAGATTTTTTTCGAGTATTTTTCTGTATTGATCTTGACTCTGCGAACATTGTACAGTTAACCGCCTGCACGCGCGCTGTTTACCTTCAAGTTCAACATTGCTGGGGGCTCGAGCGGCATTCTGCATTCCCCATTCTCTCTTCAAGTTCTGCTCATCGCGTCGTCTGGGTACGTTCTACGTGATTTGCCATGTCAACGTCACCACGCTGGTCATGACCCTAACGAGACGCCATTTTGGAAATCCGATCTGCCAGTCGATTTCACTGTTTACAAAAGACGGAACTTCACCGAAGAGAGAGCAATTACTCTACATTTACCACGAGTGCGCCGGTAGTCTCTTTTTCAAAAAAATAATAACCAGACAGTAAGTACATTACGTATATTTACTTATTCTTCCTTGTACATTACATTTCGGGAGTATCACTACATAATGACCACTCCAACAGCATCTTCTCAAGGAGAGACAACTCCACGGGGTGATTCTGCATTTCATCTAAATACCCCAAAATAATTTTTGTCATCTCCTGGAGAACCTATTAGTCAATGGAACGAGTGGAAAGTCTATTTTTTGAACTATATTGCCAATCTTGAAGATTGTAGTGGAGCTTATTCTCCTGAAAGGAAGAAAAGGATCTTAATGTACTGTCTGGGTCCCGAAGGTCTTCGTGTATTTGGGCAATTGCAACAAAAAGATAGACCTGGTGACATAGACATATTTAAAGCTGCCTTATTGGATCTTGATGAACACTTTTCACCCACAGTGTGTGTTGGAGTTATGCGCCACGCATTTTTTCAAAGGAAACAAGAAAAACATGAATCCATTGAGGATTATGTATCAGCCTTAAGAAAGCTTTCTATATCGTGTAGATTTGGTAATCTTCATGATGAACTTATAAGAGATCAAATTGTAATGTATGCAAAAATAAGGCTATACAAGATAGATTGTGGGTGGAGGGTGAATCCAACTTGAAAGAGATTATTACTATTGTCAAAAAAGCGGAGTTATCAGAGCGTTGTGCTAAAGTTACGTTGGCTTCCGAAAAAAGAATGTAGTGACTCCGTTAACAAAATTTCAGAAAGCCAGGGAAAATACCTTCAAACATACAAAAAAGTTTGACAAAAATGACGTTAAGAAAAGTGATAGTTCTATAAAAACAAGCAGTATAATTATTCATGCTACCGTTGTGGCAGCACTTCACACTCTGCTCAATATTACAAATGCCCAGCACGATCTGTGAAATGCTTAGAGTGTGGGTTAATTGGACATTTTGCCAAAGCATGCAGACGCAAAATGTATAAGAAAAAGAGTAAAGTGGCTTGTGTGAGAGAGAGTGATATTGAGGAATCTTCCTCGGATGATGGTGATGATGACATCAAAGTTAAATGTGACACTAAGAAGAAAGTTGTCCTGAAAATTTCTGGTGAGGGCGACAGTAAACCTTTATGTTGGGTTTCTTTTGGTGGTGTATCATTGCAGGTGGCGGCAGATTCTGGCTCGCCTTACACTATCATTGCCGAAAATGTGTGGTTACACCATTTTTGTTCCACCATTGGAAATCATTTAGATGCACCTGACATCAACCCTGAAAGCTATACTGGTGAGAAAATAGATATTATTGGGTTTAGACAGCTTATCTTCAGGTTCAAAGGCAGGACTGCTTTGTGTAAACTATACGTAGCCAAAGATGGACCATCCGTCCTTGGATGGAAAGATCAACGCAAGTTGAACATTATTTTAAATCCTAATAGTCCAGAACAGGTATTAGTAGCATGTGAATCTGAGGACACTAAAAATGGGTGTTGGAAGAATTTCCCAATGTATTCAATGGAAAAGTTGGAAAATTGAAAGGATTTTCTCATTCCATCAAGTTGAAACAAAATGCTATCCCCAAGATTCATAAAACACGAAATATTCCATTTATTGTGAGGGATGAAGTGAAACAAGAACTGGATAAATTATTAGAAACACACATTATTGAACCAATAGAATCATCCGAATGGATTTCTCCGTTGGTCGTCGCGAGACGTGCCAACGGCAAAGTCCGCTTGTGTGTTGATTTTAAGAGGATTGAACAACAACATTATTGTTGATCAATTCCCATTACCTCGCATTGACGAAATGTTATCTTTAACCAGGGATGCAAAGTGGTTTTCCACGTTAGACTTGTCCTCTGCTTACCATCAAATTATGCTAGATGCTGATTGTAAACACTTGACTGCTTTTTGTACACCGTTTGGATGTTTCCAATTCCGCCGAATGCCCTTTGGATTTGCATCGGCGGCGGCTGTGTTTCAAAGACTCATGACACAGTTATTTGGAGACATCCAAGACGTTGTATTTTTCAAGATGACATATTAATCATGGGTAAGTCAAAAAACACCATGATGACATCTTAAGGAAAGTTTTGCAAGTGCTTGATAAAAAGGTTTAACTGGTGAAATCACCAAATGCAAGTTTGCGGAATCTAATGTAACCTACCTTGGACATGTAATTTGTCGTGATGGCATTAAACCTAAAGATAAACTTATTGAAGCTATAGTTAAAGCTCCTCCACCACAAAACAAAGATGAACTTCGTTCATTTTTAGGTTTAGCTGAATACTATTCCAAATTTGGGGAGAAGTTCTCGGACAAAACGCACGAAATGCGTTCCTTAATAAAAAACAAAAGCAAATTTGATTGGTCAGACAAATGTCAATCTTCCTTTTTAGATATTAAATCAGCTATCGTTAAAGCTCCCACATTAAAAGGATTTAATCCTTCTGCTACTACCTTTATAACTACCGATGCTAGTGGGAAAGGTTTAGGGGCGGTCCTCACTCAAAACAACGAAAGTGGGAACGAAGATGTTATAGCTTTTGCTTCAAGGTCATTATCTCCCACCGAAGAGAGGTATTCGGTTATAGAAAGGGAGACTTTAGCATGTGTGTGGGCTCTCGAGCACTTCAGAAAATGTATTTGGGGAAGAGAATTTACAGTGAGAACGGATCATAAACCGTTGACTAAAGTGTTAACCACTGACGGACTATCAAGAGCTTCCGCTAGGATAGCCAGACTTGCCATGCGATTGCAAGATTTTATCTACAAGGTACAATATGTTCCTGGTAGAATGAATGTCACTGCTGATTTTTAAGCAGAATGTCCTTACTCTTACGGAGGTTGACACCAGTCCCTGGAATGACGTGTGCGTGGCTGGCATTTTTGTAAGTGAAAATTGTCAAGGTATACAAGAAGAAGAATGGATGAACGCACAATCTAATGACGCCATTTTAGATAAAGTAATACACAGTGTTGAAAATGGTTGGGAGAGATGTATAAAATCTGACCTTATTGGTGAACTTAAAGCATTTTGGGAAGTAAGAAATGAGTTGGGTATTGAGGGAGTGTTTTTAGTTAGAGGAGGAAAAATTATTCCACCATCACTATTAAGAAATAAAATAATTTCACTATGTCATGAAGGCCATCCTGGTATTGCACGAACTAAACGCAATATTAAATCCTTGTATTGGTGGCCTAAAATTGACATTGAAACTGAACGTTTTGTTAGATCTTGTATGGAATGTGTGTCAGCAGACAAGTCTCAGAAAACCTTAAATCCTCCATTAAGTTCCTTAGTTTGTCCCGATTTACCGTGGGAAGAGGTAGCTCTAGATATAATGGGGCCAGTGTTATGGACTGATGGCTCTCAAAAGTATATTATTGTTTTAATGGATTTATTTTCGAAATGGGTTGAAGTGGAAGTCGTTACAAAAATTGACACTCGCTCTGTTATCAAATTCCTTGAGAATATTTTTCTGAGAGAAGGCTTCCCTAAATCCTTACTTACTGATAATGGTGTTCAGTTTAAATCCTTAGAAATGAAAAACTTCATGGAATATGCTGGTATTAATCAAAAATTCACAGCACTTTATCATCCAAGAGGAAATGCTGTTGTGGAAAGGATAAACAGAGTTATTAAAGGTACTTTGCAATTAGCTATGCAAAACAAAAGGGATTTAGAGATTGAATTAAAGAAAATGGTGTGGAGCTACAGAGTTACCATTCATGACTCAATTGGTAATAGTCCTTTCGGTATCATGAGAGGTAGAGTTCCACATTCAAAAGTTAATCCAGGTTGGATGAACAAAGGAAACAAAATTGAATGGGATGTTAGTGACATAAAGGAATGCATGGCAAAGTCTCAACAGAAGAACAAAGTGTACTTTGACAGAAAGTATGGTGTCAGGAATGTTAATATTCGTATAGGACAATGGGTAAGAGTGAAATCCAGTAGGAAAATCGTAAAAGGAAAAAACAAATTTAGCGAACCAAAGAAAATTGTCAAAGTGCATAGAAATACAGTGCAGCTAGAAGATGGATCTATTTATCATATGAGCAAATTAGCTGTTGTTAAAGAAGGTAGTGCTGGTAAAGTAACTCAAGGCACTAAGGTTGATTCCGAGAGGGACAGATATTGGTGGATTACCGTTAATCATACTAACAATGAAAATGTACCTCCCATCACTGACATTAGGTCTGATCATAGCTCAGACTTGTGCAATGGTAATGAAGTACCCAGTTACCCTGCTAATCAAAGTTCTTCTACTAGCTCTGACAGAGTTAGCAGCTTTGGCAGAAACATTGTTAAACCCAAGAAACTGGAAGACTATGTTTGTGTTACCTACATTTGATTTATACATTGTTTTTCTCAAATGTTAATTTTTTTAAATTTTTTTTTAGTTTTATTTGGTATTATTAGGGGAAGATAGGGGTATGTTTACAATAAAGAAGAGGGATGTGTAGTAATGTGTCTTTAATAGAATTATAGAGTTTAGAGTGTTATGAAGATTCTGTACTATGTATGAGGTAGATGAGAATGTTATCTGTCAGACGCAGTGAAGCAGTGGACGTGCTCACTCCTCAACACCTGTGCTGTCCGAAGTTGCCTTTATTAAAATACAAGAAACTACACCATATTCGTGTTGGTTCATCATTACAGACCGCCATTACTAATTAAAATATAAAAGCGGGCGGTGCGCTTCCTTGTAGGAAAGCAAGTCGTGGGGGTAATATGGGAAAATCATTAAAGAAAATAGTGCTCCCAGTCTTGATAAAGCAGACCGTGTAACAACACGAGTAAAAAGTCCAGTCCTCCTGGGAGGTTACAAATGCAGACAAGGCGGTACCAAGGAGGGACTACTGAGCCTACTCATGAATCAAATGCAACAATTTAGAAAGGACAGTAACGGAAGCAATTGAAAAGATGTGCGGGGGAATGGGTGGAGCTTTAAGTCCCTACCTGAATACAGCATGCCTCACAGAACAGCGCATGCACTGCCCAGGCTCAACCTAAACATGTGAATGCTGCCTGTCACACACATATTGTGAGCCATATTATACAGTTAATCAATAAATTGCATAAGAAGTTTTGATATTCTAATGAACATAGCAACATATATATGTACAATTTAATTAATATTTGCCCTTGATAGTGGGTACAGTTTTTGGCTAAGTGCCATATGATTATTTTGTTGTGATCTGACCCAATTATGGAACATATATATGTACATTGGACATGTTCAAATAGTGTCCAACATATGATGCGACATGTTATGTCCAACACATGATGCCTAATTGATCAATCAACATATCATCCATATTGGCTGAGTGCCTTTAACTGGAGGGTGTGTCCATAGTGGACAGTAGCTTACGTCCTATATAATGGGAATAGTTCCTATGTTCTATATGGTCTATGATTGATCATAATGGCATCACATGTACTCTCATGTAAAGAAAGGGGGAGTTACTCATACATTCTGTCTTGCACAGTTGGACATTTCTTGTAGACCAAAAGCTCCTTAGTTGCTGATGTATTTCATAAATACCGGGATATGGAGCCACTACGCCTATGTATCCGCGAATTAGAGATGGACATATAACTCTTCATCTGCGTTCAGGCCTTGCGGCTGTTTGGTCCTGTACCGTATTATCATACGAGACTCCAGGCGTCTTAATTTCAGTGTTCTGTCTCCACCTCTTTCTTGATTGGGAACATGTGCTATGCCATAGTATCTCATGTTTTGCCACATGTAACCTTCATAGGTTTCTCAGTGTTTCGCCATGGCATAGGTGGTATCCTTGTTTTGTACGGCTCTGATATGTTCCAATATTCTTTTTAGGTCTCGCGTAGGCAGCGCGCATGCGCTGTCTCTCTGAGACATCTAGTAATCCATATAGCCAGGGTAATCCCGCCTGCTGCTTGCCTCCTGCTTGCAATTGGCTTATTTAGCGTTACTGTGATTTTCCAGCCTCCCTATTGGTTGCTGGTCCGATGCATCACTTCCGTTTTTATCGGAAGCCGCACCGACCAACTACAGTTCTATTGCGCGGTAGGGCTTTGTCAGTTTCCTTTTGGGACTACTTGGGCTTTTTTTTTTTTTATAACAACACTTCGCCACGGCGCCCGTTTCATGGGATGTGGCGATTTATGGCGCCCGCTTCATTCTACAATGTGACGACAATGATACGCTCTTGCCCTGCAGCTTGAGCTGTACCCGCCCTCGGGGTCACGCGGTGTCGAGAGAGAGAGGGGTGGGGAGCGAGTTAACTGCGTTTTCAAATCTGTCAACTCTTAACTGACACCGTAGCTTAGAATACACTTGTCCGCATTCTAGTGGACACAGCGCAGCTCTATTGTATTCTGAGCTTTAAAAGGGAGGTGAGTCTCTAGGATGTATTGCCCTTTCTTCCTTCATTTACAGTGTTATGAACGCAGCAGCTATGTCAGCAAAATACGCACTTCGCCACGGCGCCCGCTTCATGGGCTGTGGCGATTTACGGCGCCTGCTTCCCTACAGCTTGAGCTGGGACCCGCCCTCTGGGTCACGCGGTGTCGAGAGAGAGGGGTGGGGAGCGAGTTAACTGCGTTTCAAATCTGTCAAGTCTTAACTGACACCGTAGCTTAGAATACACTTGTCGGCATTCTAGTGGACACAGCGCAGCTCCATTGTATTCTGAGCTTTAAAAGGGAGGTGAGTCTCTAGGATGTATTGCCCTTTCTGCCTTCATTTACAGTGTTATGAACGCAGCAGCTCTGTCAGCGAAATACGCAACTTTCTGACATGTACTCTAAGGGCTTCTGCTTTTCAACTTTCCATTTTAGACCCTAATACTTGTTTTTAACCGCAGCAATGTCTCTTTAAAGGGCAACTGCACGGAGCAGCAGACTTCACTTACAGCACCCATCCCCCAGGGTCTAAATCAGCTTAATTGCTTAATGTATTTACCAATCAGACCTGCAAACGCAGAGCACAAGACACGCCTCTTCACCGCCCCTGCCCTCCACCGTGTTCCCATCTATCTGAACTCCGATTCTCTAACGCTGCTGTAGTTACCGTTGTGGTTTGTAGTTCCTGAGACTGAGAGCACAATGACAAAAAGCTTTAGAATATTCCCCATTTCAGATGTAATTTTCCAGTTGCCGAGCTTTAGAATATTTCCCACTGACTCGCCCCATTTCAGACCTCCAACTCACATGGTGCCACTGTGTGACACACATATATGCCACATATATCCACCCCTCTGCCGTCCCGAGTTCTCTCCCTCCTCGCTCCTCTCTTGTCGGCTCCATCTTTATCCTCTTTATTTCGCCCACCCTCTTCTTGCCAATATTATCCCCATCCCTCCATGTTACTCTACTTTATCGTTCTCTTGTTCCTCTCACCCCCTCTTCTCTCTGTCACTCTTCCAGCTCACAATCTTCCCATCTGCAAATATTCTTTGTTTTCTTATTGGTTGCTCAGTCTCCCTCCCTCCCTCTCAGCTTACTCGGTTTATTTACTTCACTTTTCCTACTCACACCCTTTTTCTGTCAGTCGCCTTCATTCCCTGTCTTGTTTCTGTCTCTCCTCTTCCTTCCTCCCTCACTCATTCTCCTTCTTTGTCCCTTCCCAGAGTGTGTGTTCCACTCTCTCTTTTTCTTCACTTCAACCTCCTCTTTCTTGCTTGCTATAAGTGCTTAGAATGGTGAGGCGGGCAAATAGACGGTGCCAGTCAGGTGAGAGGCCCTGGCATAGTGACGTAGTCCATATACCTGAGCGCTCTGAAGATGCTGTAAAGCGTGGTGCGTTCACGAAACACCAAAGTAAATAAGACAATTCAACAAATACCACATGATCTGCATACCGGGATATCGTCTTGCTACCTTTGTGTATTCGTATTTTATTAAAACGTTTAAAGCGTTTTCCAGCAGCGACGTGTTGGTATCTGAGGACTGTTAAAGAGTGGAATGTCAGTGACTTGGTACCTGGTACGCAGCCAGTAAACCAATATAAACGGGGCAAAAAATACAAATTTGACCCAAAAAACAGAAAATGAAGGGATTGGATGGACTCGATTCCCAAAAGTGTTTGTGCCCCCCAAGTGTCACCGTGCCAAAATCCTACTTCAGTTTCACAAGTATGCCTACTTAGTAAAAAACATAAGCAGATCCACATACTGTTTACTTCAGATTCCTGCACGCATGTTTCCACAATGCCATGGACATCTACCACTTTTTGTGATACCTACTTTTACAAATAAGCACTGTGTATGGAGAGAATAAATTACCATTGCACGGGTAGGGAGGGGTACTGTAAATTTGCATAATTGTCTTATTTATTTCCTTTATATGGGACAATTTCCCCTTGTGAAGCACTCTGTTCCCGCGACACCGCATGAAACCACGAGTGGCAAAGCCAATAATTCTCGCATTTTAATGGCATCACCTGAACATTTGGTTTTGCCACTGCTTTTTGGCGATTTTGTTCTGCGTCAGCAAAAATAAACAAGCATTTGCAATGCAATAGGTCTCGCAGTTACACGAGTTTAAGCTATTGGCATTGTAAATGACAATGCCTTTTATGTTTTTAAAACTAAAACAAAAATAAAAGGCATTGTTATTTGCAATGTCAATAGCTCAAACTCGCGTAAATGCGAGACCTATTGCATTGCACATGCTTGTTTTTTTAGTGGACAGATGGTGCTGCCTATGTATTTCTAGCCGCAGCCACATTTGTTCATGTATACAACATGACTGGTTTCACACGTGATTTTATAATTGATGGTAAAGACTTTATGTAAGAAACTGCTCTCTTTTTGCATGGTTCCCCCCACTTTTTGCTAAACTGCTGATGTACTTTGACTGAGTGTGCCCGGGGTTCCTGTCAAACATGTACCCAGGGCCTATGTTCTTACCCTAAACTGCATTGAAGACAAAACCCAATTGGTACTCTTTGGCCACAGATCAGTCCCTTGTAAATGGTACCACAGGTACCAAGGGCACTGTGGCCATTTATTGTGCCACCCTTAGAGGCCCTGTACCTTTACACACACTCGCTGCCTTTGCAGGCTGCGTGTTTTGGTGCAGAACAAAGTGAAGAGTCGACATGGCACACACACCTGTGTGCCATGCCTACAACCCACTGCCCTGGCATAGGTCGGCCACCCCTCTAGCTGTGTGCACTATACCAGTGGTGAGGGTACAGGTGCATGAGCCCTGTACCCCTACAGTGTCTAAGCCAATTCTTAGACATTGTAAGTGCAGTAATGCCATTAAGAGTATATGGTGCTGGGAGTTTGTGATTACGAACTCCACAGTGCCATAATGGCTTTACTGAAAACTGGGAAGTTTGATATCAAGCATCTAAGCACATTAAACCAACACTTATGCCAGTGTGGGATTTAATGAAAAATGCACACAGAGGGCATCTTAGAGATGCCCCCTGAAAAACGACCCAACACTAGTGTCCAGGCTGAGTGGCTGCTCGCCAGCTGCCACCACCAGACATGTTTCTGGACCCCTGGGTCGAGAGCCTGCTGCTCTCGGGGGTCTGAAACAATGCACATCCTGGGACGAGGTGCCAGGCCTCCTCCCCCAGGATGTGCAGGGTCCATGAAGGGGAAGCTTCAAAGGCTTGCTGCCTTTGTGAGCTTCCCCAGGCCTTTTTCTGCTTCCAGCAACTGGCCCCCACTGGTTCTGACCCCCACTTTGGGAGGGAGATTCGGCGGGAAAACCAAGTGAGGAAGGGAGGTGTGCCCACCTTTGCCAACACCGCCCCTCAGGTGGGGGAGGCGAGGTGAAGCACAACTCTGTCCTCGCCATCTTGCAGATGGGGGGGACCCAGCCAACCAGAGTGAGGCATATGCCCCCTCCCACTGGAGGGTGGCATAATAGGGGGTGTACCCACCCCAAGGAAGGGTCCCATTGGTCCCAACCTTTTACTTGCCTGTAATGCCCCTAAATCTAGTATTTAGGGGCCCCTCTGAACCTTGCCTCCTCAGACAAGAACTGACCAAGAAGAAAAGAAGGACCGACGAGCTGTGCTGAAACTAAGAAGAGGAGGACGCCCACTGACTTGCCCCCAGCCCTACCGGCCTGTACCCACCTCGAACCTGCTCCAGCAAAATCCCGGTGTGTCCTGCAGCCAGCAACCTCAAGAACCCCGAGGACCTGCCTTGCCTTCCACAGAAAAGACTTTGTCTCCCGTGAGCACTGAATTTGCTCACTCACAGACTCTGGCTCTGTCCAAATCCGCGAGTCTGCACCCGATGCCCACGGCTCGA
Organism: Calotriton arnoldi; assembly: GCA_963921515.1. Classification (NCBI taxonomy): domain Eukaryota; kingdom Metazoa; phylum Chordata; class Amphibia; order Caudata; family Salamandridae; genus Calotriton; species Calotriton arnoldi. Next base: position 960,942 of record CAWUFW010007238.1, on the reverse strand, counting down.
GTTCAAGTGGCCCAGCACCACAAGGAGGTCTCCCCGGCGATCCTGACCCGAGATCTGGGGATCTCTGACCTGCTTCGAATCTCCTAGCGAAGCCTGCACCCTCTTTCTGGAGGATCCCCCCCGACCGCGACCAGAGCTGGTAAGGAAAACCCGACGCCTAAAGACACCCGTGCGCCCGAAGTCCCACGACCTTGGGACCCAGCATCCCCAGGCATTCCAACTTACCTCTCCAACCGGTGGTCACCTCCAGAAAATCTCCGTCCCCGAGCCTGCAGTCTTTGTTGCAATTGGAGAATTCCCATTGAAATCAACAGGGCACCTGACGCCAAAACAGCACCCAGCCGCCCCTGCGCCGCTGCAGGTGTACTTTGGGTGCTAAATCAGATCCCCCTTTGCCCTGAGCTAAACCCCAGGAGATTTGCTCCCATAACCTTGTGGCCTGCCCGTGAGCAGCCACCAACCGGAAACCCCCTATCCCCCATTGGATAACATTGGGCCTCAGCACTCTGCACCCGGCCGCCCTAGTGCAGCTAAGGGTATTCTGAGAGTGCATCCTCGACCCTGGGGGAACCCTGGTTCTAACCCCAGATTACCAACTCCCACAAATAACTACTTACCTGTAAACCGATAACTCTATTTTTCTCCATAGGATTTCATTGACTGCTTTTTCCTAAAAATTGTTGTGTGGAGTTGGTTTGTATGGAACATTGACAAAACTGCAGAAGTACTAAAAGTGATATACTTACCTTTTGTCTAGGAGATCTCTGTGTGATATCTAGGCATATCACTGATTAGCAAAAGTACTCTGAAAAGTAATCCAATAAGTAACGTGTAAAGTAATTTACAAAGTAACTGAAAAGTAATTTCAAAACAGTAACTTACCTATAATTCATTCAACTGCGTTTGAACCTGTATTCAATTGTAAAACAGTGCATAAGATTTTGCTAAGCATTTTTTCCACTTACCTGCACCAGGCCTGGCTTGGTTCTAGAAATAAAATAACTAAATAATAATAGTTTTGATACAAACAAATTGGTCTGAGTTCAGTCTTTGAGTGTGTGACATCATTTGCTGATTGAGTGTGTACAACAAATGCTTAACACTACCCTCTGATAAAGCCTTACTGCTCGCCCACACTACCACAAATGGAGAGTAAGGTGCTATCTACCTTTACCTCTGCCTACCTATCAATCAATCATGTCACTTATAAAGCGCACTACATACCCGCGAGGGTCTCAAGGCGCTGGGGGAAGAGGGGGGTGGTGCTGCTACTGATCGAAGAGCCAGGTCTTGAGGAGTCTTCTGAAGGCCAGTAGGTCTTGGGTCTGTCGGAGGTTGGTGGGGAGGGTGTTCCAGGTCTTGGCGGCGAGGTGGGAGAAGGATCTGCCGCCGGCGGTCGTTTTCCGGATGCGGGGGACTGTGGCGAGGGCGAGGCTGGTCGAGCGGAGCTGGCGGGTGGGGGTGTAGAAGCTGAGTCGTCTGTTGAGGTAGGCTAGTCCGGAGTTGTGGAGTGCTTTGTGTGCGTGGGTGAGGAGCTTGAAGGTTATCCTCTTGTTGACAGGGAGCCAGTGCAGGTCTCTCAGGTGGAGTGTGATGTGGCTGCGTCGGGGGATGTCGAGGATAAGACGTGCAGAGGCGTTCTGGATGCGTTGCAGCCGTCTCAGGAGCTTAGCCGTCGTTCCTGCGTAGAGGGCGTTTCCGTAGTCCAGCCTGCTGGTGACGAGGGCCTGGGTGACTGTTTTTCTTGTTTCGGTGGGGATCCACTTGAAGATCCTGCGGAGCATTCGGAGGATGTTGAAGCAGGATGAGGAAACGGCGTTGACCTGCTTAGTCATGGAGAGGGTGGGGTCGAGGATGACCCCTAGGTTGCGTACGTGGTCGGTGGGTGGCGGGGCTGTTCCCAGTGATGTTGGCCACCAGGAGTCGTCCCAGGCTGAAGGGTTGGAACCAAGGATGAGGACCTCAGTCTTGGGGGTTCCACTGGACTCTGTGCACACTATACCTCACTTTGGTATAGTATATACAGAGCCACCTTCCTACCCTTTATCTTTGAAATCAATGAGTTGTTTTATGTTCCTCCCAATTTTGTATGCCTTACATTTGTCACATTTTGTGAAGCCTTTCTGATAGTCGGTTATCCAGGACTCGTTCTTTGATCGTGAAAAATGGGTTTTTACTAATTTATCCTTTAAAATGGTGCTTTGCGTAAAGAGACATCCATTTTATCCCACAGAATTTTACCACTGTCTGTATCTTTTTTTAATGACGTCCCAATATTTATTCATGATTTTGATAATTGAATCTTTTTCTTTACTGTAGGTCATGATCAGTCTAATCTTTTGATTTTCACTTTCCCGCTTATGTTGTCTGACGTTATTTCTCAGAGTTTCAGGCCACGGGGTGGCTGCTGCTCATCTTTTCCCCTGTTTGATGTTGCGCATTCTGTAGCCTCTGTTTGAATTTCATTTCAGTTTCGATTGCTTTTAGTTCAAATTCATTGCCATCCGAACAGTTTCTTCTCATCTGCGGGAATTCGCCATACAGAATGCTTTTCATCAAAGGTTTGGGATGAAAGCTGGTTCCATGATGCAGACTGTTTGTTGCTGTTGGTTTCTGATAGACCGTGGTTTTGATTTGGTTATCTTCGATATATACATTTAAATCCAGAAATTGTACTGCGGTTGCACTGATGTAACATGTGAATGATAGCCCAATATCATTGTGATTTAATATGGAGAAGTATTCCATGAATTCTTCTCATTGCCATTCCAGATGATAAATAAATCATCTATATAACAAAGCCATAGATGTATTTTTTCAGTGTATTTCCCGTTCCCTTCTCCCCAAGCCATGTTTTCCTCCCACCATCCCATTGTGAGATTCACATACCTTGGAGAGAAAGAAACTCCCATGGCAGTTCCACAGATTTGTGAATAGAACTGGCGATCAAAGAGAAAGATGTTATTTCGCAGGCACAATTCCATCATTTCAAACAACAGTTCAGAGTGTTTCAAGCATTGAATGTTCCTTTGTGCAAGGAAGTACCAAGTTGCCTTCAGGCCCACAGCATGACTTATAGAAGTATAGAGTGAAATCACGTCAATTGTGACTAGCAATAAGCCACTTTGCCATCCAGTGTCTGCCAAATGCATCAGAAAATCCCCTGTATCCTTGATATAGGAATTGAGTGTAGTTACAATTGGTGCAAGGAAATGGTCAAACATTCTCATACAATGACCCACAACTTATATCAGACTTGGAGAAAATGAAAAATCACGAAACAAGAAAGAAAATCTAACACACGGAGAAAGGATAGCATTGGATGAACTCACCAAAAATGATGCAATTGAGATCAAACCTGCTGATGGAGGAGGAAACATAGTTATCATGGACAAATCACAATACATAAAAGAAGCCAAAAGACAACTTAATGATGGCAAAAATTAAAAGAAACTCAAATCAAATCCTATAAATGATCTAACCATAACCTTAAATCAAAGAATAAAAAAATTGTTTGAGGAGTGTTTTTAATAAATGAGGAAGAAGCTGAATTCCTAAAAAATGAAATCCAATCATTCCAACCATGTAATTCTTCCCCAAGATCCACAACACTTTAATCAATCCACCAGGGAGACCAATCATTTCAAGTTGTGTGTCATTGTATGAGAATGTTTCCTTATATGTGGACCATTTCCTTGCACCTAGTGGTACAATTAAACTACTTTTGTGAATGAACTGGAGTGTGGATATATATATATATATATATATATATATATATATATATTCTCCAGAAAACTCCGCTGCAACTTGATTCTTTTTCAAAAACGGAGCACAGACCACATTGTCTTTGCGGTGTCTTTTTATTCTTCCCCAAACACCTCTACAGCCATGACGCGTTTCAGCCCTGCCTCGGGCCTTGATCACATGACACGCTCTGTCAGGTAGGTGGATTTTTTTATACATTTTGTTTGTGAAGCTTTAAAGTGACAGGTATTTAAGTTAAATGCATAGACATAAACAAAATATACAATTACTTGTGTCAAACCATGTACTGTGTTTAGATTAAAACCTGCTACATATAAAATACAATATACAATATAAAGTATACAATTGTTGCAAGGCTAAATCATTGTAAATAAACACAAAAGACAATGTGTCTGCCATCGAAGCATTCTTGGATAGCCACAAAATATGCTATTTTCCATAAAATATGTAAGCATTGCCTCGCATGGGTACTTGGTATTAAAATAATTGTATTAAGATAATAAAATTGGGGATTTAAGTAGTTGTTAAAAAATCCTGACGTAAAAATATCGGCCTGAATGCCACATAACACCAAAGTGTTAATGTCTGTCTGCTTAAAACCTGCTATTGATAAAGTGCTTGTGCTCTCCTCTAAAAAAGTGCTAAAACCCGTGTTTAAAATCTTAAAAACATTTGTGTAAAAAACTACCTAACCCTGTGTGTGAAATCTACAATAAAAACAGTTGTACAAAATTTCTGATATCTAAATCTGAAATCGGAAGCATTTGACAACAAATTAATTTTTTTAAATTTTCTAAGAAGCAAATAACTGATTGTTTATGATGTTAATCTGTTCATTTGGGGAACACAAGCTCAGCTACGCAACCAGTGTCGTTTAAGTTGCTATGTCGGGTTTTTTTACTGGACAAAAAGATTTTTTGTGATTAAAAACTGTTATAAAACTTTTAAAGGCAAGTATGTAACTCCTCCGTGGCGTTCAGACCTTTGGGTTGTTTTGTGTCGAGGTTTATGATGTAATGGGCCTCGAGCAGTCTAAGATATCTTTCTCTGTCTCCACCTCTTTTCTTCGGGGTACTGCATCTATTAAATAGTATAATAGACCGCTGGGGTCAGCTCCATGAACCTCGCTAAAGTGTCTGGTGACTGGGTAGTTCTGGTACTGATATATATATATATATATATATCAACGCTCCAACAAATAAACACCAGCACTTACGGGGGGTTTAATCCTTCTCCGGATTTAATGGCACAAAATAAGAACTAAACGCGTTTCAGCGGTACGCCTTCTTCAGTGTTTGGCGGCCGCCGCACACGAACCTAGTAATTTATACGTCATTACCGGGCGACAGGTCAGGCTCATGGGCGCCATTTCTACACCAGGCATCAAAGTACAAGTTAATATACAGTTTAAATTCATCCGTATACGATATACAATTCAAATTTCAATTGTATCTCAATCAAAGCAGTGTCACAACTAATATTAATTTAAAAATTCAAAAATTCAACCGCCAGTGCAAGCATCGAGCGTAATTCGAGTCATGTGAATCCGACCTATCAACAGATTAGCCCTTCATTATAGTTGCCCCAAGTACGATAGAGCAGTACTTAGGTTGGTTTTGAAGCCCTGTATGGGCCTATGCAATAGCACTACATTGCCACTTCTACGATGTCATAAGGCAAAAGTAGGGGACAATTTCTCACACTCTTACATATTCATAATGAGTGGAACACACGCCAATCCATATTCGTGTTTAACATGTCGCTCTGCTCGTTAAATGAAGCCCTGGATGGGCCAACAAAGTTGGAATATAACTGATGTGACACTATCACAATCCATATGTATACCAAATTCATAATTACACCCTGACCCCACCTGTACATCCCTGTTCTTTTCACTACTATACATATTTACAAATGTACCCCCAGTTCCTCCCCCATGTTTAATCCTGTTGGAGTATATACATATATGTATGTGTATATATATATATATATATATATATATGTGTGTGTGTGTGTATATATATGTTTCACCAAGGCTCCCACAGCTGCTAGCTGAAAGACTGGATACGGACTCCTGTTAGGTGCTATTTTCTTTTGCTGGTGCAGTGTGTATGTATATATATGTGTGTGTATATATATATATATATATATATATATATATTATATATTCTATCCTACTGGCAGTCGCCAGTAGGTAGTTATAATTAGGACCTAGTTTCCACAGGAAAAGCATTTTTTGATTTGCAAATATCTTTGGCGCCGTTTGACGAGTCTTCGTGAAATTTTCAAAAATAATGGGGCGTTCCGGTAAGCTCCTGTCTTGAAAGTTTCGGGGTGATTCGTCAAGCAGGGGCCGAGATAAAAAGGGGGGGGTCCCAAAACGCGTTTTCTCCATGTTAATTTCCAACGGAAACTTTAGACAAAGCTACAGCCCGAACTGCTGAATGGAATTCCACCAAATTTGGCAAAAAGGTAGCTTTTGCTTCAGAAAGCGTTCTTTTTGTTAAATGGTGTAAATCCGTTCAGTAGTTGCTGAAAAAATAAAAAATATCGATATCTGATGACCGAGGAGGATCTGCGAACTTTCCCGATCACGAGCTTCATGCTGATTGGCTGCCAACAATCTAAACCAAGAAGTGTTGGCAGCCATCTTGTGACAAAAAAAAAAAGGGTTGAAAATGGTTAATAAAAAAAAAAAAAAAAAAAGATGAGGCAGGGTAGAAACACCCTGACCCCCTAGGCCTGGTCAGAACCCCAAAAAGCATTTAAAAAACAAAAAAAAACAAATTCGTCCGGAGTCGCGACCGGTCCGCGAATCCGGGCCGGATCCCGGGGGCAATGGTTTTGTGTTGCGGGGGCCCGCCACCTCCACGGGGCATTTCTGATAAAGCGCGGGGGCACGCAGCCTCCCCGCAGCCCCGGGGACCGCCACCTCCCCGGGGCTTTCTTATTAAAATGCGTGGGGGGTCTCCTCCCCCCCCCCCACGCTGCCCCGGGGACCGCCACCTCCCCGGGGCTTCAAATTAAATAGGGTGGGGGGGCCTCGCGAACCCACTCAAGCCCCGGGGACCGCCACCTCCCCGGGGCTACTTTCTAAAACTGTGTGGGGGGCTCGAGCCCCCCCCCCTCACTGCCCCGGGGACCACCACCTCCCCGGGGCATTCAGTAAATTAAATGCGGTGGTCCGTTGCGGACCCTCGGGGACCCCCACCTCCCCGGGGCTTCAAAACATTACTAGAAGTGTGTGTGTGTGGGGGGGGGCTCCTGCCCCTCCCCACACTGCCCGGGGGACCACCACCTCCCCGGGGCAATGAGTAATGAAATACGGGAGTCTGTTGCGGAACCCCGGCCCGGGGACCACCACCTCCCCGGGGCTATTTTCACGTTGGGAGGGGGGCCGCGCGGCCCCCCTCCTGGAGCCCTCCATAGCCCTGGGGACCGCCACCCCCCCCAGGGCCGGCTCCAGCAATGTCCCGGGGTGCCCACCCCCTAATATTGCAGTTTGCAATGGCAGGGCGGGAGCACGGCTCCCGCCCTGTCATTGCAAACACTGCTTCGTTTCATGGAAGCGAGAGCAGGAAACCTGCTCTCACTTCCATGAAGCGAAGCAGATTGCTTTTGGGCAAGGGGAGCAGCCTGTCAGCAGCTCCCCTTGTCCAAAAGCAATACCAGCTCCCGCAGGATGCGGGGAGCCGGCAGGGACCGCGGGGGGCATTGCGGCTCCCCCGCGGTCCACATCAAAGAGGCCGGGCCCGGGGGGATGGAGTCCCCGGGGCCAAAAGTGGCCCAGGGAAGGCGGGATCACGCTTCCCCTTCCCTAAAAATAATTAAAAAAAATATATAAAATAAACTAGGCCATGCCCCGGGGTCGAATTCGGCCTTCGGGAGGGGGGGCCGCGAGGCCCCCTCCCGTTTAAAATAAAAAATAAATAAAATGGGTCAGGCCCTGGGGAATGGGGTCCCCAGGGCCCCAAAAATACTAAAAGGGGGTCACACAGCCCCCCTTCTAAAAAAAAAAAAAAAAAAAAAAAAGCTGTCATCTCGCCGGAGGCCCCGCCCCCTCCCTGCACCACTCTGCAAACGCACCTCCTGGCGTGTTCTGGGTTGGGGGATTAAGTCCCCTTGAATGCTAAGGGTCTTTAGGTGCCAACTAGCCCACCAGGTACCTCCAGTAAGCCCCACACAGTGGGATTGCTGAGAGGTGGTCCGAGGCAACACCCCTTTTTACACCACTCTGCAAACTCGCCTCTTGGCACATAGCTGGTGGGGCGATGAGGTCCTCTTGTGTCCTGAGGTCCTCAGGACTAAAGTGGACTTCATCCCCCGAGCAGCAGTGCACCAGGAGGCGCGTTTGCAGAGTGGTGTAAAAAGGGGGCATGGCCTCGGACCACTCCCAGCAATCCAGCTGTGGGGCTTACTGGAGGTACCTGCTGGGCTAGTTTGCCCCCAGGGACCCTCAGGATTCAAGGGGACTTAATCCCCCAACCCAGAATGCGCCAGGAGGCGCCTTTGCAGAGTGGTGGAGAAAGGGGGCGTGGCCTGTGTCCAGCTGTCAGCTATCCCACTATCTGGGGCATACTGGAGGTATCGGGTAGGGTAGTTGGCCCCTAAGGACCCCCAGCAGCGAAGGGGACTTTAATCCCCATCCAAGAGGGCGCCAGGAAGTGCGTTTGCAGAGTGGTGGGGAAAGGGGGCGTGGCCTGCTATGAGAACTTAGCAATCGTGCTGTGTAGGACCTACTGGAGGTAATAGGAGGGGTAGTTGGCCCCCAAGGTTGACCTTCGGGGTTAACTACCCCTCCGGATACCTCCAGTAAATGCCACGCTGTGGGATTGCTAAGAGGTCTTCGGAGGCCAAGCTCACCTTTCTCCACCACTCTGCAAATGCGCCTCCTGGCACACTACTGGTTGGGGGATGAAGTCCACTTTACTCCTGAGGTACTTTGTGGGCCAAGAAGCCCTCTTGGTACCTCCTGTAAGTGCTACGCAGCGGAATTCCTGAGCGCTGGTCGGAGGCCCAGCACCCTTTCTCCACCACTCTGCAAACGCGACTACTAGTTCAAGAAGCATTTGCAATGTAATAGGTTTCACATTTGCGAGAGTTAGAGCTATTGGCATTGTAAATGTAAAAGTTTTTACTAATGTTTTTTGGAGTGAAGTGGATGTACGTTGTGTAGTGGAATTATGTGGATGGAAAGTATGTGGTATTTAGTGTATAGGAATTATGTAGAGTGGGATTATGTGTTATGGAGAGTAATTATGTGGTATGGTAGTCTGTGTTGTGGAGTGGTAACCTCCGGTTTAGTCTTCCTCGTTTCCATAGAAGCTAAACTATTAACTCAATGAGACAAAAAAAAGAAGGAATCACTGAGGAACACTTCTGGGCCTAGTCAGAGGTATGAGCAGGGCCACTGGAATTATGCGACTGTTTGGCTGCACCGACTTTCACACAATTATACATTTTCCGCATTAGCCACATAATCCATCATCTGCTGCTTAATTTGCAGATTTGAACAAAAAAAAAGCCTCGTTTCTAACTCAAACGTTACAAAAATGCAGCGACAAGTGTTACAGCGTGGTGGAAGGTCCTTTGTAAACCTAGAATGGTCACCTGTTACTTATTGCTAAATTTGGGTGTTAAATTGGTACCAATGGTGTGCAAGACGCTTTCTGGGCCTCTCTTTCCTCTTTCTGCATTTCTGTTGCTTCTTTCTGCACCTTTGTTTCTTTTTCTGCACTTCTCTTGCCTCTTTCTGCACATCTTTTCTACTTTCTACACCTCTTTTGCCTCTTTCTGCACCTCTGTTGCCTCTTTCTGCACCTCACTTGCTTCTTTGTCCACCCCTCTTGCCTCTCTCTGTAGCTCTCTTGCTTCTTTCTGCACCACTCGTGCTTCTTTCTGCACCTTTGTTTCTTTTTCTGCACTTCTCTTGCCTCTTTCTGCACATCTTTTCTACTTTCTGCACCTCTCTTGCCTCTTTCTGCACCTCGCTTGCTTCTTTGTCCACCCCTCTTGCCTCTTTCTGTAGCTCTCTTGCTTCTTTCTGCACCCCTCTTGCCTCTTTCTGCACCCCTATTCCTTCTTTCTGCTGTTCTTTTGTTTCTTTCTGCACCTCTCTTGCTTCTTTCTGCACCCCTCTCGCCACTTTCTCAACCCCTGTTCCCCCTTTTTGCATCTCTGTTGCTTCTTTCTGCACTTCTCTTGCCTCTTTCTTCACCCCTCATTCCTCTTTCTGCACCTCTGTTGCTTCTTTCTGCACCACTTGTGCCTCTTTCACACCCCTCTTCCTGCTCCCCTCTTGCCTCTTTCTGCACCTCTGTCCCTTCTTTCTGCACCTCTGTCCCTTCTTTCTGCACCTCTGTCCCTTCTTTCTGCACCTCTGTCCCTTCTTTCTGCACCTCTGTCCCTTCTTTCTGCACCTCTGTCCCTTCTTTCTGCAACCCTTGTGCCTCTTTCGGCACCCCTCTCCCCTCTTTCTGCTCCCCTCTTATCTCTTTCTGCACTTCTTTTGTTTCTTTCTGCACTTCTTTTGTTTCTTTCTGCACTTCTTTTGTTTCTTTCTGCACTTCTTTTGTTTCTTTCTGCACTTCTTTTGTTTCTTTCTGCACTTCTTTTGTTTCTTTCTGCTCTCCTCTTGTCTCTTTCTGCACCTCTGTTCTTTCTGCACCTCTGTTCTTTCTGCACCTCTGTTCTTTCTGCACCTCTGTTCTTTCTGCACCTCTGTTCTTTCTGCACCTCTCTTGCTTCTTTCTGCACCCCTCGTGCCTCTTTCACACCTCTGTTCCTTCTTTCTGCACCTCTGTTCCTCCTTTCTGCACTTCTTTTGTTTCTTTCTGCACCCCTCTTGCATCTTTCTGCACCCCTCTTGCATCTTTCTCTACCCCACTTCCCCATTTATGCATCTCGGTTGCTTTTTTATGCACTTCTCTTGCTTCTTTCTGCACCCCTCTTGCTTCTTTCTGCACCCCTCTTGCTTCTTTCTGCACCCCTCTTGCTTCTTTCTGCACCCCTCTTGCTTCTTTCTGCACCCCTCTTGCTTCTTTCTGCACCCTCTTGCTTCTTTCTGCACCCTCTTGCTTCTTTCTGCACCCCTCTTGCTTCTTTTTGCACCCCTCTTCCCTCTTTTTGCACCCCTCTTCCCTCTTTCTGCACCCCTTTCACCACCCCTGTTCCCCCTTTTCCCCCTTTTTGCATCTGTTGCTTTTTTCTGCACTTCTCTTGCCTCTTTCTGCACCCGTCATCCTTCTTTCTGCACCTCTGTCCCTTCTTTCTGCAACCCTTGTCCCTTTCTGCACTCCTCTTCCCTCTTTCTGCACTCCTCTTCCCTCTTTCTGCTCCCCTCTTGCCTCTTTCTTCACCTGTTACTTCTTTCTGCACTTCTTTTGTTTCTTTCTGCAACTGTCTTGCTTCTTTCTGAATCCCTCGTCTTTCTCCACCCCACTTCCCCCTTTCTGCATCTGTTGCTTCTTTCTGCACTTCTCTTGCCTCTTTCTCTACACTCCTCTTCCATCTTTCTGCACTCCTCTTCCATCTTTCTGCACTCCTCTTGCCTCTTTCTGCACCCTGTGCCTCTTTCTGCACCCTGTGCCTCTTTCTGCACCCCGTGTGCCTCTTTCTGCACCCCTTGTGCCTCTTTCTGCACCCCTGGTGTCCTCTTTCTGCACCCCTGGTGTCCTCTTTCTGCACCCCTGGTGTCCTCTTTCTGCACCCCTGGTGTCCTCTTTCTGCACCCCTGGTGTCCTCTTTCTGCACCCCTGGTGTCCTCTTTCTGCACCCCTGGTGTCCTGTTTCTGCACCCCTGGTGTCCTCTTTCTGCACCCCTGGTGTCCTGTTTCTGCACCCCTGGTGTCCTCTTTCTGCACCCCTGGTGTCCTGTTTCTGCACCCCTGGTGTCCTCTTTCTGCACCCCTGGTGTCCTCTTACTGCACCCCTGGTGTCCTCTTTCTGCACCCCTGGTGTCCTCTTTCTGCACCCCTGTTGCCTCTTTCTGCACTTTTGTTTCTTTCTGCAGCTCTCTTGCTTCTTTCTGCAGCCCCATGCCTCTTTCTCCACCCTTCTTCACTCTTTCTGCACCTCTGTTGCCTCTTTCTGCACCTCTGTTGCCTCTTTCTGCACCTCTGTTGCATCTTTCTGCACTTTTGTTTCTTTCTGCACATCTCTTGCTTCTTTATGTACTTCTCTCGCCTCTTTCTGCACTCGTATGGGAAGTGCAAGCTGTCACGTTTAAAGGTCTGTGTGTTCTTGTGACCGAAGTATATGTCTACTTGTATATGTATTCTCACATGTGTTATGCACCTGAAGATGGTAGCTTAAAAAGTGGGTAGCTTCTTCTATAGGTTGTTAAATGTTCTCAGTTCTGCTCTGTCATTCAGTTGTACAGACAGATATGTCTTATGTATATAGGTGTTATAGAGCCCCTCAAATATACTATTGAATACCCATGTGCCCTGTATTATGAGCAGAAAGAAATACATACACCTTTTTGTACACCTATTTACAGAGTATGCTGTTTGAAACACAGGTATTCAAGTATTTCTATGTTTATTTTTATGTAACATGTCACTCGGTAAAAGCAGAGACACTCATGCATACCTTCACAAACTTGGTCAGACTTACAACAGTGATATGTTTAGGATTTCTGTTTTATGTTTGGTAGGTAGGCCTAACATTCTGAGCAGTCGATTAATAGTGAACCTTTAAGACAAAGTTGAGGTTTAAGACATCTTGGGAGAAGTATTAGTGATTAGGCTACTTTGTATGAGTCTGTTGTAAGGTACAGTCAAACTAGGCCTCTTTCTGCACCTCTGTTGGTTCTTTCTGCACTTCTCTTGCTTCTTTCTGCACCTTTCTTCCTCTTTTTGCACGTCCTACCTATGTAGGCATATTTAGAAATTTAAAAAACCTTAGAAATTCACTGAAAAAACCACAGGTTTCAGGGATGTTATAGTTAGTTGGACATTTCACTCGTACAAAACCAGAGAAATTCGGCCGTTCTAGTTAGTTAAGCTAACTATAACTCGCGCCCCCGTAATGCACTGCTGATGACGTCCCCTGTTACATCACTCATGACATGGCCAGTGACATCACTGATGACATCACTCATGACATCATCCACTTAATATCTGATGCACCTCCTCACACCCCAATATAACCTTTCATACACCCACTCTAAAATACAGACTACCATTCTCGAAACTATAGACACAGCAATACCAGTTAGTACATACCCACTAAGTGATTCATAGGTCTACACATATCCACTCACTCACAGATAGTCACTCATACACGCAGTCACTCATCAATACAGCCTCTGATCTATGCACTCATACACCCATACAGACACTCACATACTGCCACTCATCCACAGATACTCACACACCTAGTCAGTCACCCAAAGACTCAATCACACTGCCATTTACTCACCAAAACAGTTATACACACACCACCTCACTTATTCATACAGATACTAACACATACTTACTCTCTTATACAATAACTGACACAAGCACACACTCATCCATACAGCCATTCTCACAATCACTCACTGTCACGTATATACTCCAGCATTCACATATACTGCCTTTCACATATGTAGTTACTCACACATATACCACTGAGACATCCATTCACTCACCAACACAGCCATACGCACACTCACTCACCCATACAGCCCCTCGCAGATGCACTCATGAACCCATACACCCTCTGAATCACCCACTCACACATCCATTGAGGGAGTCGCACACCCCTACCCACCCACACAGACACTCAGGCACCCATACAGGTAATCAGACAACCAATCATTAACCCATATAGACACTCATGTAGCTACTCACCAACCCATGCAGCCACTTACATACCAACTGACAGACTGATACAGACATTCACACAGATTAGTTATTCACCCATGCATTCACTAAGACACGTTTCATCTCTCACTTAAACAGTCAGTCACGCACCCACTAAATCATCCATTCAGACACTCATACACCCACTCATTCTTCAATACACCTTTGCGTATCTATAATTAACATTCTTAAACTTTTAAAAATCACCCAGTCTGTGGATGTCATCAGTGATGTCGTCAGTGATGTCACTGACCATGTCATGAGTGATGTAATATGTGACGTCATCAGCCGAATTTCTCTGGTTTTGTATGAGTGAAATGTCCAACTAACTAGAACGTCCCTGAAACCTGTGGTTTTTTCAGTGAATTTCTAAGGTTTTTTAAATGCTAATTTCTAACTATAAGCTCCCTGAAACCTGTGGTTATTTCAGTGAATATATATATATCTATATCTATATCTTTTCCTTTTTCCCACTTCTCACTGAGGTGGTGTTTAGTCTTGGCACACAAGCCCCTCAAGCCCCCTTTTTTTCCTCTTTAGGCAGAGGGATTGCTTGAAATTTTGAACAGTGACCACATTTGACTATGCATGTTATTTGAGTTTGCAGCTCTGCTAACATTGTATTCTAAATCATTTCAGGTTTTCGATTTTCCAGATCATGTTGGCTACTGGACACTGTTTGAACAACTTCAGTTAGTTGGAGGCAAAATTTTGCCTTTCGAAACCTTTTTCCACTGTTCACGTAAAGATTTTTGTCCACGTCAAGAAGATGCAAATCAAACTGTTTGCAAAGGGAGCTCTGGACCTTCTAAATTCGACCTTTGCCTTCCAGACCTCCCGTTTGACTCCATTTTAAATTGTGTGCTCTCCAATGACCTTGATTACCTTGCATCATTCCCACTGCAAGAAGGAACATTAGGCTTCGTAAGACAAGGTAATTGTTATGCATCATATTCTTTCATTTTGTTATTCTTTGCTGAAGTTACTTTAATATGTATTTACTGTATGAACCTTATTTTGATTCTTTTCTTTGTTGGCCAAACGTTTCGATTCATCTGGACAATAATCCAATTCTTTCAGACCATTTAGATATGTTGACGCAACAGCACATTCATTTGTGAATAGGTAAACAAGTAAAAACTGGTGCTGTCCATAAAGCCTCCTGTAGTTTTGTGGTGTTCGATACTAGCCCAGGTTAGCACAAAACGTACAGATATTTTCTCATTCTCTGTGCACATGATTCCAGCTTGGTGAGTTATTATTGTGAGTGTATTATTTAAACTTAAGTACCGAAAAGGAAGGGCTTTCCAATGTATTTATTTATGGGGTATGATGATTCAGTACCTGGGATTTATCTCACCTTCCTACATTATTGCTATAAAGTAGACCTTCAAATGATTCTGAATCATATGTCAGACAGTATATTCTCACAGAGCTTTTATCAGATTAACTAACTTTTATTAATTTTCTTTTTTTACTTGTTTAGGTGCATTTAAACCTGAAATGGATATGTGCATTCATTAAAGATGGTAGCATAAACAATTTTGTTAAGACGGCAGTTAACACTCCACGATGTTGTGGGAGAAGTAGTAACGCAAGAATTGCAGAGCAGAGTTCCCTCCTTCTTCTTGGTCATTACTTACACTCTTTTCAGTCCAGGATTTACAGTCTAATGATTCAGTCTTGTACTTTTATTTTGAGTCCATTGATATAATTAGACTAAGAAAAATGAAATCAATGATTTTTAGGTGAAAGGTTTAGGACTGAAGACCGTGTCCGTGATGACCTGGACTGAAGTAGTCACTGTTGGGTATAATTATATTATTGTTAAAACAACATGCTTTATTTTTAGCACAATTGGTTTTAAAGTGCATTTTGTTTAATTGTCCAACCGCTAAAGCCTACCTCCCAAGAAGGCAAAGTCCTTTATTTTTAAGTCTGAATAGACAACATAACTGTCAACTTGACCGTATGTGATTAATAAAAAGAGTTTTCATGAAGAATACATTTTCCTCCAGTTTCCTCACTTTGTGAATTATGCTTCAGACTGGTACGGAAAGCCTTTCCCCAGCAATAGCTTTCCAGTACCACCAGGTAGAGCCATGCTGCTCCAGCTGTGCCTCTGAATATGGTGACACCAGAGTATATTGGGTACATACCGGTGCAGACGTCCGTTCCTGTTTTTCTGTGCATCATAGCCATATGTTTAGACTGGGCTGACAAAATTCCTCCACATACATTCAGTGATTAGGTCTGATCTCTCCACCAGAGCTTTCAGTTTTCAAGCCTTGTCACAGAAACCACAAGATTATGTCCCATTTCTCATGACACTTGCAGTTGCTGTCTTGGATCAAAAGCTGGCTCCATTCTTGTGCGACTATGCCTCGAAGGAGAGCAGGAGGCCAATTTGTTTCTGGCTAACTCCCACAGGGACATACATTAGGGGTCTTCTTACCCCAAAGGTAGGTCCGCTGTAATGGAGCGATTTCTCAATACATTGTCAAACAGAAAAAGAGAAACTGCTCCTTAGGTTGTGAAGTCCACTCCTTTCTCCAGGAAACCGTCCCTCTCCTGAGACTGTTCCGAGTTTGAATGCTGTCGTCCCCCCCCCACCCTTCTCCCAAATTCCATAGTCTTCTCTGTCTTCCAAAATAATCTGGATGCTGAAAAAGAAGGGATTTAGGTTTCTGAATTCCCAACTTCTCCCCCGTACAGGTTGAGGCCTTCTTGCTTGTGAAGCTGGATTTGTTTTGGAAGGCCTTTCAACTTCTGGTCTGCTGCCAAGAGGAGCTCATTCCTCCAGGCATGTTGGCTTTGGACAGTGACAAGAATTGAATCCCACCTAGGCACCGTTTCCTTTTCATTCGAAGCCTCCTTAGCGCGGATACTGCATTGGAACAGACTAAAATTCCTCACTCAACGCAGTCTGTGTTGAAAAAAAATGATCTGTTTGGTGAAGGAAAACAGGCGAACTTTCATAATGTTCCCGTGGCAGAGCACCTCTAGGGTTCAGAGATTTGCCTGAATAGAAACAATTTTTCAGCTCTGAAGCCCTTCTAATGCCTGATTTTAAAGATTATGGCCGCACAAAGGATGATGAGATCTTTCACCGTAATGATGCTAGTGTTGTACGGTTCCGACTAATCTAGGAGGGCTGTGTATTTAGAACAGCAAAACCTCTTAATACAGAGACTGAGTCTTCTTATATAATCAGTAAATGTTGGTCTGTTTGGCTGGCTCTCATTACTTCATCTAAACTCCTAAACCTCCAGAGTTAAAGATATTGTCGGTAACCTCGAATGTGACTCTCAGATTGCCAAAGAAATCGTGGAAACAGATCTAACCATTTCCTTTGTCACTTTTGCATGCCCAAAATGTCACAAAGAAAAGATACAATTTTGCTTTTTCAAACATTTATTGAAAGGTTCAAAATCTTTGCAAATAAAACATGAACTGCGATTGTAAGAAAGATGAGACATTATTGTAATGAGCATTATTAGAATAGTGAAAAATGCAAACAATTCAACCATGGTAATTGTTCATAACCTTGCTAATGTTACTCCTATTTATTGCAAGGCTCTATGCTAAAGAGAGGGTATCTGGAGTACCCATCTGCACGGTCTGCTGGAATGACCTTACCCTATACCTTGATAGTGTTTGTTAGGAAGCCAGGATTCGTGCATCCACAGATGCACCCCCGAGTGTACAGCTATCTTCCATATCAGGATGAAGGTCGGGGACAGCATGTCTGCATGTCCGCAGCATTCCGTGATTACTCTGGCGTACTGTTAATAACGTGCTTAAAATATTCATATGGCAAGCTAATCAAACTGTGTCAAAAGTGCAGAACAGTGTTTTTATTAGACTGAAGCAGAAAAGTTGCCTGTTTGCGAGCACAGAAAATAAAACAATGCTTCGATCTGAATTTGTGCGACCCTAGAACTACCTGTGCAGACTTCAGGGATACACAGCCTACCAGGAAAAAATGTGTGAAAAGGGCTGTTCCCACAATAGAAAGCCAGGCACAAAGCACTATTAGAAAATGAGGATAAGTTAGCAGGAGAACTAAAATGAAAGTTAAACGCAAGTCGCATAACACCCTCCCCTTTGTCAAAAAAGGGATGACTCAAAAAGAAATTAAAAATAATATGTAAAATATATAAAAAGCAGTGCGTTATGTTTCTTTACAAAGCTTTGCGTTTTGCATAAAAACTAGAACGCAAAATGCAGATGCCAAAAGCAATAAAGGCCAATTATAAATCCATGCAAACTAAGGAAAAATGCATATAAAAATTTCATAAAAAGAAAATGCCAGAGTCTAAGAGATATCAGCATTAAAATGCGGAATCTCCAACAAGTACGTGACACCCAGATCTGGAATCTCGCCTTGGCCCCGGACAGAACCTGCATCTGCAAAGACCACATCAACAGAGGCCAGTACAACAAGATCCAAGTGGCAAATAGTCATCTCCAGCCCAGCAGACAGCAGTCGAGGGTAACTGCAGTAGAAGTGCAGCCTCCATAGAGGAACCAGAAGTCAAATGAACCTCCATCAGTAGCTCATAGTTGGCATATTACAGCAAAGGGAGCAGAATCAATTCAATTCATTGTCTATATTCGATCTCTCGAAAGCAGATCATAAAAGTTACATACTATGATAAAATCATGCAAATATAAAACACGTGTTAAAAGCATCCACGAATTGAAAAAAGGGATTATATATTAATTTACAATTTGTAAAGTGACAGTGCGTACAACTCAATTCCGAGGGCATCAAATCTACTAAGACCGTGTAATAGATAGGGTATGAGTTGCAAGAAACAGAATTTCCACTTTACAATATAAGACCCACAAAGCTTAAAGAGAAAAATATAAAAACTATTTAATCAGAACAACATGCTCCTTCTTTTAGCTAAAATGCTCTTCAGGAAGCTAGCAACTGCATGGCATACACTTTGGTCATTAAGTTGCAACAGAAAAAGTAAAGCAGCTTTGCACTTAGAGAATATGTCTGCGCAGAAGAGGTCATAACATTTTTCGTGTTAATGGCAAATAAAATTGACAGAAGAAAACAAAATGTAAAATAGTTTGACTAGATTGCTCATCACATGGGCAAGTGCAAATAGTGGCAGAAAAAACTGGCCTAGGGGAAAACATATTAACCAACGGAAGGAGCCTGACCAAAACCTTGCCAACAATGTCCTCTCAAACACATTAGTCACATATAGTAAGTATGGGGCAATAGAAGGCGCCATTTGAATAATGCAATAGTCTCAGACTGAAGGTTTGGACACTTTCGTTAGTTCCCTGGTAACTTGTTTATGCTTGAGAAAACAGTCCTGAACCCAGTTTTTATCTTTTTCAAGATGGTCTCAGGACGCTCAAACAAATGAGTGCAACCCAGTGTCGTAAAATGGTCTTTAATATATTTTAGCCATGGAATGGTCAGACCGTGGGCACAAGATAAGCAGAGCAAAAAAAGTGTTACAGTGCACACCAGTGTTTTCAAACTTCTCTTTTCCATGTTCAAACATCGTTCCTTACTTATAACTTATTTAGCGTGCAACCAGGACTACAGGATCCACCCTGGCACCCCACATCTATGTACAACATCAAAACGAGGAGCGAAGTTTCCACTCCAGTCCGGTGCACAGCCTGTAGAGTCATTCACCATATAAGTTTACCACAAAGTCCAAATTAGCCAAAATAATTGTTCCAGAATAATCCAAATGAATTTCATGAGTAGATTTTATTTCACGTTGACAATCACACGTACGATGCAGTAGCATTTAAACAGCTTCTTATGCTACAGATATGCCCATCCAGGCCTTTTTCTGAGCACGCGATAAACGCGACGTACATCCTCAATCACAGAACTTCTTATACCCAATGCATTTCGGGCCGAAATTGGCCCTTCAGGGGTTCACTGTGAGTAAAAAGAGCATAATATTAACATGCCATCTTGAAAAAGAACTATTAGTACATATATCCTGTCATATTTTTTGTTAACCCGATTCAGCGTTCTCCCTCTAAACGTAATTATACTTCAACAACAGCAATGTCTGCGTCAGCCTCTGTAATAATACACAACCTAACCTCACTCCACTATCTCATCTAAGGTAACCACCCTAGTATGTGAACCCTCAGTTTACCTAGTGCCACTGCCCTCTTAGCACATATTGCTATAAGCAAAACATGCCTAGATCCTCCCCTTGTAATCGCTTGAAATTATTAAGGTACAATGAGGAATGAGGTTAGGTTGTGTATTATTACAGAGGCTGACGCAGACATTGCTGTTGTTGAAGTATAATTACGTTTAGAGGGAGAACGCTGAATCGGGTTAACAAAAAATATGACATATATGTACTAATAGTTCTTTTTCAAGATGGCATGTTAATATTATGCTCTTTTTACTCCCAGTGAACCCCTGAAGAAGGGCCAATTTCGGCCCGAAATGCATTGGGTATAAGAAGTTCTGTGATTGAGGATGTACGTCGCGTTTATCGCGTGCTCAGAAAAAGGCCTGGATGGGCATATCTGTAGCATAAGAAGCTGTTTAAATGCTACTGCATCGTACGTGTGATTGTCAACGTGAAATAAAATCTACTCATGAAATTCATTTGGATTATTCTGGAACAATTATTTTGGCTAATTTGGACTTTGTGGTAAACTTATATGGTGAATGACTCTACAGGCTGTGCACCGGACTGGAGTGGAAACTTCGCTCCTCGTTTTGATGTTGCACAAGATAAGCAGAACCACAGGACAGCACAACGGGTGCAACTGCAACAGACGCATAAGCCCATTTATGTCTGGAAACTGGGAGAATTGCATGGCAAGGTATAAGTCAAATACGCACTCTAAAAAGCACCACAGGCAGTGAAATACAGACTGCACTCTCTGAAACCACATGGGCCGGAAGGACAGAAACCAGTTGTCGTTCAGTTCCAACTTCAAGGACTCTCCGAAATATTGTATCATGCGTTCACGACACGGGAGGACGTGTGGTAGTTCCATTACCATCAGGCCTTGATGTGGGACAGCCATTGTGGATCAACAAAACCAGAACCAAATTAACGACTATAAGAAACCGCACAATTGGAATGCCTCCAAAAACGCTTGCATATAACAAATGAATAAACGATGGAATAACTTCAAGCACATTCTGAAACGTATAAACAAATCTAGACCCAATCACTTAAAGGTGTGCCACTCCAGTGGTGGTAGAGGCATTGAAAATGTGATGCATCAGTTCACCAAACTGCTGTGGTAACTGAGTGCGCAACAGTGATTGTACTTCAGCCAAGGAACGGGCAACTTGGAAATCAAAAGTTTCTTGGGCAGATGTTAATCCCACCTTTTTTAAAACAAGGCTTTCTGTCTGCTCAGTTTATCAAAATTAATCTGTGAAAGACTGACATTTGGCCACAAAGTAAGTACCCCCAAAAGAAGGTGTAGGAGAAAATAAGACTTTCATACAGCAAGTCACAACCTTGGAAACAATGACTACTTAAGGGGCACCTGGTTTCATTCCGCAGCAGCTCTGATCATTTAAAAATAAATAGCTGCTGCTTGAAAGTAACAAAAATTCAGGCTTTATCAATGGCACATGAACACCATTTCAAATAACACCCAAGGTTACAGAACATTACAGACACCATGAAGTGTTAGCTCCCTTCCTGCAAACGCAGGAGTGCCCTAAAGAAGTTTGTCTTTTAGACTAGCAAAAACCTCTTTGTTGTTGTGCAAGCATTTGTACTGAAAGGGTAAAAACCAAGCTTCATGTAAATAAATGTGCACCTATTTCTTCATACCTGCCCACAGGAAAGTGTTTTAGACATGAGGTGAAATGAAACGGTGCTATTGTAACAGAAATGAATCCGTTTTATGACTGATGGGGTTTAAGCTACAGTAGAAAGTAATGTTGCTAACATTTCTATATTACCTCTCGCACTCAGCGCGGACCATGGTAGCAGCAGGACAGGCTCTGCTCTCTCCCCACAGGCTCCCATTAACAGCCCTGTGTTCATCCTAAACTTCAAAAACCCCGGCGCTGCTTGGAATCACTCGACGGCCAGCTGCCCTTCTTAATTCTTCGAGTCCCCGATATTAAATTCAGCTGAGTTCACTGTATCAACAGGAACCCTTCACGCTACAGCAATATCGATCAATTCAACTTGCTCACCTTGTATGTCCTGAAGATGAACTCAAATAATTGAGTTCGAAACGCCGTCGACCCCTACAACAAGAACTCCTTTTACTCTGTAAAAATGCTCAAAAGGATGTTCTAGTATTGTTGTCAATGCGATGTCTTTATTTTAATTTCACTTTCACTTGTCACGTCACGCTTATTGTCACTTGATGTGTGAGCACCTATGCATTATTGTTGTGGAATAAATTTCTGTCATACATTGACCTACATGTCCCTAGTACATTACTTACCGCTCTCTTCTAAGAATTAAGTTCTATTCACAAACCCAGTGCCCCCTAGCTGGGTCACTTCATTTTGGACCGTGATTTGGCCACATAAGAACCATTGTTTCTCTAAACACAACATTTCTATATTAAGCATCGTGTAGGTGGATTTCTTTTTGCCATGATTTTCTGTATACTTGTCAAATTATAAGGGAAAAAGAATTCAGTTGCATTTAAATATTTCCATGGCCCTCGATTTGATTTTAAAACCTGCAATGTCCAACTTAACTGTAAAATCTTAATTGAATTTGGCCATTTTGAAGCATAGGCATGTCATTCTGTATAATATCAAACACAGATTAAACAATATTATTCAAAGGATAAATGCGTCTGAGCCCTCGGATTACGGCGGATCATGGTCCATTACTGTTAGATTTATATACTTTAAGACAGAGAAGGGTTGGAAGGGCATTTACATTTAATAGTAAATTATTGAACGACAAAGTGTTTATTGACCATATGCTTAGGTGGGCTGGGAATTTTCTGGAAGTAAATAGGGGATCTGCCTCTAGCCCTATAGTATGGGACACTCTTAAAGCAGGAATACGCGGAGAAACGTTTAGTTTTGGATTAGCTAAACAGAAACAAGGTCGGATAAATGCGTCTGAACAATGTGGCCATTCCACTATCGACAACTGCCAATGCTTTTTCAAGATTTTCCTTATCGGATTGTCTTAACCTTTCAGCAGCTTCTTGTTAAGCACTTTTCCGAATTTCATTATATGTGGCATACATAAAACTGTTAGGATGAGGGGCTCTGAGACCTAATAAAAAATCTTGTAAAGCTCATGTCTTCTTTTGCTATTTATTATTTCCTGAAGGTTGGTGTTGGCTTTTCTTTTTTTCTCGGGCTACAAAGTTAGAGGATTTTGTAAAGTAAACTGTCTTACAGTGGTGCTGTACAAAGAGTGTGAAATGAAAGGCTTTAGGATCTGGTATGTGTTTTTTTTTATACAACACACACTATTGAATTAAATACCTTGCAAATGAACTGTACAAACATTTCAAAATATTTCAGTAGTTAGGAAATCGCATTTATTTGTAATTTGGTGTGAAAACAAATCAGAACACTTTATTTGGTTATGTGCAAATGATAAATATTTTTGCTGAAACCCAATTTTCAGATTGTTTGTATGCTATATAGTTTTGATAGTAAAATTGCATGTTAGTGAGAGAGTTTGTGGCCATTTCAATGGAAAATGTGCTGTTTGTAAGTGACACGGCGCTACAACATCATGCTTTAATAATATATTTATTAAAAGCGAGTTTTTAAACATAAACTGAGAATCCTTCCTGCCCCTACCCTGATGACAATGCTATTGGTGCACTAAGAGGCAAGTCAAGGGGCTCCTTTTTGCATGGTTACCCTCCACTTTTTTGCCTGATTCTGATGCACTGTGATTGAATGTGCACTGGGTTCCTGCTAGCCAGGTCCCCAGTGCCTGTGTTCTTTTCCAAAACTGTACCTTTGTTGTAGGAGAGTAGGATCTGCTTCACATGGGTACCCCCACTTTTTGCTGATGCTTCACTGTTTTTCGACCTAGTCTGGCTGGGGCCCTGCTAATTAGAACCCCAGCCTAGCTGCTTCCTCTCTAAAATGGTTTCCATGTGCCTTAGGCACATCTCTGATTGGAATCTGGAGTGCCCTTATAAGTCCCTAGTATATGGTATACTATGTACCCAGGGCATAGGTACCTCAGAGGCCTGCCAGAGGCTGAAGCATGTATTGTGCCACCCCTGGAAGGCCAGCCAAAAGGACACCACAGGTCTGCTACTGCAGCCTGGGTAAGGTGGTGCATGCACCCCTTACTGTGATATAGGCTACCTATATCACTACATACATACACACATATAAACCTATAAGTCACTCCTATGGCAGGCCTTATCAATCCTGAAGGCAGAGTGCGTGGTTCCTATGTGAGAGGGTGCCCCTGCATGAGCTGGGCCCCTCTGCAGCGTTCGGAGACCCTTCTCTGATGCTGTTTGTAGTGCAGCCCGACCATATACTCTTAAGCGCATTATAACCTCGCGTTAAATGCTAACTTTGGGATGGCTGCACGGAAACATGTTGTGTTTGGTGTCAAACATCTTGGAATACTACCCCCGCCAGTTCTGGCGGCGGGGGTAGCATTCCACCCTTCTAGAGGGAGAGACATGTACACACAGGTATACCCGGTACTGACTTTCCAGAGCCCTGGCATCACAAAATGGATGCCGCTGCCACAGACACGAGTCTGGCCTCCTGCTGCTGACCGAAACTCCAGTAGGGGAGGCCTGGACAATAGGTTTCCTGTCCCAGGGAGGTGTAACCACCTCCCCAGACAGGATAGTGTGTATTGGGGCTGGGCGGGAGCACTCTCTGGTGCTTTGAAGTCCTGCACTGGGGGCACATTTGGTGTCCCTGTGCATACCCCAGTTCAAACCGGCTCAGGGGCTTCCAGCCCCTGCTCTGGCGCGAAACTGGACAAAGGGAAAGGGGTGTAACCAACCCTCTGCCCTGACCCTCCCATAGGTGGGTCCCCAGAGTATGTCCAACCCCCTATCTTAGTATAAGTATGGGACCCCAGTCCTTAGGACTTTAGATTAACCTGGACGAAACTCTGACACAGAATCCTGGACCTTCAACGCTCTACTTCAAGATTAGAGGACTGAAGAATCTCCCTTGGGGTCAAGGAGTGACTCCCCTGCTTGGCAGGCACCAAAGAAGCAATTGTCCGGTCTGCATCGCTGAAGCTCCCGTCGGACGCCGAAGTCTTTGCATCACCAGAGGTGGATTTCCAGACTTCCCCGAGGCTGCCCTGAGTCCCCAGCAAAGCTGAGGCCCGTAGCTGTCGTGGGTAACGTGGAACCGTGACCCCTGGACACCGAACGCATTTGCAAGTGCATCCTCTTCTGGGTCTCCCACGAAGTCGTGCTTTGGGCTCCGAGTAGCCCCAGCCTCCAGCACCAACTGCACCGAAGATCACTGGCCTCCACTCCACGAGTGTCCTGTGAGCCAGCTCCACGTGCATCGTCTCGAGGCTCCTTCGCGGTCGCTAGTCCGTTGGCTAGTAGGCCCTCCCGAAGGCCAATCTTTTCTGCTTGGGCTCCCTGGTTGCTCCAGGCGTGCCCTGACTTATCCTCGCTGGGTGAGTCCCCCAGACCTTGCTGGTCTGCAACATTGTCCTTCTTCCATTTCCACGAGACTTGCCGTTGCCAAGGCTTGTTGGGTCCAATCCGGTCGCCGACACCCCTGCAGTCGACAGACGTCGTGGGACAGCTCGAATCCAGCTCCTGGTCGTCGTCGACGCCTCCTGGACCTCGTGGCTGAAGAGTCAAGACGACGTCAACCTACCTGAAGCACTCAACATCGGTGGGCATCTGCTCATCGCCTTCCTGGTCACTGGCTAGTGACCCAGACTCTGTCCCCTCTGCTTTCAGGTTCTTCAGATCTTCGATCCACCTTTGGATCCACCCGAACACTTTCGACTTGGCCGCCAGCAGCACTTTGCAGCAGATCGCCATTGAAAGCGACGACTGAAACCCGACCCCGAAAGACACCTATGCACCCGGCTCCCCTGGGTGAGGTAACTCGAGTACTCCGGTGCTCCCGTGGGTATTGACACTAGAACAGCCTAGTTCTCAAAGGGTTTGCTCCAAGTCCTCCTCTAAGTGTCCCTTTTCTTTTAAATTCTAATCGCGACTTTCCCCATAGAAGTTAACGGTGGTTCGCGGTTGTGTTCATACACTGCACGCGTCCCCCGTGGGTCCCCTGCCTTGGGTGGTTCCTTGTGGTCCAAGCACTTCTACAGGCTCTAGGCCTTGTCTAGCTCAGTCGTGGTTCTTATACCACTTTATTAGTATATGGTTTGGTACGCCCCTGGGGCTCAAACGTGTATTTGTGCTATTACTGTAGATAACTAACTTATAATTTATGTACTTCGAACTCTAGCCTCATAAAGAGACTAGAGGGGTGTGTTTAGTAATAAATACATATATTTTGAATATATACCTGGTGTGGTCCTCTTTCATTTGGTCACTCAAGAGATTATAGACTGGTAAAACAAGCTGCTTTACATTCCTTCAAGACTTAGCCTGAAGGCTGCTCTCCATAGCTACCACTAGGATAGCTTTCAATAAAGGTTGTCTTTAACCTATCTCCAATAAGGGGTTGTTTGGACTGGTGCAAGGTGCCCACTATAATTAGTGGACAGCATATGCCAGGCCAACTTCTCACATTTGTTTCTACAATTGGCACAACTCTGGTCCACATATAAGTCCCTAGTAAAAGGTACCAGTGGTGCCAAGGGCATTGTGACCAGAGAGGGTCTCTAAGGGCTGCTGCATGTATCGTGCTACTCTAAGAGATCTCTCACCAAACACATGCACACTGTCACTGCAGCCAGCGTGTTTTGGTTCAGATAAAATTGAAGAGTTGATCTGGCACACATCCCTGTGTGCCAGACCTTCCAGCACTGCACGGGCCATAGGTAAGTCATCCCTAAGGCAGGCCTTACAGCCCTAAGGCAGGGTGCACTATACCTCTTCTGAGGGCATAACTGCATGAGCAGATATGCCCCTATAGTATGTAAGTCCATTCTTAGGCATTATAAGTGCGTAGTGAAGCCATACTGGGTACATGGGCTGGGAGCTTGTCAGTACGATTTCTACAGCTCCATGATGTTTGGTACCAAACATCTCACATTAATGAGCCCACAGAGATGCCAGTGTTAGTTTCAGTAATAAATGCACTCAGAGGACCCCTCAGAGGTGCCCCCTGAAAACCTACCGACTTACTAGTGTGTTCCTGACTGGTCTGCACCAGCCCGCCACTTCTAGACATGTTTCTGACTCCTGAGGTGGGAGCCTTTTGCTCTTGTGGGTCAGAAACAAAGCCTGCTCTGGGTGGAGGTGCTTCACACCTACCCCAAGCAGGAGCAGCATTGAAGGGCAGTGAGAACAGTGGCACTGTTCAACAAGAAATTTCAATAAAGGCTTTTGTGACCTGTGGAACTGCAAAACACAGCTTCTGGATCCACCACTGCACCCGACGCCTCTGGCCGTAGTCAAAGTGGCCCACCAGTCCCAGCGAGGTTCCCCAGCGATCCATAGCCCGAGTCCACTGTGGGCTGACCCTCCTAGACTCCACAACGACGCCTGCAGCCTCAACACGAAGGACCCTTTAACTGCAACCAGCTCCGTTAAGGCCTTTCCTACGTTCCAAGGACACCCCTGCACCCGCAGCCCCCAGACCTTGGGGAGCTCAACCGACAGTGCCCAAGTGACCTTCAACATCCGAACTTTTTGTTTTTGATAATCAAGTTTATTGATTTTGAAAAAGAATACAAATTAACATTGGCAGCAAAATCAAGCACAGTATTTGGATAATATACAACCGTATGGGAGATGACAGAGATTTGGGAATCAGTCTTTAGGGTAAAATCTTGCATGAGGTTATCACGAATCTTAAAATCACACGCACCCCTCAGGACAGAAGGTTGAACCATTTACCCCAAATCTTTCCAAAGAGTTCAGAGCAGCCCCGGGCCTCAAAAAGGGGCTCCTCCTGAGTTCCGCACCAGTCCACCCCCACGTCTCCACCTCCGCATAGTAGGGGGCTGGGCCTGAGACCAGAGTGCTGCTATATCTCGCTTCGCCACCGCTGTCCCAAGGAAGCGCTTGTCGGCCCGAGAGCCGTCCAGGCCATCAAACACGCCTAGAATCAGTTGTAAGGGGTCATCGGGAACCGTCCACCCCAGGGTCTGTGTGAGTTCCAGTTCCACACCCGCCCAGAATGGTGCAAGGATAGGGCGTTGCCAGATCATGTGGTAAAAATCCGCTGGGGCGTGGTTGCATCGCGTGCAGATCGGGGAGGGCCGCAGCCGGGCTCTGTATAGACGCGCAGGGGTGAGGTATGCCATGTGTAGGTAGTAGAGTTGGACTAGACGCAATTTGGATGAGGTCGTCAAGGTCTTGGGAGCCATAAGAGCGTCCCTCCAGTCTGCATCCTCTAGGGGGCCCAACCAACACTCCCAGCGGGCACGCAACGAATCTAAAGTTGCGGGGCCATTGTTCACAAGGGAGCGATAAATCCGCGACACCCCCCCTCTACCCAGGTTCCCCATCATCACTTGGGCCTCGAGGGGACTAAATTCAGGGAGGGAGGTGGGGGATGGAATGTGCACCCCGAGGGCATGCCTAAGCTGTAGATATTTATAAAATTGGGAGGAATGAAGGGAGTAGCGCTGCTGCAAGTCTGCAAAGGTCCTGATGTGGTCCCCAACCCAGACGTCCCCAAGAAGCGAGATCCCAATGTGGTCCCACCGACGAAAGTCCCGGAGAGACGAGGCCTCTCGCAGCCAAGTGCCACACCACAGGGGCGTCTGTCTGGAAAGTTTCCTGTCCCATTTCGTGTAGCGCAAAGCAGTGCGCCAAGCCAAGAGGACCGTCCTAGTGATGGGGGGAGGACCTGCGGTATGGGGGCTCCATACAATTAGGCCTGGAGCTGCGGGAAGTCCATTGTTCGGAGTTCTACCTGATACGCCGGGTCGGACCAGCCGCCCGCGAACCAGTCGTGAACCACGATGAGTCTCGTGGCTAGATAGTAAAGGTTGGTTATCAACATCCGAACTTACCTGCCCAGCCACCGGTTTCGTTCGTCCAGCTTCCTGTTCCGAGCCTGCAGCTTTTGTTCAAAATAGTCACCCTTCATTTATTTGGATTGTGCACCTGACGCTGTGTTGGCACTCTGCACCAGCCGCTCCGTGCCGCTGAGAGTGTATGTTTGGTGCTGCCTCGTGGCCCCCCGTACTTGTCTTGACCCCTGAAGGTTGACCTTCAACTCCATTTTACTTAACTGTAATTGGCACGACTTCGAGTGTCCCCCTGTCTCCATTGGTTGACATTGGGCACCAGACTCCGAATTTGACCTCTTGACCCAGCCGCCCCAGTGCCGCTGGTTGTGCACCCTTGGTGCTCACTTGAACCTTGCCCTGTGTTGACCTAAAACCCAGAAGACTGGGTTTGTGAGTAACGTACTTATATGTGAAATTGCATTCTCGTTTTCCTCCCATAGGATAACATTGCTCATTTGAGATATTGCACTGTGTATATTTTTCTTGATCTGCAAAGTATTGCTGTTTCTAAAAACTGTATCCATCTTGCTGAACTGAAGTCCTGCACTAAGTATTCATTTACTGTATTGAAAAGAAAAGTATTGCTAGTTAGAAAACTGTACTTACCTGCAACTAAGTTTCTTTGGTTCTAGTAATAAAAGTAACAAAGTAATATTTTTGCAAACCATTGGTCTCGGATTTAGTCATTGAATGTGTGTAATCATTTCTTGCCCGAGTGTGGACAACAAATGCTTAACACAGCCCTCTGATAAGCCTAACTGTTCGCCCACACTACTATAAGAGAGACCATTAGTATTCTCTACTTTAGCATCAGTAAAGCCTCAGGGGATCCCCTTGACTCTGTGCACACTATACCTTACTTTGGCATTGTATATACAAAGCCAGCTTCCTGCTTATCCTATATGTGAACTAGATCCATGTTAGACATGGAGCAAGCGTTTAGTCTTTTAAATAAAACAAGAGTTTTTTGAACAGCAGAAATGCTGAATTTGCAAATTAGAAGGTGCTGTAATACTTGATAATGAAGAAAAAGGTCACTCAACGAAATAAAATATTTGCCTAGGATCACACATTTGAAACCCTCCATTCTTTTGCTTAGTAAGTTTTTTGGGCCTTAGGACTCTATGCACTGTACCACTGCTAACCAGTACTAAAGTGCTTGTGCTCTCTCCTTAAAACATGTTACATTGGTTCATCCCCAACTGGCAAATTCAATTTACTTAAAAGTCCCTGGTAAAGTGGTACTACATGTACCCAGGGCCTGCATATTAAATGCTACTAGTAGGCCTGCAGCACCGGTTGTGCCGCCCACTCAAGTAGCCCTTTAAACATGTCTCAAGGGCAGCCGGTGTGTGCAGTTTTAAACTGCCATTTCGACCTGGTAAAATATGCCTTTTGCCAGGCTCAAACCTTCCTTATTAATACATATGTCATGCCTAGGGTAGGCACTGGACAACTCAGATGGCAGTGTTCAATGTATTTAAGAAGTTGGACATGTACATTTAAGTTTTACATGTCCTGTTAGTACAAAACTCTTAAATTCTGTTTTCACTACTGCAAGGCTTATCTCTCCCACAGGATAACATTCAAGTTGCCTTATTACATTTTATAAGTGTAATTTCCAAATGGGAAGAGATGAGCAGTTCGTTTGGTTTCTCTGGAATCCCAATTTAAAATTCCAACTGATGGTAAAGTCTGATTTTAAATTGAAAATCCCAAAATGCCACTTTTGACATTTTCTTGCCATAGCCAGCTGGTGCCTGCAGCCTCTCTCTGGGTCACATGACTGATAAGCTTTGTGTATACCTCCCGTGCAGCTAAACACAATAGGAAGCTTAGATGGGACTGGCCATCACTGGGATGGTGCACTGGGCCCAGCTCCACTTACATTTGAATCGGCTGTGTCCTGTCTCCACACAAAGGACTGCATACCCCCTGTAGTTAGTCTGGAGCTAGGGCTTGGACGTCAGGGCACCTGTGTACTTCACATGCCTGCCTGTAGAAGCTACTCCTCATTTCAAAGGCACAACTGTTTATAAAAGGACGACCTCAGACACCAGCTCTTCAGTACACTTCTGGACCTGTGGATACTCTTCCAGGAAGGACTGCCCGTGCTGCTACATGGACTGCCACTCTGCTGGACTGCTCCTCTAAAACTGCTGCCCTGCTGTCAGCTATACTGCTGAAGAACAACTGGATCTGCAACTTCATCTTGAACCCAAGACCCCAGAGTGACACCAAGGACTAGTCTGCTAGCCTCCTGTTCTGAGCCTCAGGGATGTAAAAAGCTCCTCAACCAGCTCCTGGACCAATCTGCAGCAAGTTCATGTCCCCCAAGTGGTGCCTCTTAAGTTTTGGACCCTTGGTGTGTGGCTCAGTGAGCATAAATCAAGCTTTTGGGCTCTTCGCGAATGGACCTGTGGCGGTTGCTACGGAGTAGTTATAGTTGAGTCAGCATTTCCTTAGGAAATGCGTTTTTTTGTGTTTCTATTAACTTTGGTGCCGTTTGACGAATCTCCATTAAACTTTCCAAAAAGTGCTCTTTTTGCCTTGTATGTGCATGGAAAGTTTTGAGGTTTCCTGTCAAGTGGGAGCCGAGGGGGGCTCTTTAGGCAGCGCAACTGCAAAAACTGCTGAATGGAATTACACCACATTTGTCAGGAAGCTAGATCTTGGACCGCAGATTGTTCTTTTTGTGATTTGGTGTAAATTCTTAAGTAGTTTCTGAAAAATTAAGGTACAAAAATATTTGTATATCTGATAGAGACATCTACCCACAGATTCCTTACTTTAGAATCCTTCCCAGGTGCAAGACTGTATCCAGAAATGTTTTCACACAGTACGTCCGCACGTGGCTCCGTATCGACGTCGTCCACCGGATGTGACGTTAACGGGAGTCCATATAACTCCATCGCCGACGTCCGTTCCTTTTTTTCCGTGCTTGCAACGTGGATCCGGAGCAGTTAAGGCCCGTGTTTTCAGGGCCTTCTCGACGTCTTGACGAGAGAACAGTATGCTTTATTACAAGTGCTGTCATCTGGCTTTAATCCCTGCAGAACTTGTGATAGACAAATGTCGATCACGGATCCGCATACTGTCCGTTTGTGGTGCCTCGGAGAACATCACGGCTCCGAGGACTGTGGTTCCTGCCAGCGGGTAATTGTTTGCTTAATTTATAGATTTGTATATATCTATTCATTATCACTCATGTGCCATTATTGCATCAGATTAAATGACCTACCAGACAAAATAAGGTTGCCCCCAAATATAGTATTCTAACTATCTTTTTGCAACAAAACTATATTTGATTTTTTTCTCTCATTCATATGACATATAAATCTTGAAATAAGCTAAAATGAATGCCCATGTGGGCAGTGTCATGTTCTGTAACCACCTTGCTAGAGAGTGTGTGTGTGTGTGTGTGTATATAATATATATATGTGTGTGTGTGTGTATAAATAGAAACAATCCTGGCCCACCGCTTTCTCAATGAGACAAATAAGGTACGGACCACCAGACGCCAGGAATGCTGAAATTCAGAAAAGTGCTTCAATTTCTTTTTCGGCACATAGTCTAATCCAGGCTAGTGCCTGTCATGACGTGTTTCGACCGTCAGAGCGCGGTCTTGATCACATGACACACTGCCATATTGCCCTCATTTAAATAGTGAAAAAAACAATCACCAATGTGCAAAAAACAAACCATGTTCATAGACATAGATATCAGACTCTAGAGTGAATACTCGCGATCGAAATACGGTGTTGTCAAACAGCTGCCAAAGTGGAAATAGTCAAAAAATACATTGCATGGCATTTCATTGATCGGATTTATGAAAATGAATTATCTGATAGTAAATATAATTCTAAAATCGAAAATGAAAATCATCATCAGAGATCTTGAATATTACATGTTATCAAGCAGCGTGCCATCCAAACAACGAAGTCTTGATAAATAACACAGTACATCGATAAATTCTTAAAGTGCTAGTGCTGAAGTTTCAAAGTGCTAGTGCTAGAATGTCCACTCGTAATTAAATCGATGTAATAACTAGTACCTAGATGAGAGGAACATGCTATAAAAATTTATTGAATTCATGTAGACTCTGATATAGATAAAATAACAATAGATAGGACAGATACATAATCACATCAATAACATTCAACCGACAATATTAGACTCGTATCTTAAGTAGTCACCAAACAAAACTATAAAATGCAAGTGGAAGAATAGTAAAACCACCCTAAAGTGCTGTGTTATAAAGTGCTACGGTGTTGTCCATAAAAATGAAACAACTAGTAAAAACTAGAAGCTGCCCAGAAGCTAAGCAAGAAACCTCAAATCCATTGAAGGACTAGCAAAGAAATTTAAAAAAATAAAAATATCACATATTATTTAAATTGAAATTCATTAATCTAGCAAAAAGGAGAAAAGAAGGAAATGTAAGCCTAAAAATAGTATCTCTCAAGGGCTGCAGAAAAACATTATAAGAAATTACAAGAAGACTACAGAAAGTTGTGAAGGTCCTCCCTGGTATTTAACCCATTAGGCATTTTGGTATCTAGTGCAAGAATAAAATGGGACTCCAACTGTCTAAGATGTTTTTCTCGGTTACCACCTCGACGTGATATAGGGACAGCACCAATTACATAATATTTGAGCTCATTAAGATTGTTTTCATGTACTAGCTTAAAATGACGGGCCACAGGATAGTTAGGGTCTGAGTTGACCACTGCCCTCAGATGTTGTAAAATCCTGTTGAAAAATTGGAGCTTAGTGCTGCCCACATATTTGAGCCTACAGGAACATTCTAACATGTAAACTGCAAATTCAGTACGACGTGTAATATCCCTTGATCTTGACAGATTTCTTATTGAATGCAGTTCTGTATTCAGATGTGTTTACACCGAATTTACAGGCACGACAGGAGCGACACTTGAAGAACCCTGTTTTATTTGATAGCCATGTTTACGTAGAAATGAACTCCGGACTGCTCTTCACTAGCAACTCCCTCATTGATACAGAACGTCTGAAAGTGATGGAAGGCTGTTTAGGGAGAATCTGATTTAGGGTAATATCAGTCAAGACAATTGGCCAATGAGAATTGATGATGCGTCATATCTGTCTCTCTTGCCTACTGAAAGTAGTGATCAACCTTATTTCCTGTGTGTTGTCAAAGGTGGAACTGATCTGAGAGGTGACAGCAGGTGTGGTCACATCCCTGAGATTCGATGACAGACAATGTTCTCTAGTAAATGAGTTGGCTCCGGAAAGGGCATTTGCGACTAGTACATTTATACCCACGGGAAATGAAGCGTTTGACAGCATCTTGTTGGCATTGTTCTAGATCAATATCCGAGCTGCAAATGCGCCGTATTCTTAAAAATTCACCGTAGGGAATACTACGTATCAAGTGCCTCGGATGTGCACTGCTGGCATGGAGGACCGAATTGCCAGCCGTGATTTTTCGGTGGAGTTTAGTATGGATCTCTCCTTTGTCTATATAAATCTGCACATCCAAAAACTCTACACTGTAATCACTGATTGTAGCAGTGAACTTCAAGTTTAACTTATTCATATTAATAGATGAAACAAACGATTCTGCCCCTTCTCTTGTGCCTTTCCATATTGCAAAAACATCATCGATGTAACGCCACCAATGTATAACATGGGAATCCCATGTTATTTTGTGTGATACCTTGAGCACATGCTCCTCCCACCAGCCCACGTGAAGACACGGATAGCTGGGGGAAAAGCATGCCCCCATAGCCACACCTCTCAATTGATGATACAAATCCCTATTGAAAAGGAAAAAATTGTTGTTTAAACATAACTCAATCCTAGAGATAATCATACGATTGTGTTCATAGAAATTAATTGATCTCTGATTGAGAAAGAATTTGGCAGCTGCTATCCCATCGGTATGGTTGATACTTGTGTAGAGAGAAGTTATGTCTTCACCAAAAGAAGATAGTCTTGCTCCCATTTCAATTCTTTTAACTTTCTGATAAAGTCACTGGTATCTTTGATAAAAGACGGTAAACCAACAACGAACTCCTGTAAGAAAAAGTCTACATATTTAGACATTGATTCCAGTAGACTATTCCTAACTGAGATGATGGGCCTCCCAGGAATTGGTATAGCTTTTTTCATGAACTTTCGGAAGAAAGTATAGGACTGGTGTAATAGGATGTTTTTGTTTTTGAGAAAATTCACTTCATTCTTAGTAAGCAATCCTGATCGCTTCCAATGATTCAGATGTTCAAATACAGTCTCTTTTACTTTGCGTAGATCTTGTAGGGATGCTTTAAAGTATCTCCCAAATGTCTATTTGCCTCCTCGAAATATTGTCGCCTGGGCCAAAGAACGATGTTACCGCCCTTGTCTGCCTTATTAATGATAATTTCATGGTTGTCTCCTAGTTTTTTCATGAGGTTAAGATATTGCAAATGTAGATGTTTTGTACGCTGTACTTTGTGATTGATTGGTAATATTCAGCTTTTTCAGATCTTCAACCACTATATCACTAAAAACATCGATGGCAGCTTTAGGCATAATGGGGACAAATTTGGAGGAAGGGCGAAAAGGACTGCTGGCTGCTTTGTTAGTCATACCTACTGCAGAAAGATCTTGTTGTGTAGAGGTAGAAGAATTGTCGTCAGTGGCTAGAGAGTGTAAAAGCCTTAACATGTTGACATCCGTTGCTTGTAAATTCGATGCTACAGCCTCAGGAACAGTGTCCACTTTACTAGTAGATGTAGAATCCTTCAATTGATGAAATTTAATAAGCTTTAATTTGCGAATAAATTTGAAGACGTCAACACGTGATTGATTGTATTTGAAATTACTCTCCGGGCAATAGGTGAGCCCCAAAGAGAGCAATTGTGATTCTGCAGCTGTTAATGCAGTATCCGTCAAATTAATCACAGTGTTGTCCATTAACGCTTCCACTTTTTGGCTTGTCCCCTTGTTTGTGTTGTTGGCGTTTCCTCCTCCTCTGCCTCCTACGTTGGTTCCTCCTTCGCCTTGTTTCATTTGGGGATTCCAAAGCCGTAGGGTTTGTCGCCGGTCCTGGCACAAAAAATTCAATTCTTCTGCAGGTGTGAGGCTAGTTGCTCCTATTTCTTGCATGCCAGATGCAGATGCCATACTTTCTTCAGAATCACTATTGCTCGTCATGAAGCTTACATCGGAGTCCAAAGTGGCCATTGAATTTCCTGCTTGTGATGTTGATTGCACAGCA